>JADLSH010000154.1:0-590229 GCA_016169945.1 Trachythela sp. YZ-2020 | reverse complement strand
AACTAATGAGATTAGAATTACATGCTAACTCCACTAGTATAACAACTGCTGAGATTAGAATTACATGCCAACTCCACTAGTATAACAACTGCTGAGATTAGAATTACATGCTAACTCCACTAAGTATAACAACTGCCGAGATTACATCCAAACTCCACTAGTATAACAACTGCCGAGATTAGAATTACATGCCAACTCCACTAGTATAACAACTGAAATTATTACATGCCAACTCCACTAGTATAACAACTGCCGAGATTAGAATTACATGGCAACTCCACTAGTATAACAACTACTGAGATTAGAATTACATGCCAACTCCACTAGTATAACAACTGCCGAGATTAGAATTACATGCCAACTCCACTAGTATAACAACTGCCGAGATTAGAATTACATGCCAACTCCACTAGTATAACAACTGCTGAGATTAGAATTACATGCCAACTCCACTAGTATAACAACTGCTGAGATTAGAATTACATGCCAACTCCACTAGTATAACAACTGCCGAGATTAGAATTACATGCCAACTCCACTAGTATAACAACTGCCGAGATTAGAATTACATGCCAACTCCACTAGTATAACAACTGCCGAGATTAGAATTACATGCCAACTCCACTAGTATAACAACTGCCGAGATTAGAATTACATGCCAAATCCACTAGTATAACAACTGCTGAGATTAGAATTACATGCCAACTCCACTAGTATAACAACTGCCGAGATTAGAATTACATGCCAACTCCACTAGTATAACAACTGCCGAGATTAGAATTACATGCCAACTCCACTAGTATAACAACTGCCGAGATTAGAATTACATGCCAACTCCACTAGTATAACAACTGCCGAGATTAGAATTACATGCCAAATCCACTAGTATAACAACTGCTGAGATTAGAATTACATGCCAACTCCACTAGTATAACAACTGCCGAGATTAGAATTACATGCCAACTCCACTAGTATAACAACTGCCGAGATTAGAATTACATGCCAACTCCACTAGTATAACAACTGCCGAGATTAGAATTACATGCCAACTCCACTAGTATAACAACTGCCGAGATTAGAATTACATGCCAACTCCACTAGTATAACAACTGCCGAGATTAGAATTACATGCCAACTCCACTAGTATAACAACTGCCGAGATTAGAATTACATGCCAACTCCACTAGTATAACAACTGCCGAGATTAGAATTACATGCCAACTCCACTAGTATAACAACTGCCGAGATTAGAATTACATGCCAACTCCACTAGTATAACAACTGCCGAGATTAGAATTACATGCCAAATCCACTAGTATAACAACTGCTGAGATTAGAATTACATGCCAACTCCACTAGTATAACAACTGCCGAGATTAGAATTACATGCCAACTCCACTAGTATAACAACTGCCGAGATTAGAATTACATGCCAACTCCACTAGTATAACAACTGCCGAGATTAGAATTACATGCCAACTCCACTAGTATAACAACTGCCGAGATTAGAATTACATGCCAACTCCACTAGTATAACAACTGCTGAGATTAGAATTACATGCCAACTCCACTAGTATAACAACTGCTGAGATTAGAATTACATGCCAACTCCACTAGTATAACAACTGCCGAGATTAGAATTACATGCCAACTCCACTAGTATAACAACTGCCGAGATTAGAATTACATGCCAACTCCACTAGTATAACAACTGCCGAGATTAGAATTACATGCCAACTCCACTAGTATAACAACTGCCGAGATTAGAATTACATGCCAACTCCACTAGTATAACAACTGCCGAGATTAGAATTACATGCCAACTCCACTAGTATAACAACTGCCGAGATTAGAATTACATGCCAACTCCACTAGTATAACAACTGCCGAGATTAGAATTACATGCCAACTCCACTAGTATAACAACTGCCGAGATTAGAATTACATGCCAACTCCACTAGTATAACAACTGCCGAGATTAGAATTACATGCCAACTCCACTAGTATAACAACTGCCGAGATTAGAATTACATGCCAACTCCACTAGTATAACAACTGCCGAGATTAGAATTACATGCCAACTCCACTAGTATAACAACTGCTGAGATTAGAATTACATGCCAACTCCACTAGTATAACAACTGCTGAGATTAGAATTACATGCTAACTCCACTAGTATAACAACTATTACATGCCAACTCCACTAGTATAACAACTGCCGAGATTAGAATTACATGCCAACTCCACTAGTATAACAACTGGAGATTAGAATTACATGCCAACTCCACTAGTATAACAACTGCCGAGATTAGAATTACATGCCAACTCCACTAGTATAACAACTACTGAGATTAGAATTACATGCCAACTCCACTAGTATAACAACTGCCGAGATTAGAATTACATGCCAACTCCACTAGTATAACAACTGCCGAGATTAGAATTACATGCCAACTCCACTAGTATAACAACTGCTGAGATTAGAATTACATGCCAACTCCACTAGTATAACAACTGCTGAGATTAGAATTACATGCCAACTCCACTAGTATAACAACTGCTGAGATTAGAATTACATGCCAACTCCACTAGTATAACAACTGCGAAGATTAGAATTACATGCCAACTCCACTAGTATAACAACTGCCGAGATTAGAATTACATGCCAACTCCACTAGTATAACAACTGAGATTAGAATTACATGCCAACTCCACTAGTATAACAACTGCCGAGATTAGAATTACATGCCAAATCCACTAGTATAACAACTGCTGAGATTAGAATTACATGCCAACTCCACTAGTATAACAACTGCCGAGATTAGAATTACATGCCAACTCCACTAGTATAACAACTGCCGAGATTAGAATTACATGGCAACTCCACTAGTATAACAACTACTGAGATTAGAATTACATGCTAACTCCACTAGTATAACAACTACTGAGATTAGAATTACATGCCAACTCCACTAGTAAAACAACTGCCGAGATTAGAATTACATGCCAACTCCACTAGTATAACAACTGCCGAGATTAGAATTACATGCCAACTCCACTAGTATAACAACTGCCGAGATTAGAATTACATGCCAAATCCACTAGTATAACAACTGCTGAGATTAGAATTACATGCCAACTCCACTAGTATAACAACTGCCGAGATTAGAATTACATGCCAACTCCACTAGTATAACAACTGCCGAGATTAGAATTACATGCCAACTCCACTAGTATAACAACTGCCGAGATTAGAATTACATGCCAACTCCACTAGTATAACAACTGCCGAGATTAGAATTACATGCCAACTCCACTAGTATAACAACTGCCGAGATTAGAATTACATGCCAACTCCACTAGTATAACAACTGCCGAGATTAGAATTACATGCCAACTCCACTAGTATAACAACTGCTGAGATTAGAATTACATGCCAACTCCACTAGTATAACAACTGCTGAGATTAGAATTACATGCCAACTCCACTAGTATAACAACTGCCGAGATTAGAATTACATGCCAACTCCACTAGTATAACAACTGCCGAGATTAGAATTACATGCCAAATCCACTAGTATAACAACTGCTGAGATTAGAATTACATGCCAACTCCACTAGTATAACAACTGCCGAGATTAGAATTACATGCCAACTCCACTAGTATAACAACTGCCGAGATTAGAATTACATGCCAACTCCACTAGTATAACAACTGCCGAGATTAGAATTACATGCCAACTCCACTAGTATAACAACTGCCGAGATTAGAATTACATGCCAACTCCACTAGTATAACAACTGCCGAGATTAGAATTACATGCCAACTCCACTAGTATAACAACTGCCGAGATTAGAATTACATGCCAACTCCACTAGTATAACAACTGCCGAGATTAGAATTACATGCCAAATCCACTAGTATAACAACTGCTGAGATTAGAATTACATGCCAACTCCACTAGTATAACAACTGCCGAGATTAGAATTACATGCCAACTCCACTAGTATAACAACTGCCGAGATTAGAATTACATGCGAACTCGACTAGTATAACAACTGCCGAGATTAGAATTACATGCCAACTGCACTAGTATAACAACTGAGATTAAGATTACATGCCAACTCCACTAGTATAACAACTGCCGAGATTAGAATTACATGCCAAATCCACTAGTATAACAACTGCTGAGATTAGAATTACATGCCAACTCCACTAGTATAACAACTGCCGAGATTAGAATTACATGCCAACTCCACTAGTATAACAACTGCCGAGATTAGAATTACATGCCAACTCCACTAGTATAACAACTGCCGAGATTAGAATTACATGCCAACTCCACTAGTATAACAACTGCCGAGATTAGAATTACATGCCAACTCCACTAGTATAACAACTGCCGAGATTAGAATTACATGCCAACTCCACTAGTATAACTACTGAGATTAGAATTACATGCCAATTCCACAAGTATAACAACTGCTGAGATTAGAATTACATGCCAATTCCACTAGTATAACAACTGCTGAGATTAGAATTACATGCTAACTCCACTAGTATAACAACTGCCGAGATTAGAATTACATGCCAACTCCACTAGTATAACAACTGCCGAGATTAGAATTACATGCCAACTCCACTAGTATAACAACTGCCGAGATTAGAATTACATGCCAACTCCACTAGTATAACAACTGCCGAGATTAGAATTACATGCCAACTCCACTAGTATAACAACTGCCGAGATTAGAATTACATGCCAACTCCACTAGTATAACAACTGCCGAGATTAGAATTACATGCCAACTCCACTAGTATAACAACTGCCGAGATTAGAATTACATGCCAACTCCACTAGTATAACAACTGCCGAGATTAGAATTACATGCCAACTCCACTAGTATAACAACTGCCGAGATTAGAATTACATGCCAACTCCACTAGTATAACAACTGCCGAGATTAGAATTACATGCCAACTCCACTAGTATAACAACTGCCGAGATTAGAATTACATGCCAACTCCACTAGTATAACAACTGCCGAGATTAGAATTACATGCCAACTCCACTAGTATAACAACTGCCGAGATTAGAATTACATGCCAACTCCACTAGTATAACAACTGCGAGATTAGAATTACATGGCAACTCCACTAGTGTAACAACTGCCGAGATTAGAATTACATGCGAACTCCACTAGTATAACAACTATTACATGCCAACTCCACTAGTATAACAACTGCCGAGATTAGAATTACATGCCAACTCCACTAGTATAACAACTGCCGAGATTAGAATTACATGCCAACTCCACTAGTATAACAACTGCCGAGATTAGAATTACATGCCAACTCCACTAGTATAACAACTGCCGAGATTAGAATTACATGCCAAATCCACTAGTATAACAACTGCTGAGATTAGAATTACATGCCAACTCCACTAGTATAACAACTGCCGAGATTAGAATTACATGCCAACTCCACTAGTATAACAACTGCCGAGATTAGAATTACATGCCAACTCCACTAGTATAACAACTGCCAACTCCACTAGTATAACAACTACCGAGATTAGAATTACATGCCAACTCCACTAGTATAACAACTGCTGAGATTAGAATTACATGCCAACTCCACTAGTATAACAACTGCCGAGATTAGAATTACATGCCAACTCCACTAGTATAACAACTGCCGAGATTAGAATTACATGCCAACTCCACTAGTATAACAACTGCCGAGATTAGAATTACATGCCAACTCCACTAGTATAACAACTGCCGAGATTAGAATTACATGCCAAATCCACTAGTATAACAACTGCTGAGATTAGAATTACATGCCAACTCCACTAGTATAACAACTGCCGAGATTAGAATTACATGCCAACTCCACTAGTATAACAACTGCCGAGATTAGAATTACATGCCAACTCCACTAGTATAACAACTGCATAGAATTACATGCCAACTCCACTAGTATAACAACTGCCGAGATTAGAATTACATGCCAACTCCACTAGTATAACAACTGCCGAGATTAGAATTACATGCCAACTCCACTAGTATAACAACTGCCGAGATTAGAATTACATGCCAACTCCACTAGTATAACAACTGCCGAGATTAGAATTACATGCCAACTCCACTAGTATAACAACTGAGATTAGAATTACATGCCAACTCCACTAGTATAACAACTGCCGAGATTAGAATTACATGCCAAATCCACTAGTATAACAACTGCTGAGATTAGAATTACATGCCAACTCCACTAGTATAACAACTGGGATTAGAATTACATGCCAACTCCACTAGTATAACAACTGCCGAGATTAGAATTACATGCCAACTCCACTAGTATAACAACTGAGATTATAATTACACGCCAACTCCACTAGTATAACAACTGCCGAGATTAGAATTACATGCCAACTCCACTAGTATAACAACTGCTGAGATTAGAATTACATGCCAACTCCACTAGTATAACAACTGCCGAGATTAGAATTACATGCCAACTCCACTAGTATAACAACTGCCGAGATTAGAATTACATGCCAAATCCACTAGTATAACAACTGCTGAGATTAGAATTACATGCCAACTCCACTAGTATAACAACTGCCGAGATTAGAATTACATGCCAACTCCACTAGTATAACAACTGCCGAGATTAGAATTACATGCCAACTCCACTAGTATAACAACTGCCGAGATTAGAATTACATGCCAACTCCACTAGTATAACAACTGCCGAGATTAGAATTACATGCCAACTCCACTAGTATAACAACTGCCGAGATTAGAATTACATGCCAACTCCACTAGTATAACAACTGCCGAGATTAGAATTACATGCCAACTCCACTAGTAGAACAACTGCCGAGATTAGAATTACATGCCCACACCACTAGTATAACAACTGCCGAGATTAGAATTACATGCGAACTCGACTAGTATAATAACTGCCGAGATTAGAATTACATGCCAACTGCACTAGTATAACAAATGCCGAGATTAGAATTACATGCCAACTCCACTAGTATAACAACTGCCGAGATTAGAATTACATGCCAACTCCACTAGTATAACAACTGCCGAGATTAGAATTACATGCCAACTCCACTAGTATAACAACTGCCGAGATTAGAATTACATGCCAACTCCACTAGTATAACAACTGCCGAGATTAGAATTACATGCCAAATCCACTAGTATAACAACTGCTGAGATTAGAATTACATGCCAACTCCACTAGTATAACAACTGCCGAGATTAGAATTACATGCCAACTCCACTAGTATAACAACTGCCGAGATTAAATGCCAACTCCACTAGTATAACAACTGCCGAGATTAGAATTACATGCCAACTCCACTAGTATAACAACTGCCGAGATTAGAATTACATGCCAACTCCACTAGTATAAAAACTGAGATTAGAATTACATGCCAACTCCACTAGTATAACAACTGCCGAGATTAGAATTACATGCCAACTCCACTAGTATAACAACTGCCGAGATTAGAATTACATGCCAACTCCACTAGTATAACAACTGCCGAGATTAATTACATGCCAACTCCACTAGTATAACAACTGCCGAGATTAGAATTACATGCCAACTCCACTAGTATAACAACTGCCGAGATTAGAATTACATGCTAACTCCACTATAGTATAACAACCATTACATGCTAACTCCACTAGTTTGACAACTGCCGAGATTAGAATTACATGCCAACTCCACTAGTATAACAACTGCCGAGATTAGAATTACATGCCAACTCCACTAGTATAACAACTGCCGAGATTAGAATTACATGCCAACTCCACTAGTATAACAACTGCCGAGATTAGAATTACATGCCAACTCCACTAGTATAACAACTGCCGAGATTAGAATTACATGCCAACTCCACTAGTATAACAACTGCCGAGATTAGAATTACATGCCAACTCCACTAGTATAACAACTGCCGAGATTAGAATTACATGCCAACTCCACTAGTATAACAACTGAGATTAGAATTACATGCCAACTCCACTAGTATAACAACTGGATTAGAATTACATGCCAACTCCACTAGTATAACAACTGCCGAGATTAGAATTACATGCCAACTCCACTAGTATAACAACTGCCGAGATTAGAATTACATGCCAACTCCACTAGTATAACAACTGCCGAGATTAGAATTACATGCCAACTCCACTAGTATAACAACTGCCGAGATTAGAATTACATGCCAACTCCACTAGTATAACAACTGCCGAGATTAGAATTACATGCCAACTCCACTAGTATAACAACTGCCGAGATTAGAATTACATGCCAACTCCACTAGTATAACAACTGCCGAGATTAGAATTACATGCCAACTCCACTAGTATAACAACTGCCGAGATTAGAATTACATGCCAACTCCACTAGTATAACAACTGCCGAGATTAGAATTACATGCTAACTCCACTAGTATAACAACTGAGATTAGAATTACATGCCAACTCCACTAGTATAACAACTGCCGAGATTAGAATTACATGCCAAATCCACTAGTATAACAACTGCTGAGATTAGAATTACATGCCAACTCCACTAGTATAACAACTGCCGAGATTAGAATTACATGCCAACTCCACTAGTATAACAACTGCCGAGATTAGAATTACATGCCAACTCCACTAGTATAACAACTGCCGAGATTAGAATTACATGCCAAATCCACTAGTATAACAACTGCTGAGATTAGAATTACATGCCAACTCCACTAGTATAACAACTGCCGAGATTAGAATTACATGCCAACTCCACTAGTATAACAACTGCCGAGATTAGAATTACATGCCAACTCCACTAGTATAACAACTGCCGAGATTAGAATTACATGCCAACTCCACTAGTATAACAACTGCCGAGATTAGAATTACATGCCAACTCCACTAGTATAACAACTGCCGAGATTAGAATTACATGCCAAATCCACTAGTATAACAACTGCTGAGATTAGAATTACATGCCAACTCCACTAGTATAACAACTGCCGAGATTAGAATTACATGCCAACTCCACTAGTATAACAACTGCCGAGATTAGAATTACATGCCAACTCCACTAGTATAACAACTGCCGAGATTAGAATTACATGCCAACTCCACTAGTATAACAACTGCCGAGATTAGAATTACATGCCAACTCCACTAGTATAACAACTGCCGAGATTAGAATTACATGCCAACTCCACTAGTATAACAACTGCCGAGATTAGAATTACATGCCAACTCCACTAGTATAACAACTGCCGAGATTAGAATTACATGCCAACTCCACTAGTATAACAACTGCCGAGATTAGAATTACATGCCAACTCCACTAGTATAACTACTGGATTAGAATTACATGCCAACTCCACTAGTATAACAACTGCCGAGATTAGAATTACATGCCAACTCCACTAGTATAACAACTGCCGAGATTAGAATTACATGCCAAATCCACTAGTATAACAACTGCTGAGATTAGAATTACATGCCAACTCCACTAGTATAACAACTGCCGAGATTAGAATTACATGCCAACTCCACTAGTATAACAACTGCCGAGATTAGAATTACATGCCAAATCCACTAGTATAACAACTGCTGAGATTAGAATTACATGCCAACTCCACTAGTATAAGAACTACTAAGATAATTACATGCCAACTCCACTAGTATAACAACTGCTCAGATTAGAATTACATGCCAACTCCACTAGTATAACAACTGCCGAGATTAGAATTACATGCCAACTCCACTAGTATAACAACTGCCGAGATTAGAATTACATGCCAACTCCACTAGTATAACAACTGCCGAGATTAGAATTACATGCCAACTCCACTAGTATAACAACTGCCGAGATTAGAATTACATGCCAACTCCACTAGTATAACAACTGCCGAGATTAGAATTACATGCCAACTCCACTAGTATAACAACTGCCGAGATTAGAATTACATGCCAACTCCACTAGTATAACAACTGCCGAGATTAGAATTACATGCCAACTCCACTAGTATAACAACTGCCGAGATTAGAATTACATGCCAACTCCACTAGTATAACAACTGCCGAGATTAGAATTACATGCCAACTCCACTAGTATAACAACTGCCGAGATTAGAATTACATGCCAACTCCACTAGTATAACAACTGCCGAGATTAGAATTACATGCCAACTCCACTAGTATAACAACTGCCAAGATTAGAATTACATGCCAACTCCACTAGTATAACAACTGCTGAGATTAGAATTACATGCTAACTCCACTATAGTAGAACAATTATTGCATGCCAACTCCACTAGTATAACAACTGCCGAGATTAGAATTACGTGCCAACTCCACTAGTATAACAACTGCCGAGATTAGAATTACATGCCAACTCCACTAGTATAACAACTGCCGAGATTCCACTAGTATAACAACTGCCGAGATTAGAATTACATGCCAACTCCACTAGTATAACAACTGCCGAGATTAGAATTACATGCCAACTCCACTAGTATAACAAATGCCGAGATTAGAATTACATGCCAACTCCACTAGTATAACAACTGCCGAGATTAGAATTACATGCCAACTCCACTAGTATAACAACTGCCGAGATTAGAATTACATGCCAACTCCACTAGTATAACAACTCCAGATTAGAATTACATGCCAACTCCACTAGTATAACAACTGCCGAGATTAGAATTACATGCCAACTCCACTAGTATAACAACTGCCGAGATTAGAATTACATGCCAACTCCACTAGTATAACAACTGCCGAGATTAGAATTACATGCCAACTCCACTAGTATAACAACTGCCGAGATTAGAATTACATGCCAACTCCACTAGTATAACAACTGCTGAGATTAGAATTACATGCCAACTCCAGTATAACTAGTATAACAACTGCCGAGATTAGAATTACATGCCAACTCCACTAGTATAACAACTGCCGAGATTAGAATTACATGCCAACTCCACTAGTATAACAACTGCCGAGATTAGAATTACATGCCAACTCCACTAGTATAACAACTGCCGAGATTAGAATTACATGCCAACTCCACTAGTATAACAACTGCCGAGATTAGAATTACATGCCAACTCCACTAGTATAACAACTGCCGAGATTAGAATTACATGCCAACTCCACTAGTATAACAACTGCTGAGATTAGAATTACATGCCAACTCCACTAGTATAACAACTGCTGAGATTAGAATTACATGCCAACTCCACTAGTATAACAACTGCTGAGATTAGAATTACATGCCAACTCCACTAGTATAACAACTGCCGAGATTAGAATTACATGCCAACTCCACTAGTATAACAACTGCCGAGATTAGAATTACATGCCAACTCCACTAGTATAACAACTGCCGAGATTAGAATTACATGCCAACTCCACTAGTATAACAACTGCCGAGATTAGAATTACATGCCAACTCCACTAGTATAACAACTGCCGAGATTAGAATTACATGCCAACTCCACTAGTATAACAACTGCCGAGATTAGAATTACATGCCAACTCCACTAGTATAACAACTGCCGAGATTAGAATTACATGCCAACTCCACTAGTATAACAACTGCCGAGATTAGAATTACATGCCAAATCCACTAGTATAACAACTGCTGAGATTAGAATTACATGCCAACTCCACTAGTATAACAACTGCCGAGATTAGAATTACATGCCAACTCCACTAGTATAACAACTGCGAGATTAGAATTACATGCCAACTCCACTAGTATAACAACTGCCAAGATTAGAATTACATGCCAACTCCACTAGTATAACAACTGCCGAGATTAGAATTACATGCCAACTCCACTAGTATAACAACTGCCATTACATGCCAACTCCACTAGTATAACAACTGCCGAGATTAGAATTACATGCCAACTCCACTAGTATAACAACTGCCGAGATTAGAATTACATGCCAACTCCACTAGTATAACAATGCCGAGATTAGAATTACATGCCAACTCCACTAGTATAACAACTGCCGAGATTAGAATTACATGCCAACTCCACTAGTATAACAACTGCCGAGATTAGAATTACATGCCAACTCCACTAGTATAACAACTGAGATTAGAATTACATGCCAACTCCACTAGTATAACAACTGCCGAGATTAGAATTACATGCCAACTCCACTAGTATAACAACTGCCGAGATTAGAATTACATGCCAACTCCACTAGTATAACAACTGCCGAGATTAGAATTACATGCCAACTCCACTAGTATAACAACTGCCGAGATTAGAATTACATGCCAACTCCACTAGTATAACAACTGCCGAGATTAGAATTACATGCCAACTCCACTAGTATAACAGCTACTGAGATTAGAATTACATGCCAACTCCACTAGTATAACAACTGCCGAGATTAGAATTACATGCCAACTCCACTAGTATAACAACTGCCGAGATTAGAATTACATGCCAACTCCACTAGTATAACAACTGCCGAGATTAGAATTACATGCCAACTCCACTAGTATAACAACTGCCGAGATTAGAATTACATGCCAACTCCACTAGTAAAACAACTGCCGAGATTAGAATTACATGCCAACTCCACTAGTATAACAACTGCCGAGATTAGAATTACATGCCAACTCCACTAGTATAACAACTGCAGAAATTAGAATTACATGCCAACTCCACTAGTATAACAACTGCCGAGATTAGAATTACATGCCAACTCCACTAGTATAACAACTGCCGAGATTAGAATTACATGCCAACTCCACTAGTATAACAACTGCCGAGATTAGAATTACATGCCAACTCCACTAGTATAACAACTGCCGAGATTACATGCCAACTCCACTAGTATAACAACTGCCGAGATTAGAATTACATGCCAACTCCACTAGTATAACAACTGCCGAGATTAGAATTACATGCCAACTCCACTAGTATAACAACTGCCGAGATTAGAATTACATGCCAACTCCACTAGTATAACAACTGCCGAGATTAGAATTACATGCCAAATCCACTAGTATAACAACTGCTGAGATTAGAATTACATGCCAACTCCACTAGTATAACAACTGCCGAGATTAGAATTACATGCCAACTCCACTAGTATAACAACTGCCGAGATTAGAATTACATGCCAACTCCACTAGTATAACAACTGCCGAGATTAGAATTACATGCCAACTCCACTAGTATAACAACTGCCGAGATTAGAATTACATGCCAACTCCACTAGTATAACAACTGCCGAGATTAGAATTACATGCCAACTCCACTAGTATAACAACTGCCGAGATTAGAATTACATGCCAAATCCACTAGTATAACAACTGCTGAGATTAGAATTACATGCCAACTCCACTAGTATAACAACTGCCGAGATTAGAATTACATGCCAACTCCACTAGTATAACAACTGCCGAGATTAGAATTACATGCCAACTCCACTAGTATAACAACTGCCGAGATTAGAATTACATGCCAACTCCACTAGTATAACAACTGCCGAGATTAGAATTACATGCCAACTCCACTAGTATAACAACTGCCGAGATTAGAATTACATGCCAAATCCACTAGTATAACAACTGCTGAGATTAGAATTACATGCCAACTCCACTAGTATAACAACTGCCGAGATTAGAATTACATGCCAACTCCACTAGTATAACAACTGCCGAGATTAGAATTACATGCCAACTCCACTATATAACAACAACTTAGAATTACATGCCAACTCCACTAGTATAACAACTGCCGAGATTAGAATTACATGCCAACTCCACTAGTATAACAACTGCCGAGATTAGAATTACATGCCAACTCCACTAGTATAACAACTGCCGAGATTAGAATTACATGCCAACTCCACTAGTATAACAACTGAGATTAGAATTACATGCCAAGTCCACTAGTATAACAACTGCCGAGATTAGAATTACATGCCAACTCCACTAGTATAACAACTGCCGAGATTAGAATTACATGCCAACTCCACTAGTATAACAACTGCCGAGATTAGAATTACATGCCAACTCCACTAGTATAACAACTGCCGAGATTAGAATTACATGCCAACTCCACTAGTATAACAACTGCCGAGATTAGAATTACATGCCAAATCCACTAGTATAACAACTGCTGAGATTAGAATTACATGCCAACTCCACTAGTATAACAACTGCCGAGATTAGAATTACATGCCAACTCCACTAGTATAACAACTGCCGAGATTAGAATTACATGCCAACTCCACTAGTATAACAACTGCCGAGATTAGAATTACATGCCAACTCCACTAGTATAACAACTGCCGAGATTAGAATTACATGCCAACTCCACTAGTATAACAACTGCTGAGATTAGAATTACATGCCAACTCCACTAGTATAACAACTGCTGAGATTAGAATTACATGCCAACTCCACTAGTATAACAACTGCCGAGATTAGAATTACATGCCAACTCCACTAGTATAACAACTGCCGAGATTAGAATTACATGCCAACTCCACTAGTATAACAACTGCCGAGATTAGAATTACATGCCAACTCCACTAGTATAACAACTGCCGAGATTAGAATTACATGCCAACTCCACTAGTATAACAACTGCCGAGATTAGAATTACATGCCAAATCCACTAGTATAACAACTGCTGAGATTAGAATTACATGCCAACTCCACTAGTATAACAACTGCCGAGATTAGAATTACATGCCAACTCCACTAGTATAACAACTGCCGAGATTAGAATTACATGCCAACTCCACTAGTATAACAACTGCCGAGATTACATAACTCCACTAGTATAACAACTGCCGAGATTAGAATTACATGCCAACTCCACTAGTATAACAACTGCCGAGATTAGAATTACATGCCAACTCCACTAGTATAACAAACCCTGAGATTAGAATTACATGCCAACTCCACTAGTATAACAACTGCCGAGATTAGAATTACATGCCAACTCCACTAGTATAACAACTGCCGAGATTAGAATTACATGCTAACTCCACTAGTATAACAACTATTACATGCTAACTCCACTAGTATAACAACTGCCGAGATTAGAATTACATGCCAACTCCACTAGTATAACAACTGCCGAGATTAGAATTACATGCCAACTCCACTAGTATAATAACTGCCGAGATTAGAATTACATGCTAACTCCACTATAGTATAACAACTATTACATGCCAACTCCACTAGTATAACAACTGCCGAGATTAGAATTACATGCCAACTCCACTAGTATAACAACTGCCGAGATTAGAATTACATGCCAACTCCACTAGTATAACAACTGCCGAGATTAGAATTACATGCCAACTCCACTAGTATAACAACTGCCGAGATTAGAATTACATGCCAACTCCACTAGTATAACAACTGCCGAGATTAGAATTACATGCCAACTCCACTAGTATAACAACTGCCGAGATTAGAATTACATGCCAAATCCACTAGTATAACAACTGCTGAGATTAGAATTACATGCCAACTCCACTAGTATAACAACTGCCGAGATTAGAATTACATGCCAACTCCACTAGTATAACAACTGCTGAGATTAGAATTACATGCCAACTCCACTAGTATAACAACTGCCGAGATTAGAATTACATGCCAAATCCACTAGTATAACAACTGCTGAGATTAGAATTACATGCCAACTCCACTAGTATAACAACTGCCTAGATTAGAATTACATGCCAACTCCACTAGTATAACAACTGCCGAGATTAGAATTACATGCCAACTCCACTAGTATAACAACTGCCGAGATTAGAATTACATGCCAACTCCACTAGTATAACAACTGCCGAGATTAGAATTACATGCCAACTCCACTAGTATAACAACTGCCGAGATTAGAATTACATGCCAACTCCACTAGTATAACAACTGCCGAGATTAGAATTACATGCCAACTCCACTAGTATAACAACTGCCGAGATTAGAATTACATGCCAACTCCACTAGTATAACAACTGCCGAGATTAGAATTACATGCCAACTCCACTAGTATAACAACTGCCGAGATTAGAATTACATGCCAACTCCACTAGTATAACAACTGCCGAGATTAGAATTACATGCCAAATCCACTAGTATAACAACTGCTGAGATTAGAATTACATGCCAACTCCACTAGTATAACAACTGCTGAGATTAGAATTACATGCCAACTCCACTAGTATAACAACTGCCGAGATTAGAATTACATGCCAACTCCACTAGTATAACAACTGCCGAGATTAGAATTACATGCCAACTCCACTAGTATAACAACTGCCGAGATTAGAATTACATGCTAACTCCACTAGTATAACAACTGCCGATTAGAATTACATGCTAACTCCACTAGTATAACAACTGCCGAGATTAGAATTACATGCCAACTCCACTAGTATAACAACTGCCGAGATTAGAATTACATGCCAACTCCACTAGTATAACAACTGCCGAGATTAGAATTACATGCCAACTCCACTAGTATAACAACTGCCGAGATTAGAATTACATGCCAACTCCACTAGTATAACAACTGCCGAGATTAGAATTACATGCCAAATCCACTAGTATAACAACTGCTGAGATTAGAATTACATGCCAACTCCACTAGTATAACAACTGCCGAGATTAGAATTACATGCCAACTCCACTAGTATAACAACTGCCGAGATTAGAATTACATGCCAACTCCACTAGTATAACAACTGCCGAGATTAGAATTACATGCCAGCTCCACTAGTATAACAACTGCCGAGATTAGAATTACATGCCAAATCCACTAGTATAACAACTGCTGAGATTAGAATTACATGCCAACTCCACTAGTATAACAACTGCCGAGATTAGAATTACATGCCAACTCCACTAGTATAACAACTGCCGAGATTAGAATTACATGCCAACTCCACTAGTATAACAACTGCCGAGATTAGAATTACATGCCAACTCCACTAGTATAACAACTGCCGAGATTAGAATTACATGCCAACTCCACTAGTATAACAACTGCCGAGATTAGAATTACATGCCAACTCCACTAGTATAACAACTGCCGAGATTAGAATTACATGCCAAATCCACTAGTATAACAACTGCTGAGATTAGAATTACATGCCAACTCCACTAGTATAACAACTGCCGAGATTAGAATTACATGCCAACTCCACTAGTATAACAACTGCCGAGATTAGAATTACATGCCAACTCCACTAGTATAACAACTGCCGAGATTACATGCCAACTCCACTAGTATAACAACTGCCGAGATTAGAATTACATGCCAACTCCACTAGTATAACAACTGCCGAGATTAGAATTACATGCCAACTCCACTAGTATAACAACTGCCGAGATTAGAATTACATGCCAACTCCACTAGTATAACAACTGCCGAGATTAGAATTACATGCCAACTCCACTAGTATAACAACTGCCGAGATTAGAATTACATGCCAAATCCACTAGTATAACAACTGCTGAGATTAGAATTACATGCCAACTCCACTAGTATAACAACTGCCGAGATTAGAATTACATGCCAACTCCACTAGTATAACAACTGCCGAGATTAGAATTACATGCCAACTCCACTAGTATAACAACTGCCGAGATTAGAATTACATGCCAAATCCACTAGTATAACAACTGCTGAGATTAGAATTACATGCCAACTCCACTAGTATAACAACTGCCGAGATTAGAATTACATGCCAACTCCACTAGTATAACAACTGCCGAGATTAGAATTACATGCCAACTCCACTAGTATAACAACTGCCGAGATTAGAATTACATGCCAACTCCACTAGTATAACAACTGCCGAGATTAGAATTACATGCCAAATCCACTAGTATAACAACTGCTGAGATTAGAATTACATGCCAACTCCACTAGTATAACAACTGCCGAGATTAGAATTACATGCCAACTCCACTAGTATAACAACTGCCGAGATTAGAATTACATGCCAACTCCACTAGTATAACAACTGCCGAGATTAGAATTACATGCCAACTCCACTAGTATAACAACTGCCGAGATTAGAATTACATGCCAACTCCACTAGTATAACAACTGCCGAGATTAGAATTACATGCCAACTCCACTAGTATAACAACTGCCGAGATTAGAATTACATGCCAAATCCACTAGTATAACAACTGCTGAGATTAGAATTACATGCCAACTCCACTAGTATAACAACTGCCGAGATTAGAATTACATGCCAACTCCACTAGTAACAACTGCCGAGATTAGAATTACATGCCAACTCCACTAGTATAACAACTGCCGAGATTAGAATTACATGCCAACTCCACTAGTATAACAACTGCCGAGATTAGAATTACATGCCAACTCCACTAGTATAACAACTGCCGAGATTAGAATTACATGCCAACTCCACTAGTATAACAACTGCCGAGATTAGAATTACATGCCAATTCCACTAGTATAACAACTGCCGAGATTAGAATTACATGCCAACTCCACTAGTATAACAACTACTGAGATTAGAATTACATGCCAACTCCACTAGTATAACAACTGCCGAGATTAGAATTACATGCCAACTCCACTAGTATAACAACTGCCGAGATTAGAATTACATGCCAACTCCACTAGTGTAACAACTGCCGAGATTAGAATTACATGCTAACTCCACTATAGTATAACAACTATTACATGCTAACTCCACTAGTATAACAACTGCCGAGATTAGAATTACATGCCAACTCCACTAGTATAACAACTGCCGAGATTAGAATTACATGCCAACTCCACTAGTATAACAACTGCCGAGATTAGAATTACATGCCAACTCCACTAGTATAACAACTGCCGAGATTAGAATTACATGCCAACTCCACTAGTATAACAACTGCCGAGATTAGAATTACATGCCAACTCCACTAGTATAACAACTGCCGAGATTAGAATTACATGCCAACTCCACTAGTATAACAACTACTGAGATTAGAATTACATGCCAACTCCACTAGTATAACAACTGCCGAGATTAGAATTACATGCCAACTCCACTAGTATAACAACTGCCGAGATTAGAATTACATGCCAACTCCACTAGTATAACAACTGCCGAGATTAGAATTACATGCCAACTCCACTAGTATAACAACTGCCGAGATTAGAATTACATGCCAACTCCACTAGTATAACAACTGCCGAGATTAGAATTACATGCCAACTCCACTAGTATAACAACTGCCGAGATTAGAATTACATGCCAACTCCACTAGTATAACAACTGCCGAGATTAGAATTACATGCCAACTCCACTAGTATAACAACTGCCGAGATTAGAATTACATGCCAACTCCACTAGTATAACAACTGCCGAGATTAGAATTACATGCCAACTCCACTAGTATAACAACTGCCGAGATTAGAATTACATGCCAACTCCACTAGTATAACAACTGCCGAGATTAGAATTACATGGCAACTCCACTAGTATAACAACTACTGAGATTAGAATTACATGCTAACTCCACTAGTATAACAACTGCCGAGATTAGAATTACATGCCAACTCCACTAGTATAACAACTGCCGAGATTAGAATTACATGCCAACTCCACTAGTATAACAACTGCCGAGATTAGAATTACATGCCAAATCCACTAGTATAACAACTGCTGAGATTAGAATTACATGCCAACTCCACTAGTATAACAACTGCCGAGATTAGAATTACATGCCAACTCCACTAGTATAACAACTGCCGAGATTAGAATTACATGCCAACTCCACTAGTATAACAACTGCCGAGATTAGAATTACATGCCAACTCCACTAGTATAACAACTGCCGAGATTAGAATTACATGCCAACTCCACTAGTATAACAACTGAGATTAGAATTACATGCCAACTCCACTAGTATAACAACTGCCGAGATTAGAATTACATGCCAACTCCACTAGTATAACAACTGCCGAGATTAGAATTACATGCCAACTCCACTAGTATAACAACTGCCGAGATTAGAATTACATGCCAACTCCACTAGTATAACAACTGCCGAGATTAGAATTACATGCCAACTCCACTAGTATAACAACTCAGGAGATTAGAATTACATGCCAACTCCACTAGTATAACAACTGCCGAGATTAGAATTACATGCCAACTCCACTAGTATAACAACTGCCGAGATTAGAATTACATGCCAACTCCACTAGTATAACAACTGCCGAGATTAGAATTACATGCCAACTCCACTAGTATAACAACTGCCGAGATTAGAATTACATGCCAAATCCACTAGTATAACAACTGCTGAGATTAGAATTACATGCCAACTCCACTAGTATAACAACTGCCGAGATTAGAATTACATGCCAACTCCACTAGTATAACAACTGCCGAGATTAGAATTACATGCCAACTCCACTAGTATAACAACTGCCGAGATTAGAATTACATGCCAAATCCACTAGTATAACAACTGCTGAGATTAGAATTACATGCCAACTCCACTAGTATAACAACTGCCGAGATTAGAATTACATGCCAACTCCACTAGTATAACAACTGCCGAGATTAGAATTACATGCCAACTCCACTAGTATAACAACTGCCGAGATTAGAATTACATGCCAACTCCACTAGTATAACAACTGCCGAGATTAGAATTACATGCCAACTCCACTAGTATAACAACTGCCGAGATTAGAATTACATGCCAACTCCACTAGTATAACAACTGCTGAGATTAGAATTACATGCTAACTCCACTAGTATAACAACTGAGATTAGAATTACATGCCAACTCCACTAGTATAACAACTGCCGAGATTAGAATTACATGCCAAATCCACTAGTATAACAACTGCTGAGATTAGAATTACATGCCAACTCCACTAGTATAACAACTGCCGAGATTAGAATTACATGCCAACTCCACTAGTATAACAACTGCCGAGATTAGAATTACATGCCAACTCCACTAGTATAACAACTGCCGAGATTAGAATTACATGCCAACTCCACTAGTATAACTACTGCCGAGATTAGAATTACATGCCAACTCCACTAGTATAACAACTCCAAGATTAGAATTACATGCCAACTCCACTAGTATAACAACTGCCGAGATTAGAATTACATGCCAAGTCCACTAGTGTAACGACTGCCGAGATTAGAATTACATGGCAACTCCACTAGTATAACAACTGCCGAGATTAGAATTACATGCCAACTCCACTAGTATAACAACTGCTGAGATTAGAATTACATGCCAACTCCACTAGTATAACAACTATTACATGCCAACTCCACTAGTATAACAACTGCCGAGATTAGAATTACATGCCAACTCCACTAGTATAACAACTGCCGAGATTAGAATTACATGCCAACTCCACTAGTATAACAACTGCCGAGATTAGAATTACATGCCAACTCCACTAGTATAACAACTGCCGAGATTAGAATTACATGCCAACTCCACTAGTATAACAACTGCCGAGATTAGAATTACATGCCCAAACCACTAGTATAACAACTGCCGAGATTAGAATTACATGCCAACTCCACTAGTATAACAACTGCCGAGATTAGAATTACATGCCAAATCCACTAGTATAACAACTGCTGAGATTAGAATTACATGCCAACTCCACTAGTATAACAACTGCCGAGATTAGAATTACATGCCAACTCCACTAGTATAACAACTGCCGAGATTAGAATTACATGCCAACTCCACTAGTATAACAACTGCCGAGATTAGAATTACATGCCAACTCCACTAGTATAACAACTGCCGAGATTAGAATTACATGCCAACTCCACTAGTATAACAACTGCCGAGATTAGAATTACATGCCAACTCCACTAGTATAACAACTGCCGAGATTAGAATTACATGCCAACTCCACTAGTATAACAACTGCCGAGATTAGAATTACATGCCAACTCCACTAGTATAACAACTGCCGAGATTAGAATTACATGCCAACTCCACTAGTATAACAACTGCCGAGATTAGAATTACATGCCAACTCCACTAGTATAACAACTGCCGAGATTAGAATTACATGCCAACTCCACTAGTATAACAACTGCCGAGATTAGAATTACATGCCAACTCCACTAGTATAACAACTGCCGAGATTAGAATTACATGCCAACTCCACTAGTATAACAACTGCCGAGATTAGAATTACATGCCAACTCCACTAGTATAACAACTGCCGATTAGAATTACATGCCAACTCCACTAGTATAACAACTGCCGAGATTAGAATTACATGCCAACTCCACTAGTATAACAACTGCCGAGATTAGAATTACATGCCAACTCCACTAGTATAACAACTGCCGAAATTACATGCCAACTCCACTAGTATAACAACTGCCGAGATTAGAATTACATGCCAACTCCACTAGTATAACAACTGCCGAGATTAGAATTACATGCCAACTCCACTAGTATAACAACTGCTGAGATTAGAATTACATGCTAACTCCACTAGTATAACAACTGCCGAGATTGGAATTACATGCCAACTCCACTAGTATAACAACTGCCGAGATTAGAATTACATGCCAACTCCACTAGTATAACAACTGCCGAGATTAGAATTACATGCCAACTCCACTAGTATAACAACTGCCGAGATTAGAATTACATGCCAACTCCACTAGTATAACAACTGCCGAGATTAGAATTACATGCCAAATCCACTAGTATAACAACTGCTGAGATTAGAATTACATGCCAACTCCACTAGTATAACAACTGCCGAGATTAGAATTACATGCCAACTCCACTAGTATAACAACTGCCGAGATTAGAATTACATGCCAACTCCACTAGTATAACAACTGCCGAGATTAGAATTACATGCCAAATCCACTAGTATAACAACTGCTGAGATTAGAATTACATGCCAACTCCACTAGTATAACAACTGCCGAGATTAGAATTACATGCCAACTCCACTAGTATAACAACTGCCGAGATTAGAATTACATGCCAACTCCACTAGTATAACAACTGCCGAGATTAGAATTACATGCCAACTCCACTAGTATAACAACTGCCGAGATTAGAATTACATGCCAACTCCACTAGTATAACAACTGCCGAGATTAGAATTACATGCCAACTCCACTAGTATAACAACTGCCGAGATTAGAATTACATGCCAACTCCACTAGTATAACAACTGCCGAGATTAGAATTACATGGCAACTCCACTAGTATAACAACTACTGAGATTAGAATTACATGCCAACTCCACTAGTATAACAACTGCCGAGATTAGAATTACATGCCAACTCCACTAGTATAACAACTGCCGAGATTAGAATTACATGCCAACTCCACTAGTATAACAACTGCCGAGATTAGAATTACATGCCAACTCCACTAGTATAACAACTGCCGAGATTAGAATTACATGCCAACTCCACTAGTATAACAACTGCCGAGATTAGAATTACATGCCAACTCCACTAGTATAACAACTGCCGAGATTAGAATTACATGCCAACTCCACTAGTATAACAACTGCTGAGATTAGAATTACATGCCAACTCCACTAGTGTAACAACTACTGAGATTAGAATTACATGCTAAATAATAATATTTTATTAGGATCCATCTTAGGTATATTAAAAGTACAATGGATTTACAAATTGAGTTATTACTTATACTTATATATAAATATCTAAAAATTTTAAAAACATTAAAAACCAATATTAAGACCTACATTATATGTACAAATTCAACTACGACATGCTCTTGGAATAAATGAGTTCTTATGCCGATCTGTTCCCGATATTATCATGTTCAAGTCATTATTCTGATTTCTTAGATTGTATTTATGAGTTTTAATTGCTGGTAAAAATTTGAAACATGGATGATCTGAGTCTCTTTGTATCTTTTGAAATTCCCTCCTGGTGGCTTCATCTCTTCTTCCTTTAAGCGAAACAAGATGGTCTTTGGGAAGGCCAATTATTTTCATACTTCTTGTCTGCACCTGTTCTATTTCCTTCTCCAGATATTTAGGAAGACCTCCCCATACCGGTGATGCATACTCCAATATCGGTCTTATTTTAGAGATATAGGTTGTAAGTCCGACTTCAACAGGAAGTTTCGATCGTCTGCATTCTCTCAGATGGAAGAGTTTCTTGTTAGCTTTACGGATAATCTCGAATACATGCATGTTCCATTTTAGATTATTTTGCTGCCAAACGCCTAGAAGTTTGAAATTTTCAACTCTCTCAATTACATTGTTACCTATTGTTAGTTTGGGGGGTTCACGCATCGCTTTCCGGAAACATATCCACATATCCTTAGTTTTCTTTGTATTTAATTCCATTTTATTATCATTTGCCCATTTTGATACTGCATCGACTACTTCTTGCATATTACTTTGTGAATCAGGATATATTAGTTCATCTTGTGTACAATCATCGGCGTATTTGCACGTATTAATCGTCATATGATTAGGTACAGAATCTTCTAGATCATCAACAAATACATTGAACAGAATTGGTTAAATAACTGAACCTTGAGGAACTCCAGCTGGACACGGCATAGAGGTTGATAAGATACCCTGCAGGTTCACTTTTTGAGATCTTTGTGATAGGAAACTCCTGATCCATAACGAAAAATGCTTATTAATGTTCTGTTTAGCGAGTTTTAAGAGCAAAATCCTATGATCGACGAGGTCAAATGCCTTTCTAAAGTCAATCAACAAGGCATGAACGCCATTCTTTCCATCCGATTTGTTGTCTGTGGCATTGAACCAATTCTGAGTTATATTAAGCAGAGCACAGACTGTGGATCGCTTAGCTGTAAAAGCATGCTGAGTGTCATTTAATTGGAGATGTGAATTGTTTAGTTTTAATTGAAGTCGTTCAAGCACTTTTCCCAATTGTGGTCAAAGAGATATTTGTCTAAAATCAGTGTTAATGTCTTTGGGTGGGTATACTTTGGGTACTGGACTGATTAGCCCATGTCCTGGATACTGGACTGATTAGCCATGCCCATTGGGTACTGGACTGATTAGCCATGCCCATTGGGTACTGGACTGATTAGCCATGCCCATAGCCCTAACTCCACTAGTATAACAACTGTCGAGATTAGAATTACATGCCAACTCCACTAGTATAACAACTGCCGAGATTAGAATTACATGCCAACTCGACTAGTATAACAACTGCCGAGATTAGAATTACATGCCAACTCCACTAGTATAACAACTACTGAGATTAGAATTACATGCTAACTCCACTATAGTATAACAACCATTACATGCTAACTCCACTAGTTTGACAACTGCCGAGATTAGAATTACATGCCAACTCCACTAGTATAACAACTGCCGAGATTAGAATTACATGCCAACTCCACTAGTATAAGAACTACTGAGATTAGAATTACATGCCAACTCCACTAGTGTAACAACTGCCGAGATTAGAATTACATGCCAACTCCACTTGTATAACAACTACTGAGACTAGAATTACATGCCAACTCCACTAGTGTAACAACTACTGAGATTAGAATTACATGCCAACTCCACTAGTGTAACAACTGCCGAGATTAGAATTACATGCCAACTCCACTTGTATAACAACTACTGAGATTAGAATTACATGCCAACTCCACTAGTGTAACAACTACTGAGATTAGAATTACATGCTAACTCCACTAGTATAACAACTGCCGAGATTAGAATTACATGCCAACTCCACTAGTATAACAACTGCCGAGATTAGAATTACATGCCAACTCCACTAGTATAACAACTACTGAGATTAGAATTACATGCTAACTCCACTATAGTATAACAACTATTACATGCTAACTCCACTAGTTTGACAACTGCCGAGATTAGAATTACATGCCAACTCCACTAGTATAACAACTGCCGAGATTAGAATTACATGCTAACTCCACTATAGTATAACAACTATTACATGCTAACTCCACTAGTTTGACAACTGCCGAGATTAGAATTACATGCCAACTCCACTAGTATAACAACTGCCGAGATTAGAATTACATGCCAACTCCACTAGTATAATAACTGCCGAGATTAGAATTACATGCCAATTCCACTAGTATAACAACTGCCGAGATTAGAATTACATGCCAACTCCACTAGTATAACAACTACTGAGATTAGAATTACATGCCAACTCCACTAGTATAACAACTACTGAGATTAGAATTACATGCTAACTGCACTAGTATAATAACTGCCGAGAATAGAATTACATACCAATTCCACTAGTATAACAACTGTCGAGATTAGAATTACATGCCAACTCCACTAGTATAAGAACTACTGAGATTAGAATTACATGCCAACTCCACTAGTATAACAACTACTGAGATTAGAATTACATGCCAACTCCACTAGTGTAACAACTGCCGAGATTAGAATTACATGCCAACTCCACTAGTATCACAACTGCCGAGATTAGAATTACATGATATTAACCAATGAAAATAAAGTAGTCATAACAATCATAACAAAATAGAATTAATATGTAAAGATATAGCCTGCGTGCAGGCTTCGGCCCGATTATAGGGTCGAAGGCCTGCGCACAGGCGTTACACTTACCAAAGCGCTATAAATGTCGTACAAGGGAAGGGAAGAGGTGCTATATGTACCGGATAAGCTACTTATGGAACATATGTAGTTCTCAAGGAAATGTGGACGAAAGTCGATGTATGTTTCGCGGGTAAAACGGCGAAAATATATCGTGTACTAATTGTGCGGTTGTAGTAGGGGTAAACTTTTTTGACGCGCCTGAAGTCAATAATCAAGATATATTCTCGTGCTTCATACCAAAAGATAGCCCAGAAAAAGGCGATTTTTTGGTGTATATAGCAGTGACCTATATAGTGTAAACAAGTTGTAGTTTTAGATGCCTACACGCGTGCGAAGTTGGATTTTCAACGTGCTCGAACTAAATAATACACTTAATGCGGCATATTGTTAGATAGCTCTTCTACAACTGATTCTCTCCCTCCCCAATCAATGTTGGTTTCCCAATTGTAAGACCATACCCCATCAAATATGATAATATTTTGGACACAACATTGAATAGGGGGCGGGGGGATCGACGTTTGTCAATATAATACGTATTTGGGACATCTGTCCCAACACATTTGAAAAGGATTGTCTGAACACTATACCCCAAATTTTTATTGTATATTTCAAAATAACTGGCAAAGAATGCTTTAAGGGCGATGTATTTATTTCTATATTGTGCATAGCAGATGTAATACAACATTTCTAACCACTCTAGTTCGTGTGAAATTGGAAAAGTTAATAATTAACAGAATATATGGGCGTATGGGTATAGCATCTTTAATTCCCTAAGGTTTATTGTGTTTTTAGCTTTTATCAATTACGCCCAAAACTATTGAATTATTTAATGTGGTGTGCTAGTTAAACCAGACTATTTTGGTTTCATTATCTTACATTTAGGGATAGTTTATCGCATAGCAATAGACTTCCGGTTATTATTCGTATACGAGCAATGGATCAGCCAACTGCTAAATTGGGTACTCAAACCAAGCAAGCGCTTAGTTGAACACGAGTAGTTAATGTGACAGTGTACATCTATCTAGAGCAGAATTCTCAGATAGAATTGTCTCCCCATGGCTCTCGTACCGCCCATGAAGGATCACTCAGATGGTAGTAAATTTGGAGGTACCTACGAAAAGAGGTGGTCACTTGGATATAGCTATAACTTCAAGCTCTACGTTTATGTTGCAAGTTATCAGAAAGTTCGTGGATAGTAAATAGGATTGTAGACAACCATTATACATTGCTTTGGGCACCAAACAACGCGCCACGGGTGGTTGAACTGATATGGTCATCACCATGGTGATGCAAGTCAGCTGGGGCATTTCGGATATATTTTATGTACAATTTATTCGAATCCTAGAAAATCAACAGAAAGAAGTGAGAACATGCAATTTATGTTTTTCTAAACTTATTATCAACAATTCTACCTCCGCTCTTGGGTCAAACCAATGTTAATTGTATGCGCAAGCTATCCTAATAAGCTTTTCCGGAATAGACGATTGCCATCAAAGTAGCATCGGTTGACACATCGGTTGACACTATATAAAAATGAAATAACGAGCCACTGAAATGCTTTTAAAACAGAACAAGGCTGAGAATAATATATCTGATATACTATAGTGATTTTTAGAGTTGAGTGTCAATCGATACACTTCACACAATTTTACATACTTTTTGGGAAAGAACAACCAGTAATATATCAATACAGGCTCCCTAAACACTTTATTTAAGTAGTTACTGTGGAAAAATTGAATATGCCGTATCAACTCAAAGCTAAATTGAGGAAAATGTTGTACGATTTACAGTGTCAACCGTTTGTCAACCGAACACGTGTTTCAAGCGTCTTATATTACATACATGTTTCACGTCCTAAATAATAGATCTATATTTAATCACAGCCTCAGTGCGCCTCGGCATACATAGTAAATGATCATAATAAATAAAAATATCTTCTACTGGTATTTGGAGTATAGATTTACGCGATTGTCCTTTACACTCCAGCCACGTTTCTTGATATATTTCTTATTAGCAATTGCTTGATGGACTATACATAGTTGCTATTTTAGTCTGTGGGAAATTCCCGATGGGATTTCTAGCCATTTTAGCAATTTTGCGAATATAATACTTGTTCCCATACTTAAGAAGGTAACATGTGCCTGCGTTTCGTCAGATATATCTTTTCGTCAAAGACCATGTTAGTATACAGTGTAACAAAACAACGGCAGACGCTATAAAGTTATAACACAGACACATTGTACAATCAGTCGTCAAATATGCACGGCTCATACGCAATGTCCATCAATTTTCCCGTGCATTTTACTGAACAATAATCGACGTCGCTAATTTTTCAGATAAATTGGCATATCACGCTTGCATAGACCAGTTTCAATAATATATCTCTTGAATCACTCCCCTCCCAATACATCGCATTTTATAACTACATATTGTATAATATACTATTCTATCGCGTTATATTTCAAATATATTGACCAAAGAACGCATAGGAAACGAGATATTATACGGCAATGCAATTCGCTAAATATGTTACGCTAAATGCTATTTGAATTTCATGAGAATAACTTTGAAAAATACTCTTTGACTGAAGGACGTTATAGACGCCTTTCAGACAATCACTTTCAAAAGTTGTTGGGACACCTGCAGTTTTAGAGAATTGGTCAATCTGTACACTTGTAATACACATTGGTCTCCCTTCCCTCCCCCCCTCCCCAATCAATGTTGGTTTCCCATTTGTAAGACCATACCCCGTCAAATATGATAATATTTTGGACACAACATTGAATAGGGGGCGGGGGGATCGACGTTTGTCAATATAATACGTATTTGGGACATCTGTCCCAACACATTTGAAAAGGATTGTAGTCTGTTTCATGGTTAGACATGATAGCCAGTGTAAACTTCGATTGATTCAAGGCAAGCAAAGCCGAAATGGCGAACTGAAGACAAGCCGATCAAGACTAAATGCCGACTACCTTGCGTGACGTCAGAAAATGTGCTAGACCCAGGCTCTTTTTTATTAGAAATCGACGGCCAAGGTCCATCGAAAGCTAAGTTCAAAACGCCATAAAAATCGAACGATTTGACCAACTTAGAAAACATTTT
Source organism: Trachythela sp. YZ-2020 (assembly GCA_016169945.1). Lineage (NCBI taxonomy): Eukaryota > Metazoa > Cnidaria > Anthozoa > Malacalcyonacea > Clavulariidae > Trachythela > Trachythela sp. YZ-2020. The sequence continues at coordinate 560,444 of JADLSH010000154.1, read as the reverse complement.
CACGGATATAGTAGAAATGATGCCAAGATTTGATAAAGCCAAAAAAATTTTTGGGGTGAGGTGCACTTTAATTAAAGTTCATCATCAAGGTTCACACAAGGTAATTGTACATAGGTAGGGTATTTTAAGAAGAGAACACAGATATATTATACTGAGGCACAACATTTTGGTATACTATACATTTCTAACAGTTAGTGGAAATGCAACATGGTAGCCTAAATATTACATATTATGTAATTGCTGAGCTACACACAATCATTATGTATTTGACATAATAAAAATGATTGTCCTTATTGTGAGGTAATAAGAGATCTGAGTTCTTGACGAGTTTTACACTTCACCTTGAAATCTCAGTTCACATGATTGCACTGAACTTCACAACAATGCTTTGGGAATTTTAATGTGATAACATATACATTTTTCTTTGCAGTGTGCTATCTATAAGTCATGTCCTGGTACAAAACAGTAGCACCACACATGCCTGTGGAAAGAGAACGATAGATGGTCATAGAAGCTGTTAAGTTTGGCCCCAAGTAATTTAGATTGAAGCTTTGCATCGCTTTCAATGATTTGAACATATGATTTTATGTGGGCCCAAGGGAGAATTTTCATACAAGCCTTGGCGCCTTGCAAAATATCTCTGGCTTCTCTGCAATATGCTAAGCCAGCTGCGAAAGTGCAGATTATATACTGTGAGAAAGTTACAATGCAATTATAGAACAGAATTTACTTGCCTTCCACTCTTCTACCACATGAAAGACATTCTTGTTGCTATGTACTGCACCCACACATGCTTCACAATAAAATACACCTGCTCCACATTTAAGGCAACGAAAGATCGCCTCAGATGTTGCGCATTTAGTGCACAGGCGACCATCTGGAATCCACTCAGACTCAACAACTGCCCATAACATTGCATCTCGGATGTTCTCCCAGCCTTGTGCGGCTCGTTGTTTTTTCCTGTACTGGCTGACTTCAGCTTGATCATCCTCAGTGTCGTTCTCATCATCTCCCTCGTTTCCATCATTTCTATCCATTAATACAAGCGGTTACATTGGCTCTATTAAATCTTCATCTTCACTGTCATTCCTTCGATCTGGCTCAACAACATCTGGCGTTGTAAGCGTAACTTTTGTTTTTGATGACGACGAACTATCGAAAGACACGACTTCCATAGCCGGTAATCTTCGCTTCACATTACGTCGTCTGCCCATCCTGTGACCTTATATATTTATTGATGTATAGAATAGGTAGCCAGGATTAAATTAAATTTCACAAATCTTAAAACAATATCAGCACAACAAAACAAATCTAAACAATCTCAGTAGTTGTTATACTATAGTGGAGTTGGCATGTAATTCTAATCTCAGTAGTTGTTATACTATAGTGGAGTTAGCATGTTTTTCTAACCTCGGCAGTTGTTATACTATAGTGGAGTTAGCATGTAATTATAATCTCAGCAGTTGTTATACTAGTGGAGTTGGCATGTAATTCTAATCTCGGCAGTTGTTATAGGCCTACTAGTATTTGTAATCATTTTCTGCTATATTTTATTATATTGTCGCAACAGATAAAATTTTCATAAAACAATTAATAGTGCATGTGTACATGCTATAACAAACTTATTTTTTATAGAACCTGGCAAACAGTGTCGGGATATTGTCTGTCCAATTAAAAAGAAATTCTTCGGCGATATGACGATGTAGTCCCTCAACCACCATCACGAACTTGACAAACGCCTAAAACATCAAAAAAATTAAAATCAAATTTTGTATGAATGCATATTACAATAGTTTGGGGGACAAAAATTAAATGATAATTCACTTAATTGAATGGTTTAATACGATAAATTATATAATTATAAATGCAGTAAATCACCTCAGGTAAAAGGACTATTTGACAGTAATCATGCCTCTCTGATCTATCATCAGTCCATTTTTTGTCAGGAGATATAAATAGCCCGAAAACAATGTCATACAAGTCGTCGAACTACAATGGATAGAATAATAATGTTTTAAAAATATGGTGATATAACGCCATAGTTTCTCATGTTACTTTGGCCATTGATCAATCAATCAACCTTTTTAATCATCTTAAGATAAAAGGTACGTATCTTAAGTTACAATTACTTCTATAAGTTAATTTTTATTTTTTAAATAAGTCTATTAAGGTGGTGATAGGTTGTCTTTCTCTTGGGTAAAATCTTATTTAAAGGGTGATCTATGCTCGAGAGACGTTTATTATAAAATTTCCTATCGCCCACTTCTAAAGGTCGTGTAAATTTATACTATTGGAGACATAATGTCTTTTAAAACATCTATCTAAAAAGTTTTGTATTACAGTAACATCCGAATCATATGCATCATATATCGAGAGACATAAGTAAAATTAGGTAAAACCAAGCCATTAAAAAGCCTATCTACTTCTTTCTAACCAAAGCCTTCTTTACATAAATATCTAATAACATATAATAATTTGTTAGCTTTAAGTAGTTTAGCTTTTATATATATACGCTATATTTACAATTTTCCAGAAATTTAATTCAAAGAATGGGAAGATCTGTAAATTTCGGAATACTGTAAACAGGTGATAACTTGGTTAAATCCTTTCTTGCGGAATATCAGTTCTTTACATTTTAAATGCACGTTACTATTGTGAAAACTATTGTGAAAACAAGATACGCACAATCTAGTTGAAACGTTTTGAGCCTACGTATTCTATAAGTAGTTTCTTACCATTTCATCGGTAAAAGGAACTTCAAATCCTGCAAACAAGTGGTCGTTTATGAAAGTTCTTTCTCGTCTGAAATATTTTGTCCAGACCACGTGGCGAACGCTTGCGACTTTTTCTGAAACAACATTTCGCAAATGGTTCTAAAAATCAGAAAAAGTACATGAGAACGCAGTCTTTTAAATATGATATACCTGTAGTGTACTAGCACGGAGCGAGAGGTGGTGATAATACCAAAACCCACTCTGGAGGGGTTCGACTAGGTTTTTTCTTACACCTAATAAATGAGCACTTCTCTGTATACAGGAGATGCGTTTTTTATTGGTGTGACTAGTCAGAAAGTTTTTAAAGAGGGTCTTGGGACCCCTGCGAACTTCAAAGACGCACTAAAACTCTCCGCGTGCATGGCTGGGGGCTCATTCTAGCGAAATACGCGCAAAGTAAAAAGTGGCTCCCCACTGACCCTTTTTCCAGCGGTAAATAAATATGGCAACGGTTTTCGCATCAGTGGCGCAAAGTATTTTTGCTGCCATCAGCTTCGCAGGTGCAGGGTACCTGTTTAAAATGTTTGATAAGAACGGTTATGATGAGGGGATTAAAAGGCATAACAAGGCTATGGAGTCACTCTCTAGGGAGAAGGAGAAGTTCTACGAAAGGAAGTTGGGAAAGAAAGACAAGATAAAAAGACTAAGACAAGAGATCTCAGACGCGAACGAGAATATGGATGCTACAAACAAGGCTCTCAAACTACTAAAAGAGATAACAAACGCTGTGAGAGAGGAACCAAGATTAGAAGACTTTTACACACCAAGTCCCAACATGAAGAAGTACCAAAGAATCACGAGTGTTGGTATGGGTGCGGGTGTTGGGTTAATAGTTAGTAGACTTTTGCAAACAAAGACCTCTTTGTGTATAATAATATTATTCTTAGCAGATATAATAATATTTTTATTCTAACAAATATAATATTATTATTCTTAACAAATATAATATTTTTATTCTTAACAAATATAATATTTTTATTCTAACAAATATAATATTTTTATTCTAACAAATATAATAATATTATTCTTGACAAATACAATAATATTATTCTTAACAAATATAATATTTTTACTCTTAACAAATATAATATTTTTATTCTAACAAATATAATATTTTTATTCTAACAAATATAATATTTTTATTCTAACAAATAAATATAATAATATTATTCTTAACAAATATAATATTTTTACTCTTAACAAATATAATATTTTTATTCTAACAAATATAATATTTTTATTCTAACAAATATAATAATATTATTCTTAACAAATATAATATTTTTATTCTAACAAATATAATAATATTATTCTTAACAATAATATTATTATTCTAAAATACAAAACACTCACAATATGTTTTTGTAGTGTCCAATAGCCATAGTATGCACTCCATCAGGTACTATCACCCTTTTGTCATCATTTACACTCAGAGCCACCTTTACGACTCGCTCTGAGAAAACCTCATGTTATAACATTCATCCCCCTACACATATTATTTCTACTAAAAAGACAATCTTTGTAATCCTTAAAAGTTATCTCTCTCTTAATAACAGACCTCTTAATTCCCTTACATTTTTTCTCCTCCACGTTATTATCATCCATCATGTATGAATAAAGTTTGGCTCCAAGTCCAACAAACTCTGCGATCTGTTTCCCACCAGCCTCGTCCTTCATCATCCCAAGAACCTTTTTTATTAACACCTAAGGGAATATCTGATGGATGGTCACTACCAAAGTTGCTGGTGTCAAACCTCTCTCCCACATCTTTAGAAATATCTTTGTAAAAGTCCTCAGTCTTGATCTCATAGCACAGAGAGTCTGTGTCTGTAAAAAGTAGTTGTAGTGAAAGTCATACATAAGTGTTTTGCTAAGATCTAAGATACACATCCCTAGGTAGCTTGGTTTGTTTAGTCTTATCACTGTCTTCCCCATATGAACAGCAATAAAGTTCTTTGAGAAAATATTTGTTGTCTTAAAGTTTGGTCTCTTAACCAAACTTTGTAGCTTCTTCTCTGTGTTAACTAACTTTACGTTCACCCTCTTTCTAAGATTCTCCATAGTCTTCCCAAAACGGCGTTGTTCATAAGCTTAAAAAAGTCCTTCTCAAAGTCTGTGGTGCACTTTGTCCTCATGTCGGTGTTTAGTTTTATATAATTTGCAAGCCAAGGCTCCTCCCTAAAAGTCACACCTCTATGTATCTTTGTTAACCTCATCCCACGACTAAGGTACAACTTTAGATTTCTTTGATGAATAACATACTTTTTTTTGTTCATTAGGCATGTCTCATTAGGCATGTCTTTTTGTGATCGTGCTAACACCACCACGAATACCCTTCTCAATCATTAGGTACATGTCAGAGTCTGTGATGAGCTCCAACGTATATTTGTGGTTTTTAAGGATGTATCCCAAGCGAGACCAGGCGCTGTGTAGTACCATAAAGGGTCTAGTTTGTAGACTGTCATACACATGGCTCTATATTTCTCCATAACGTCAGCTAGGAGAAGAACATCCGTCTTGAGATACAGATCGTGATAGTCTCTCACTGTCTTCATCTCAAAGGTTTTCCAAACTTTTTGTGCCCTTGCGTAATCCGCATCACGCACCTCCTCTCCACTCAAAGCGTTATAAAACTCCTCTTATGTAGGGAGGTGTGTCTTTGACATCTTTCTTTTTGTTGTAATAAGGATCTTTGCTCTTCGCTGAAAGACTTTGTCATTCTCCCTAAAATTTTAAAATCATCACATCCAAGGTTCCCAGCCAATTTATCCAACGAGCTAAGTGTAAACTTAGCTCACGTTTAACCTCCACATCACCATCATCCTTTTTTATCCTATCAACAACAAACTTTTTATTAAAAGAAATATATCTTTCGTCCGTCTTTGGTATGCAGTTTATATCTCCCTCTGAGACCCCAAGATTCTTTATAAACAAGTGAAACCCTCCAGATTGTGAAACAACACCGGTATAAACTTTGGTTGTCTCATCCTTAGGTTGCACTTTGTGTGTGTAGCACCTCTATCCTTTGTGAAACCCTCATGACATGCATAACATATCTTAGACCTATCATAGTCCGCACACTTGAACGTCTTATAAATATCACGAATCTCATCCTCTAATAGGTCTACAAACTTTTTTGTAACATCCTAACCCTCATGTTGTTGAGTGTAGTGCACCATCTTGGGTTCGTAAATATTGTCATCAAAGGATTTTATAAGATAACAAAAACCGCTTGGTTTGTGCACTTGGTATTATGTGGTTCCCTTACCCTTTTTATCATTCATTGGCTCTAAGTATGACTCAAAGTCTGCATACACAACAAAAGCACCTTTGTTGTTCTCTCATAATTTGTAAAGGATATAGTGTTCTCCTCAGGTTTTGGAAATATGTTTCTTTGCGCCTCGTTGTTTAAACACAACTCCCTGTGTCTCTCTAAAAACTCTTTTGTGCTAAAATTGTTAAGACAGTTTAGACAAATATGTTTCCTAACCTTTTTCTTGCTCACCTGTGAGCTAACAAGTCTGCTCAGATTTTTCACCACAGAGTAGTGTCCATCCCAAAGAAAAAGCTCCACATGTTTTGAGTATCTATCTCCACAATGTCTTAGTGGGTAAACATATAGCTTCTCGTCAATGTCTGCACTAAAGACGTTAACCGCGATGTCATTAGCCCTCTCAAACTTAGTAATGTCGGATAGTCTCATAGGAAAGCTAACAGCACCCCAATCTAGCTTTTCAGACTGCAACTTAAATATTTTTGTAATCCTTCCCCCATCTTTTGACATAGGGTTAAGAGCTCTAGTAATCGCCCAAATAAAACATTTGTTATCATTATTATCCATGTTTTTATGATCGCCTTTTTTGCCGCGATCTTAGTGGGTAATGATGCGTAACTACTGCCAGTCAAAGGTCTAAATATTATGACTGAAATGTCTAGTCTCACCCTCCATCCACTACGATTTCTTTGATATTTTATTAGAGACTCTAAAGCCTTTTCTTTCATCACCCTATAAGTCTCCATGGTGTCATCACCAATATTTAATGTGTGAGTTCTTGATCTAAAATGTGCCATATTAGACACCTCATCACCTGTTTGTAGGTCATCCTTCACCATCGATCTCACATTGCAGTGTTATGTACACTTTTTTAGTCTTCTCTATGGAGTTAAAAAAATTAACAACAGCACCCTCCACTAAGTCTAGAAATACAAATGGTGTGTAAAATCTCTCTGGTATGATAACATACTTGTTAGCCTTTCCTTCGATAGCCTCATGGATTAACACTGTCTTAAAACTTTCCGCAACCTTATCATCACCATCACCCCTCTCCTCATAAAGGCTTAGTATTTTATCTTTTATGGTGTTGTAACTATCACTAGCGACCTTTCGAACATTTGGTAGTATGTAGTCTATAATCCACTCATACCATTCATTCATAGTGTTAATAACACCTTTCACCAATGGTTCTCTTGGTGTTGGTGTGTGAGACGTTGGGGTTAGTGGGGCGTCACCCAAAGCTGGTGTGGGTTCGTCTAAAATGTTACCGCTCTGCCGCAAGCTATTTCTAACAAAATTTAGAAGTTGTGCTTTTCTCATCGTAGAAAAAACATGTAAACCTCTACCCTTAGCGATGTCACGCAACTTTTTAACAGTTATATGTTTGTCTATAGAGCCTCTAGGACTCGTACGAAAACGACCCTTAATAAAACTAATGAGAGCCGCCTTTCGTAAGGCTGTAAACCCTCGCAAACCATTACCCTTTGCGATCCTTCGTAACTCTACAACTGTCTTATTAGATAACTCTTCACTAGACATACTCATTAATAGTGGTATATAATAGTGTTTAAGCCATTATATCACAAAGCTTTTTAAAACAAGCATAAGTTTTAAAAAGGTCGCGCGCGCAAAGTCTTGGGTGAGAGTTAGAAAAGTCTTGGGTAAGGATTGGGAAAGAGGATGAGAAGAGTTGGTATAAAAGGGATCTCGATTTGGGGGAAGGGTTGGGAGAGAGGTTGGGAAGAGTTTGGTAAGAGCATGAGAAGAGTTGGGGAAGGGTTGGGGGAGAAGGTTGGGGCGAGTTGGGAGAGAGATTGAAGAGAGGTTGGGAGAGAGGTTGAAGAGAGGTTGGGAGAGAGGTTGAAGAGAGGTTGGGAGAGAGGTTGAAGAGACGTCGGGGGAGAGGTTGAAGAGAGGTTACGAGAGAGGTTGAAGAGAGGTTGGGAGAGAGGTTGAAGAGAGGTTGGGAGATAGGAGGGAAAGAGCAATCTCGATTTGGGTAAGAGATGGGTAAAAAATTCTAACAAAGAATTTTTTTTAAACGGGAAGTGGTTTTGGTGATGACGTCATAGGTGTTGGTGAGATGAGCTAACGCCCTATATTGGAATGTTGGTGAGAAGTGCCACGCCCAAGATTGGAATGCGCTCATAGCCTAAGTGGCACGCCCTAGAATGGAATGCGCTGGTAACCCCTCCACCTACTACTTAGGATCAAACAACCTGAAAATATCATCAAGAAGTCTACTAACTTCCGAATTCCGAATGAAGGGCCTTTGCTCGAAACGTCGAATTTCTCAGGTAGTTTGATCCTAAAGACCCGAAGCACAGACGTTACCTAGACTGGCACCACACGTTCAAGATATTAAAGTCCACTCCTAGTGATCGAGAGTTTGTACTTAAGTACACACAATGCCATATTTGCGGTGCAAATTGCGTAAACAAAAATATTCAGATAATATCCACTAGTTGGCAATAATATCTTGACTGTTGCATTCCATTGTAGGCGTCATATATTCACGATGTTTTTAAACGATCTATCTGAAAAAACTTCAACGTTTCGACTGCGTGGAAGTTGGACGGAGTTATACATTAGACGAAGGGCTGTCGCTCGAAGCATTTTGTATATTTTTAAGCACAAGTTGTGTCTGCAAGATAGCAGAACGTGGCACAAACCTCGTGCTTTAATTTGTACTGAGTACAACGGATATAGACCTACATGGTGTCCCCCCCAAAAGTAAACCCTTTGAAATGAAATGTTTTGACTGAGATTGTAATTATAAATATACGAGTTCACTTACCCCAAAATGTCGAAATAACGACGATTTCAATACTGTAAATTTACAGTAGTATGCTTGCTTTCTTGCTTTGTATTTTGATTTAATTTCAATATAAAATTTACAGTAGTAGCTTTCTTTCTTGCTTTCTTGCTTTCTTGCTTTGTATTTGAACTGCAAATCGTCGTGAAATTCAGAAGCAGGTTTGGAAACAAAGCCTCTGATTGGCGACTAAAAAGGCAGCCAGTCAATGCTCAGTTTACATGCTAACCGGTTTGGGCAGTTAGTCACGTAAGCAAATCAAACGCCCAAACTTTCAAACTCCTAAATGGCTACTGGATGTTATACATCCAGTAGACACAAAAAAGGAGACCTTTAGAAATTAACCTATTGTTGTTAAGCACAAGATTTTATGCTCCTGGGATTTAAAATAGCTTCTAATCGTATGAAGGAGCATAACTGCATAAAAATTGTCGATCTACTAATAATCATATCATCAGTTCGAATAAAAATGGTTCAACTGACAACAGAGCAACGAGTTTGTACTGTTTTACATTATACCCAGACTCAAAGTACGCTTTTAAGTAACTTCGGTATGCATAAAAGTCAATTCAATTCTGTTTTACGCACCCGTGCATGGGTTCAGCATAGTGCTGAGGCATTCAAATTCCAACAATAGCTTGATTTCTAAAGGTCTCGCTTTTTTACAAACCCTGTATATGCTAGCCTACGGTGTATACCCTCACTTCGTAATTCTCGTGGAGGTATATACGTAACAACAGGAGTCATCCTAAGAAAAATTTACAACTGCCCATTTGGCGGCGGAAGAGGCAATGGGCCGCGAATTCCCTCGCGTGGGAGGGGGAAGCTGGCTAGCCTGGCTTCAAGCACTGTCAGAGGGTTATCCCAAAGATAGAAATTTTTAGCAATTTGTTAAAATGTATGTGTGATCATAATGACCAATTCAAACAATATATTAAATATTGAATTTTCGGATTTGTGAATTCAACATGTTCTCTCCAAACCTCAATTTTTAGAACTGCCCATTTTAGGTTTTAGAACAACCCACTTTACAATTAGAACTGCCCATTTTGGAAAATGGGAGGCCTTAGGATGACCCCTGCGTAACAACGAAGAAAAGCTCGCCCAGGTTTTAAGTAAATTAACTTTAATTTATGCAACCGTGTCCAACTTCAGTTCAAGATTTCATCTGAACTGAAGTTTTCTTGCATGTCGACTCAAATCCTAATTTCCTTACGACATTTCGCTTGACTTTCAGTGGTATGCCAATAGCATTTAACGCTATTTCGTGAACGTTCGTTAGAGTCTTGTCCAGCTCACATAACCGTTCTTTGAAGCCTCTCCGTTTGTTTATCAACGCCAGACAGGTTTGCAAATGCTATTTGAGCGAGTATTTGAGGGTAAAATGGAGAAAAGAAGGACCTCTAACTCTCTACGTATGTTCTCCTTAATTGCTGTCCAAAAAGTTGATATCGCTTTTATTTGAAGGTTGAAGCAAAGAATGCATTTGTATTGCTCAAAGCTCGCCATGAATAATGATTCATTTTAGCACCAAATTTATACAGACGCATCACACAGAAGAGGAATGGTGAGTATACCACAATGCATTGCGTTCATTATTATTCAAAATTGAAATTCTCAACAAACAATTGATAAAAAATTGTGGATATATATTGCCATTTTTCACGCTGAAAATATCGTATTTTTAAAGGTATGTTTTTATAATTATTTTACCTATGAATGTAATTTAACGATTTGTGTCATGTTTGGTTAATTTACCACGGTTTAAATATTGTAATCGCGCATTGTATTTGCCTATGTTTCGGGTGTCAGAAAAGTGGCTTTGTTATCTGCCGAAGGAGAAAACGAATAAAAAGTATATGAAGGAGAAAACGAATAAAAATCACAGCATCGAATTCAGGAAGAGTTTCTCTTTCTGTTGGTAGTTTAAAACATAAATTACCTCCTCAAATCGATGAGTAATCGCAGTTTGAGTATTTCAATTTGCTGTACTTTAAAATATTGTGAATTTATATTGCGATTTTTCACCCCGAAAACGTCGTATTTTTGAATGTATGTTTTTATATATAGCTGTTTTATATGTGAATCTATTTGAACGATTTTTGACTTTTTTGGTTTGTTTATCACGCTTTAGTTATTCTAATCACTCATTATATATACCATTTGTGTCGGGTCAGTACGCAAGCCTCGAATCGAAAATGACATGTAAACATGTGGGACGTAATATGGATAATCCAAGAGAAAATCCAATGAAAGTCACATAATTGAAATCAGGAAATGATTTTCTTTCAATTGATACCATAAAACCCGAATTACCTCTTGAAATAGGCAAGATATTACGGTTTTAATATGACATATTTTTTGCTTTGTTCTGTTCATATGCCGCCTTGTGGCGAGAAGATGCCACATAGCTAGGTAGTCATGGCCGACACGTGCTTCTGAAATGAGATGAAAATAGTCACCTATGACTATGACGATGTTCTACCTTTTATATTAATATTCTAGGTAGACAAGACATGACATGTGGTTCAAGTTCATAGAGCAGTTGCATTTCTCTACCACCACTGGATAATTATGATACAAACATTTTATATGATAAATCCTTCATTCTTTAATCTTCGAGTTGGTTCGCATAAATAAGCATAATAAGGAAGTAATATAGGAATGTTATATGGAGATACTGCTAGCCGAGGTTCTCAAGCTTGCATGCTTTATCACCAAAAGTACACCTAATGGACAATCCTCAATGTTGTAACAAGTCAAGTCATTGATTCAGCGTCTCAATTGATCTGACTTAACTAGACTTGTTGACACTCAAACACTGTAAATGACATATAGGTGCAAGTAAAAGGTATATAGATCATGGTTATAGAATATAGTTGAGAGATCTTACACAATTAACAGTTTTTTTGAACAAGAATATTCTTGATTTGGTAAGGCTAGTGAGGATGACATGGATTTTTGCTACATGGTTTTGGGCAACATTTTGAAACCTGGATTTTTTTAGAACTTAAAAATAGAGCATTAGTTTAAAATTGTACTTGTTTAAGATTTTAATTACAACATTTTTTATTTTATTTCTAACATAATTGATAAATAACTAAATAGTATTATTTTAGATAGTATAATTAGATGGTATAGGTGCGTGTATTAAATGTGACAGTGCAGCATGTGGTGGCTAACTCAGATACATTGACAATGTGTTTGGTAGCATGTACATGATGTACATATGCAATGGAAATTTAAGACATTTACTTGCTCTCATAAGTGTTAACACATTTGAAGTTAACCACGGTCACATGGAGCACAACATAGTGTACTAAATAACCCACCTAATTATATGATTGTATATTTAAAGTTAATGTTGTATATTATAAATAGTTAAAATCTATTTTGGCTTGGGGCGAGTTTGTCAAGTTTAGTAACCAAATATGTCCATTCATCTGCATAACAGTAATGACTGCAAACCAATCTCAGATTAGGTGGCTGGCTTGTTATTTCAGTCCATGTTGTCGGGAAATCTTCATGCTCCTTTGTAACATGGAGCATGGACATGTAAGGTGGTAGTGTTCTATTGAAGGCTTTTGTCATTGAATGAACTGTCTGTCTGTCATCAGCTGTCTCTCATCAAATGTCTGTCATCAGCTGTCTGGCTGTCCGCCTGTCCCTTTAGGTTCATACAATATATCATATAGTGTACACATTCGTTTGAGTATTTTTTTCTAAAATTAAAGATCACAATATAAATCATTAAATATATTATACTTGTTAGAATATATTTACCCTGCATGCAACTACCTCATGAATATCAATCTCAATTTTGAATATTTTTGGAATACAATATAGTGTAGTACACTGTATATAATTAATATAAACAGTTAATATATTCTACTACATGTATTATTTACTGTCATTTAACCAGTCCCAACAGAAAATATCCTTTATCTGACGATTGTAAAGCAATTATAAAGGACTGCAACAGAGTATAAATAGAATATTCATGCACCAACATTCAGTCATTCACACAACATTGACAACAACAGTCAGATGGGGAACCTTGTGTATCAACAGTATCAGTACCTAAAGTTCTAATACTACTATACTAAAGAATAGCTAAAAACACTAGTTGGTTGATAGGGACGTCAGAGTTATAGGACTAGATATTAGATGATTTTACTGTCTGAGCTTAGGTAATTCTACCCATGTGCTATTTTTGCTATTTTTGTCACATTGTAGAATGATATATAGTGATCTAATGGCATATGAGGAGGGTGCACTGGAATTCAGGTCTGGCTGGTACCCAGAAAAAAAAGCTTGAAATATAGCGGCGCTATGCTCTGGAATCAACTCCCAAATGAAGCAAAATTGGCCGAGTCGCTTCATTCGTTTAAGTCAATAGTTGGATAATGACATGCTTCCTAGTTATCATATATTATATGTGTGTTTGTGTGTTAGTATTTAGTGTACCTTTCTTTTTAATATTTTTAATATTTAAACACGCCCCCTATGTAAACCAGCCTAGAGTTGATGGGGCTAGCATGTCCTCTATTTTGATTTTAAATAAAGTATTACCTACCTACCTACCCTCATGTTTTGGTCTGAAACCGTGATTTAAAGTGTATGCCTGCCTGACACGACATCAGGCAAATTAACTGAGACATAACCATAAATGGTTAAATATATATATATAATATATAAATATTGATAAAGTTTAAAACATGCATTATAATTACTTAACTGTACCGTCTGCACTATGAGAAGCATGTATGCTTAGCCTTGTAATTGCTTTATATTATCATGAAAGATAGAATATCATGGTGCATTTATTGATGCATGCTGCAAAGCAGAATTACTGTACATTATATATGGCGGTTGACTGTTGTGTAAAACCCATTACAAATAAAAAATCTGTTGTTATTATTAAATGCTGCATGGCCACTCTTCAGCAGAACTTTGCCCACATGTTGGATCTGTTTTCGCAATTGATATGAATTCAATAAACGCTTTATCTTCCTCAAAGGTCCATTTATGATGTTTTACTGGGGACTTTGTAGGAGTCAGCCTAATCTTTCTGCTTGGAACTGTAAAACAAGCTGTAAGGATTAGTACTGCTCTATATTTACTCTATAATTTACTAGACATAATCATCATTTATAATACATGTTTCATTTAAATATATTTTAGTACTCCTACTGTATTTCACATATAGTTGTATTATTATGCACCAGCCAATGTAAACCCTCATCTTTATCAGCTTTTTCAATCTAAGTATTTAAATGCCTGATACGATGTCATCAGATAAATTGCATTTGTTTTTATGTCAAATCCCCCACCCAACCCGCCTATAATTTCTCATGACATTCAAAACAAAACTAATGTCCTGCTGAAAGGGGCATATAAAGTAAACTGCCTAATACCCCCACATAGCTCTGGGGTTGGAGGGCCAAGGGTTTTAATACATTGACTGGTGCAAATATTGTTTGCTGATTGTATAATTTTCATGTACCTTTGCATTTGATGATGTTCCAGGACTCTTAAACAAAGCTTGGCTGGAGGTTGAATTTTCCTCGTGTCTTTCTATCTGGTTTCCCTGGCGTATCACCCTTTAATAGAAGTGTATACCCGCTTAGCAGTATCATTTTCTTCACCAACAATGACAACATCGTCATTAGATTCCATTTTACTCCAAAATACTTGAACTCTATAATAAAATGGAAAAATACAGTCATATATAACCATACCTAACTTAAAGGTAACATTGAACTCAAAACAAGCAGCAACATATATGCGTATGTTTCAAAATTTATCATAAAAATAGTTATTCATACAGTAGCTTTCGTCGCGCCATAATTATTCCCACGCGGTCTATTCCCGCCATCGGGGTTAGAATATCGCAAAAATACCCCATCTTCAAACCGCGATTACTCATCGGTTTGGAGGAGTAAACATTCCTGGGTACTACTTCCGCTCGGTTATTTATCACACCCGGAAAAAAGGAAATCCATGGCAGATCTAAAGTTCATCAATAATCGCGGGCGCGTGGTTCAAGGTTGGTGGCCTGGTGGGTAGTCATCTCACTGATGAGAGTCTGAATTAAAGGTCGCTTTTGGGACTTTATTGGAAGAGCTGTGGGACGGATCTTATCGCTTTAACTTTAGCAAAAAAGATAAGAAGAGTCCAAGCGACAAATGAACGAAAAAAAGTAAAATATATAGAGGCAGGTTTGTTATATTTATATTAAAACATTAAAAGTGTTGATGTATTTTTATTCTAAAACTCCTGCCTTATATATATAGTTTTTCATTTATTCACGGTTAAAGTATCGTATATTTTATATGATGAAAAAGGTCTAAATTAAAAGGAAAACGAAATCGTTTTACGCTTATATTTTAAATTGATTTCATTTCAAATAGGAATTTTTATCGGTAAAATGCAGTTTAGTTTTGTGAACATTTCGAAACGTTATATTTGAACGGAAGGTTGAATTTTACATTAGTTTAAAGCTCATATAACGAATAATAACATACCTACATCATAAATTCGGGAATTCTATAGCTAAAACAACTATTTTAAATTATTTTTGGCTGATTTGTATCCTGTTTTGTACCCTAAAAATTTGTATTATTTTGTGTCAGTGTTGCTATGACTACAGTGCTTCCACTACTTAATAAATATTTCCGTTGCGTATCTTCAAGAAAGCCTGTGAAAGTGAAAAACCTTTAACTTTTAACTCTATATATATTTCCCGGTTTCCTTACAGTTTTCCTTTCAAGAGTATTGTTTTCCTTCAAACTCATTTGAGATGAACGAAAACACTTATGTCAAGAAGTTCACTTATATGACGCTGTCCTTTGACTCTTTGAGTGCGTCATAAATGGGAGTGGGGGGTGTAGAGAATTCAATTCCGTTTTTTAGCAAAAATTATGCCTGAATCGAAGATACCAAACACGGCCACTGATTTACCGAATCCCATTTCCAGATGAAAGACTGCTGGTGCAACGGCCTTTTTCCTGCATTTTGCATCGCAGATTTTGCAACAAAAAAGCTTAGTATAATGTTGGAAACTGTCGTTGTTTAGCTGTGGCGAGGGGTTGCTGCTTGCATGTACTTCTAGTTAGTTTGTATTATTCTTTAAAATAATTTGTAAACAATACAAACTTCAGAGGTATTTGAAAGGGGCTAAATCGGCCGCATAGCGTTGTAAACAAACACAACTTACTTCTCTAAAACCTGAATCGAACGGTGGTATTGTCAGCTACAATTATACATAGAAATGCACTGAACCAAAGATATGAACCTGCAAAATTGCTGCAAATATATTAGACCGTCAGCTCTACAGTTTCATATTCACTTCACATTCGCATTCAGATTCACATTCAGATTACATTCAGATTCAAATCTGAAATAGTCGGGTATCTGAAGTACAAAATGTGGAATTACTCAGTTTCTTTAGACGGAATAGACTTGTCTATAAAACACATCCTCCTTCAGAATATTATGCATTCAACAAAAGTAGTTCGAAGTTATTTCGGCGAAATAGGAAGTCAGGAAAAATAGCAGCACCTAATCGCAGAACCTCGCAAATCGCAGCGCATGAGAAACGGCTTTTGTAACCTAAAGCGAATGACAACAACACAATCGAGAAAGTAAACGCTTCTCGCGGGGCACGCGTTTGCCTTGGAGTATTTTCACCGAAACGCAGTCATCAACAACTATCATAAAATGGTGTGATATACTTTTTATCTTCAAACAACTTGTTGTTTCGGCTGCAAAAATCGCAAAACACAACTCGTGCTTGAGTCAAAAATCCGGGTGGGATTTCAAGTTTTGAAAATGTCCGTTTAGTCTGAATGTAAACACAACTTTTGTTGTTTTAGGTAGAACGTCTATCAGCTGGTTAGAATTATGCTCAAGTGTAAATAATTTCAAAACGAGCCCAATTGTTCCCTTAGAAAAAAAGCTTGAAATCGTTCTGTGTGTAGAATGTAGGATGCATGCCCCCCGGAATATTTTGTTTCAGATTCAAATTTCATGCGGTTTCATATTCACTTTCAGCCGATACGATGAGACAGATGGCTCTGGTTTCATATTCGCAGCTCACACTAGGCACATTCGAATGTAGAACCAGACCGGAAATTTTCATAGGAAAACCGCAATAACTTCGGAATGGTTTATGCAATAAACAATATTCAATGCCGTTCTTCATTAATATTAAATGAATCGATTAAGATAGTTTAGACATTTTTTAGCTTATCAGGTTTTCTCTGGAGGCCTCGCAGAGTATAATGTGCGGCCATGATCGAATGTTAGAGCCAGAGTCGTCAAATTCACGGGAAAATATTTATATCTCAAGAATGGAAGAATTTATAATCATTCAATGCCATTCTGCATTAGCTCTTAAGTATAAAATAAAAAAGTCTAGAAGTTTGTACTTGGCAAAGTTTTCTCTCGAGGCCTCGCAGACGGTTTGTTGTCATACGACGTAAAATGCTGTCGTGCTGAAGCACACATCCAAACATAGAAATAAAATCGATATATTTTTAAAACGACTGAATGTATCGCAATATAGTTTAATGCCGTTCTTCATTAGCATTAGGAAAATTCAATCAAGCAATCCAAACGGTATCCTCTGTGGCTCTGTAGGCCTCGCAGAAGATGCATGTCATTATACGCCGCCATGTGCAAATTTGAGGGACCTAGACTCTTGTCGCGGTCATAATGTGGTATTTCTCCAAGACGCGGCTAATTCCTTAACGGTTTCATGCCGTTCTTGATTAATATCAAAGCAACTAATTCCATGCATTTCCGACCTTCCAAGTTATTCTGTTTTGCTTATATTTCGTGCATAACAAGTCTTGTCGATGCGCGTCAGCCTGCCACAAACTCGAAACTGAGGGAGGACGTTAGCATACGAAACAGAATATCTCGTCAACGCAAGGCTGTTTTTCTATAATATTTCGTGCCGTTCTTCGTTAATACCAGGAGCATTGAATTTGTCAAAATTCATTCACCTTTCCTGTTTAGTTTTTAGTGTAGAGCGAACAAAAGCCAATAACATCGCGGTACGCACCCCCCTGATCCGCCGGTCAAAACAAAACTGCATTAATCCGCTATTAATCCGCCGGGTTTTTCCAAAGATAAATATAATGTTGTCCATAACATTATACGTCCACAACATTGGGAAAACCCCGCGGATTAATAGCGGATTAATGCAGTTTTGTTTTGACCGGCGGATCAGGGGGGTGTGTACCGCGGTGTTATTGGCTTTTGTTCGTTCTTCCCTTTGAGTTCACACAGATCAGTTCCTAGCTTTTGCCATGGTCGTTCAGGATTTGATGTGCTATCATTGGTTCCTTCTGATTTTTCATCCTATATGTTGCGCAGGTAGCACATTTTGATACTTTTTCATAGATATCGCTCGCTCGTGCTTTGCATTTCTCTATCCCGAGATGACTTTCATGTATCAAGTTGAGAATGTCGCTTCTCATTGCTGTAGGTATGACTAGCTGGTGGTCTTTGAAGATCAGACCTTCTGCTTCACTCAGCTCATGACGAATGTTCCAGTAGATGGATAAGTTTTGTGGAACTTCATGCTTGTGGTTGGGCCATCCTTTGCAGCGTTTCTTTCTTGAGCTCTTCGATTTTCTCAGGAGATGCTGGTATTTCTGTAACCATGCTGTGTACCATTATTTCAATATCTTCATTGAGCTCTTGTTGTTCGCCTTCTTCTGGTAGGTAGGCTCTAGACAACGTGTTTGCGATGAACAAGAATTTGCCAGGAACGTATTTTACCGTTGGTTGATACTTCTGTAGTCGGTTCGACATGTCGATTACAGTGAATATTTTCTTTCCACTCAGGTGATTTGAGATGGTTTCGGCGGACGGGGCTTTGTAATGTCCTCTTTTAATTGAGTTATTGAGATCTTTCGGATCAAAACACAGTCTCAGCGAACCATCTTTCTTCTCTACGATTACGAGGCTATTAACCCAATCGGTAGTAGGTCGATCCAATTTACTGACAACTCCGGATTTCGTAAGATTGTCAAGTGTTTCTTTTAGTTTTGGTATCAGACTTAACGGTACTTTCCGCGATGATTGAATTGTTGGTTTGGCATTTTCTTGTAAATCGATGTGATATTCTCCTTCTACGAGACCCAAACCAACGAATACGTCTTTGTACTCCTCGATGATTTTCCTGCACTTCATTGACTTGATTTATGCTAATCAGTTCAAGATTCTGACACGTTTGTAATCCAATTAGTGCTTTAGCGTTGGGAGCTTCGTTTTCGAACTTCGTATACGCGTGGTTTTGAGTACTGTGTATAAAGGCCCATCTACACGATGCGATTTTTGCTTACGATTGTTGTATGCGACTTGCTGACGCCATCCCTGCGACACGAATCGTGCCGTGTAGATAGCCCTACAACTTGCTTACGACAGTCGTATGCAACACAAAAAAGTCGTAAAATCCTGCGACTTTCATACAATTTTTGATGAAAAAAATAGTTCAAAATGGCGCACATCAACAGTGAGATGAGAGAAAGCGAAATTGGTACGCCTCCTGTACAAAGTGCGACCAAGAGAAAGTCAATAAAAAAGAAGAAAGAGGGTTATGTTTTTGAGAATGAAGAGGTTGAGTTTTTGATATATGCATGGAGTAAGCGAGAAGTTTTGTATGACAGCAAAAACACGGAATATTTCAAGAAAGACGCAAGATTGACAG
This sequence comes from Trachythela sp. YZ-2020, assembly GCA_016169945.1. Classification (NCBI taxonomy): domain Eukaryota; kingdom Metazoa; phylum Cnidaria; class Anthozoa; order Malacalcyonacea; family Clavulariidae; genus Trachythela; species Trachythela sp. YZ-2020. Next base: position 540,858 of record JADLSH010000154.1, on the reverse strand, counting down.
CGGTTAACCAGCTGATTGAAGAGCTTGGCTTCGAGGGTAAGAATTTGAATTATTTGCATCTAATTATTTATAAAACACGCATTTTAATGACCATATCCGTCAATTTGTAGTTTCTTACCCAGTAAATTTATATCCAGTCCCAGTTTTCGTAATGGCGTTTCTTTCTGTATTTTTCACCAATGTCGGATTTTGTTATATATTAAATTGCTTTTTATTTATATTAAGATTCAATGTGGACTTTTTTCAACTATGCTCTATAAGATTATAAGAACACTGTTTTTATAAAGTACTTTTCCTTTCCATTTTTAAGGTCTAACAGTAGAAGATGTTGTGAAGAAAATGGCTCGGCTAAGGACATACTATGGCAGAGAACTTGGAAAAGAAAAGGCAAGCAGAAGCTCTGGCCGGGGAGGAAATGAAGTCTACAATAGTAAATGGCCATTTTTCAACATGCTGCATTTTCTGAGGGATAATATTACCCCCAGGAAAACTCAGTCGACGATGCAAAGCGTTGTAATTGACGAGGAAAGTCAACTTACTGAACTTGACCAAGAAGCTAACGATCTGGTTGACATCGACCCTGCTGTCCCTGCAAGTACAGACGAAGCTAACGTGCATAAAGTGGATAATCCCCCCTCAACCAAATCAAAGAGGAAGAAGAAGATGGAGCTGGAAGACGAATTAATGGCAAGCTGCCTTAAAGAGATCAAGAAATCCACAGAAGAAACTTCAGCCGATGAATTATGGGCAAAGTATATTGGTCAACAGCTGACAAAGGTACCTGAAGGATACCAGAAAGAGTTGCTGAAATTAGAAATTCAGCAGCTCATTGTTAAAGTAAACTAAAAGATCAGCATAGTGTGGAACTCCATCAAGATCAGCATTGGTGGAACTTGATGAAAATACAATTTTATAAAAACATTTTTTACACCCGGAGTATCTTTTTGAATAAATATTCATACAGTGTTGCATATATTATTTAATATTAATTACAAATTCATTTGCATGATGGTATAAATATTAAAATTTAAATATCTCGATTGTCTTGACTGCATGCATGTGCATTATGAAGGACTGTGGTGTCTGAGGACAGTCTTTCAAAGCTATAGTAACCATATAGTAACCTGAAAACAAGTTTCACCTTGGAAAACCATTTAAATTGGGGTTAAATGCCCTCCCCTGGTTACACCATTGTACCATGCAGAGCATGTAGTCAAGTCTATGTTGATTATGAATTGGCTTATTATATATATATATATATATATATATAGCTATAATGCATATATAATGCAAAATGGTACTCCTTTTCCTGTACATTTTTGAGCACTCTAGACACTTCACGCATGTCTGTGTGCGCATGTTGCACCACATATTTGTACCACATGGCAGATGTGAGGGCAAGAGTATGGTGTATATCAAAAGCCTCGCATGCATCTGAACTTGCGTGCTGCACTGCTGACCAGTTGAACGGCAAAACAACATAATCTGCAGATTTGACTATATATATATATATATATATATTCTATTATTGAGGTAAGCGAAAATCTATATATATTATATTATATACAATAATACTATGATCACCTTGGTTTCTTTTGTCTCTCATTAAAATGCATGAAAAAGTCAGCTAGAATGTTTTTATTCCCAGATGAATATACATCACCTTGGTAAACATGGTATTAGAAACTAATATCACAATAACATTTCCATAAATTAAGGATTAAATGTCCCTGCAAGCTTCAGGAGGTTTTTGGAAAGTTGCTCGGGCCAACCTTTGGGATTTACAAACCTCAGCTTGTGCAGATATTTAATCACTAATTTCTGGATATGTTGTGATATTACTATACTTATATTAATATAATACATAAATGTTTTTTTATTAACAGTTGATTTTAAATATGTAAATGTTTAATAATTATCGATCAATAAATATATTAAAAAATTGAATGTATATATTGTCTGATTTGATACTACATAGTCATACATATTGTCAAATCAAGGTGTTCCATTGCCAAGGCACTTGGCCAGGTCCATTAAAATGTTCACAAAGGATTTCTCGCATTTCCTCAGCCTTGACAGCTGGTCGGCCTTTTCTGGAATTTGTAAAGGCTGCTAGGTTGCTTGCTACATCATCAACTGCCATCTCTCGTTCTACCAAGTTGATCCTCATTATCGACTGACCCCTTAGGTATATACCTGTTTGGCACTTTGGCTCTCAGAAAATTATGAAGTGCCAAGGTTGCAAGTATGACCTTAACAGCATTATCAGGCTTAATGAAAAGAACAGTAGAATACACTCTAAACCTGTTCGACAAAATTCCAAAGACATTCTCACTAACCCGTCTCCCCCGAGAAAGCCTGTAGTTAAAAATACGTCTTTCCTCAGAAAGGCCTCGTTGGTCAAAAGGCTTCATGACATTTGTCTCAAGAGGAAAAGCATCGTCACCAGCAAGGTAGTATGGGATAGGAACATTTGAGTCAGGATGAAACAAAGAAGGTGAAGAGGGAAGAGGCTTAGGTTTGGGTAGATTAAGTTTACCATTGACCAGCTTAGACCAGAACAGGGTATTCCTCATTACCCCACTATCACTAATTCTACCCTGGCATCCAACATCAGCAAAGATAAAGTTATAATTTGCATCAACTACAGCCATTAAGACAATGCTGTAGTAACCCTTGTAATTATAGAAAACAGATCCACTGTTGCGAGGATGTAGAATGCGAACATGCTTTCCATCAGTAGCACCTACACAATGTGGAAGTTGCCATACATCTTCAAATCCAGCAGCTATTGCCAACCATTCTTCTTCATTCTCAGGGAAGTGTAAAAATTCCTCTTTCAGGGCATCAAATACAGCCTGGCATACTTCTGGGACAATGAGGGCAATAGACGATACCGAAATTCTGAATTGGTAATGCAAGCTGGAATAGGACTCTCCTGTAGCCAAGAATCGTAAAGTCAATGCCAGTCTTTCCCCAGCTGGTATTGCTTCCCTCATATTGGTGTCCTTCCTGGTCAATTTCATCTCCACTTTTTTCAGCAAGCACTATTTGAAAATGTTTAAAAGCAATGTTTATAATGAGTGAAAGTTTGGGGGGAGGTTATTATAACAACAAGATATACAACACTGATAAAATACAAAGAAATGTTTATACTCGACTGTGATTAAATATAAGTTAATTTTATAAACACAGTATACGTATAAATATACGAGAAAATATTTTATTATTGACGCCGACCTCGGCGTACACAGCCACAGCTCAAAACAAATATAGAATTTAAATTCAAGTCAAATTCTGGAGAAAAATGTGGCTTTACTATGATTAAAATCGACTAAATAGTGTTTTTAACAACAGTGGAAGATTCTACACGGTTGAGCGAAACTTTATAATCATTAGTGGTGTATAAAATTATAGCAAAGCAACGAAAGCGTGAGCATTGCATTGTTTATCAAAATGTCTCGCAACATTTAACTCATGATTTCTTGTGCAATTTGGGTGAAATACAGGTAGCTAACTTATTCGTCGTACACCTGAACAAGTAAATTCGTCAAGGAAAACTTAGTTGTATGTGCATGGCTTCGTAAACCTATCTAAACAGCAAATACATACCTCAAATGTTGACGTATCCATTCTCAAGTATCGACGATAATGTTCTGGGTCTTCGAGTCGTAATTCCTCCATTAACTGACGAAAAACACCACGTTCGTTCCTCTTTAACCATTCTCTGGTCCACAATGATCTTCTCCGCCTTTTTCTCCTTCGTTTTATGATAAGCGCAATACTTATAAGCGAAGCAAGCTTACTAGCCTTCATTGCTTGAAAATTACAATCTCTCAAATTTTGCAACTTTTTGTTTTGAAAAGATCTCGCACCAGGCCTAATATATCTCTCGATTGGAAAAGTCGCATACAATAATCGTACCGTCTAGCTAGACGGCACAAAGTCGCATGGATGGTGTCATCAAGTCGCATACAGCAATCGTAAGCAAAAATCGCATCGTGTAGATGGGCCTTAACGGGTTTAATTTCGAGCGGCACATTTTGGAAAAATGGTTATTTCCGTTACATTTGTAGCGTTTCTGTCCAAACGCGGGGCATTGTATTAGTGCGTGACTTGATCCACAACGCGAACAAAAGTTTGTTTTGCTCGCACTTCCTCTTGGTTTCGTTTCTTCCCGGCGAGATTTTCTTTCCGACTTCTTGTAAATTGATTCTACTTCAAGCGAAGAATTATACTTGCGCTTTGCTTGTTTCCGCGGCTCTGGTGATACTGATTGCTGTTTCCAAAGTGAGGTCGTTGTCTCGAAGCAGACGTTCTCTGACGCTCTTGTTGTCGATTCCACAAACGATTCTGTCCTTAATTAAGCTGTCTTGTAGTGTTCCAAATTGCACACTGAGTCGCTTCGTCTTTCTCGTCGGCGCCACTAGCCTTTGCGTAAAGATTCCAGCGTTGTTTCCATTCCCTCCAGTTTTCTGCCACATTTCCCTCCATTTTTAGAGGACCCATTGGTTTCATATGTTCCATGTTGTCGTTTTATCCTGACACCATGTAATAAACAGTGTTACGCCATTGCGTTAAACTACGGAATGAATATATTTGCTAAGCTAATCGAAAATGACTTACAACGTTTATATCTAGACACGGGGGCGTGTCTTAAACTTATCAGTTTCAAGTTTCAACACATGTCAATACAACAATATCAATACATTACAATACTGAAACGCAGTCTTTATTACAACATAATGAATGATATGAAGCAAACTTAGTCTCAAAAACGCTTGCCGTTTTGTCGGGAAAAATGGCAAATCGCAGCGCATGAGAAACGGCTTTTGTAACCTGAAGCGTATGACAACAACACAATCGAGAAAGCAAACGCTTCTCGCGGGGCACGCGTTTGCCTTGGAGTATTTTCACCGAAACGCAGTCATCTACAACTATCATAAAATGGTGTGATGGACTTTTTATCTTCAAACAACTTGCTGTTTCGGCTGCAAAAATCGCAGAACACAGAAAGGATTTTATAATAGAAGGTATTTTATATTAGGATCAAGGCCGGCGAGAGCCAGTCACGGGCCCAGGGAAGATTGGTGAATGCGGATCCCCCTCACTCTCTCAGTCCAGTAGGGTAGCCAGGGTTTTGACTTTGGACGGGCAAAACAAACATAGATTCGGAATCGGAATGCGACCGCCAATGGTGCGAGAATGCTAGGGGGTTCGGGGGCATGCTCCCCCGGAGAAATTTTGAATTTCTAGGCTCTCTAGAACAGCATTTGACACATTCTGAGACGAGTTCTGAAGAAAAATCATAACCACGAAAAAAGCCATTTTTATTGTTATTCCAGACAATGCACCAGATTTCAACTTTTCACAAAGTTAGTGTTTGGCTGACATGGCAGTTATGGTTCTATTATGCCATTTATTTCAGAAATGTATAATATATTAAATAAATAGGCGCCAATAAAGCTTTACATGTGATGCGAACATCCTTAAGCCCCGGTCAAACGAGAATCAGAGTTGATGAGAGTTGGCATTGGCAAGTGAGAGTTTGCATGAGAGTTTGTTCAACTCTACGTATTTAGTTCCTATATAGGCCAATTTTATAAATATAAGTGAGACTGGTAGTTGAAAATTTAGTTGAAATTGGTATGGAGTGTTATAGAATGACACTGTTACCAAAGTAACAACTTTGGCAGCAAATATTACAACACATACTGACATACAGGCCATAAGCTGAATTAAATAAAATTTATATTCGGCGGTTGGGTTGTGCAAAACTACATGTAAAATACAATAAGAACTTCGACGTTTCGAGCGAAGGTCCTTCGTCATGAAGTTAGTACCAGAATAGTACTTAACCCAGACGAATAGCTGCTTTTTATTCGGAAAATGACTGTATTCAGTATGAATTGCGGAGAGCGTTGGAACGGGGAATTCAATCGACACCTCCTTATATATCGGCGTCATACGTAATCTTGCATATTATAAGAAATACTGCGAGGATTGGAAGGAAACCCCACCAAGGTACTGTATTGAAGAATGGAACAATATCGTAAATCTAAATATCCCTTAACATTATTTCAACTATGTCGAACCAGTGAAATTAGACTTGCTCCAAGTCTGTCTCTTAAAGAATAAAGGTTTTTTTATTGGGAGTTATAAAGGATTGGGGGGGAGTTAAATGATTGCGTGGGGAGTTATAAAGGGCGCACCCCAATCCTTTAACTCCCCAATCCTGAAGGCTGCTTTAAAAGTGCTGCAGAGGTTAAAGGATTTACCAAGGCTACAGGCTGATTTCCATTCAGTGCAAATGTCGGGCGATCGACCTTTTGCGATCGTTTTTTCTTGCGGAATTATGAGCCTTCGACCGGATCCGTTCCAGTCGAGGGCTCATAATTCAAAAGAAAACGATCGCAAAAGGTCGATCGCGCGACATTTTGCACTGAATGGAAATCAGCCTTTACGCTGTTTTAGTGCGAATCTGGGAATGAATATGAAACCGCGTAAAATTTGAATCTGAAACAATAAAATCCTAGGGGGTTTGCCATTCTATCATTCTACCCATTTTCAGCTCTTTTGGAAACAGCAATTGCTGTCATTTTGAAATTATTCACCCTTGAGCATAATTGGTAAACAGCTGGTATACATTCACTCTCAAGACAAAGAAAATTGTGTTTACATCAGAATAAATTGACTTTTAGAATTTGCAAAGTTCCACCGCGTTTTTGACTCAAGCACTAGTTGTGTTTTGCGAATTTTCCAGACGAGACAGCAAGTTGTTTGAAGATAAAAAGTACATCACACCATTTTATGATAGTTGTAGATGAATGAGTTCCGGTGAAAATACTCACACGCGTGCCCCGCGAGAAGCGTTTACTTTCTCGATTGTGTTGTTGTCATTCGCTTCAGGTTACAAAAGCCGTTTCTCATGCGCTGCGATTTGCCATTTTTCCCGGCAAAACGGCAAACGTTTTTGACACTAATTTTGTTTCATATCATTCATTATGCTGTAATAAAGACTGCGTTTCAGTATAGAGGAGCTACAACGCGTATCTTACGAGATATAGCGAAAAATATTTTAGCCAATCGCTTGCGACAATATGGCGTAGCATGAATTTACGTCTCGGTCGTGTAGGTTCTGCGATTTTTCCTGACTTCCTATTTCGCCGAAATAACTTCGAACTACTTTTATTGAATGTATAATATTCTGAAGGAGAATGCGTTTTATAGACAAGTCTATTCCGTCTAAAGAAACTGAGTAATTTCACATTTTTTACGTCAGATAACCGACTATTTTCAGATTTGAATCTGAATATGAATCTGAATGTGAAAGTGAATATGAAACTGTAGAGCCGACGGTAAATATTAAGACGATATCGTCCTAATCCATTAGCACCCAACGATAAAGAGGTAGTTATAACAATCATTTAATGATACTTGCATGTTTTTTACGAGGTAAACAGTAAAAATATCACAGTTGTATAGCAAAATACTGACTTAGCTTGTTTATCTTCAGCAAAAGTGCAAAACTAGGCCGAAAAATATGTCCAGCTGTACGGCTGTTATTAAAAGCTCGTGAACTGAGTAAAGGCAGGCCATTCAGTTTGTTTCAATCTAGCTAAGACGTTTTTGACTTAAATCGATCTACCCCTTCAAAGTATTTCTTGGCTGCCCATGACTCTGAAATATATTGAATAAATGTCAAAATCAAAAGATAAAAACAACATTTGCCACTCGATTTCGCAAGATAAATTTGATGAAAGCACATATTGCGCCCGCGAACTCATTCACTATTCAGCGACGCTTTATATAAGGGAAATTTCGTGAACCACACGAGGCTAATGCGTTTTACTCTTACGTTCTAATTCACTACGCTCAAACGAACGTAAATTATTTACTTCCTATATACTACAAATCAGCACACGTACACATCGGATAACATGGGTAATGCTCATCACACCAACCAGATAGGATTTATTTCAGTTTTTTAAATATTTTTTACATACTTCGATTAATATCATTATTATACTTAACAAGTGTATCACAACGCAAATAAATTATCTAGTAATGTATCTAAAGCCCGAGACTTTCGGTAACTCGCAGTCTGTTCTTAACACTTTCGTGAACATACATGTCCTTTGCGATATCGGTTTTCCACCGCCCGTGTAGTTTTAGAAGTCGTTCTGCAACACACCCATTATTAGCTGCTGCGGTGGCTCCGCCCGATCTCAAACTATGTAGACCATATTTCTTCTCGTCGTATCCACATCCTTGTAAACATTCTTTAAATATTTCCCTGCATCTTGTGTAAGAAAGTCTTGTGCCATATAGTTTGAACATATCGGAAGACCTAAAAAATCTCAAAGGTCTAAAAATAGGTAAGTTCGGTTCAGAACTGGCACTCGCAGCCTCGATATATCGTTGTAAAACGTCAACTGACAGTACTTATTGCCCAATTTCTTTATGTATACGTAATTTCCTTCCCTATATACATCGTTTTTAGCGGTGGGTACAAGTATGCGCACATGATCGTGTTCATAATGAATGTGACTGGTCATTATATTCGCCAATTCGCTATATCGAAAAAATCCGCTAAAGCCAATACTGCATATACAAGCTATTCTCAGGTCTTTCAGACTGGCGTGTGGAAGTGCGTGTTTTTCTATAATCTTTTGTATGATTTCGGCTGTTATTGGTTCTTTCTTATTTATAGGCTGCAATTTCGATCTTTTAGCGGTTTCTAGGATATTCCGACAGATTGGAGTATCCAGAGGATTTTCAATTTGATATGGTACAAATGTATGCAGCCACTTCAATGCTGCATGAGCAGCGACAACATTTGCATAAGATTTCGATTCATCGTGTCTTTATACAGGTAAATAGCTGCCGTTGATACAGGTATTGGTATAATTATCCTACCAAAAGCCGTTACATTCCACTTTAGAAACTTACGAATTTCTTGTAGATATTTTCTGGAAGTAGAATCCGCTCTTGATTTTATGAGAAAATCTACAAAACCTTGGTTTCAGGTTTCACATTCCTGGGAACATTTTTCCACTCTGCACACTCGTTTAACATCTAATTGAGACAAACAAATGAAACAATATCATAAAACAATTAATGCAAACAAATGCCATAGAAAATAAAGTCCTGATACATATTGCAGCGACCAACGTCATAAAACAAATTTATATTGCAATTCATTTAGGCCAGTGCCTATTAATATTATACGCATTTTAACATTATTACACACTTTAATCAGGCCAGCGCCATTAATTAATTGGAACAGGCCAGCGCCCTTAAAACATATTACATCGGCCAGCGCCGTCCATAACTTAATCGTTTAGCACAATTTTATTTGTGAGAAAATCCATTCTAAGGGCTAAAATTTCTCCATAAAAGCGTTCCGATCCGAGCAATGAATTGGTATTTTTCCCGTGTGTTAATACTTCTCTGCCACTAAGGACTTTATAGTCGACTATGAAATTAGCTAAATGTCTCGATATGACTGGCCAGAAATATGACGAAGGCCAAAACGGAACAATAACTGTTGCTTTCGCCTCTTGATTTTGTAGATAGTGCAAAGCTCTGGCGATAAGGCAAATTGGTGGAACTACAAGGCAGTTCTCTCCTATTATATTTTGGACGAAAAAATCCACTCCTGTGCAACCCGGATTCCAATGCCACGAAAAGAACCTTGGGATTTTTGTATTGTAGTAATTCGCAAAACAATCTATCGTGTGAGGGCCCCATACTTCCTCCACTTGATCGAAACACTCTTTCGTAATCTGCCAATCATCTATATCAATGAGCCTACTTATGCAATCGGCTCTTTGTATCTCAGTACGTGGAATCCACTCGATTTCAAATTCAATTTTATGATCTAGACAGAGCTTGTAAATTCTAATTGCTATGTTGTGTAAATCTTTTCTCATGCTACCGACTCGAGCAATGCTACATGCTGTCTGGCTATCTGAAAACCACTTGACGTAAGCGTGATTTAATAATGGAATAAACGATTCCAAGGCATATTCGATTGCTGAAAGTTCTCTCCAAGTGGAGCTACGTTGACTTTCTTCATTTGTCCAATGCTTATGGCAAATTTGTTCACCATTTAACGACATATGTGCTCCACAACCCGACGCGCTTGCGTCTGAATAAACAACGTAGTGTGACTGAGTTCTAGCCTGAACCAGATCCTTGAATACTCCCGAATGAGCCTGCTCTGGGACCTCCAACTCATATGCTCGCCTTAAATCACTTGTAAATCGCATCGGTTAAAGTCAATTTTCCTTAAATCGCCGTCGCGGCAATCGCCTTAACTCGCCTTAACTCGCAATATCGCCTTAAGTCGCCTTAAATCATATTAAAATCGCCTTAACTCGCGCCTTAAAGCATTTGCTTAAAGTCACTGAATTTTTCCTTAAATCGCCCCTCGCTCTTAACTCTCGCCTTAACTCGTTATCGCGGCGAGTTAAGGCGGGGATAAATCCCAAACGAGCCTCTTGAATAGGCTCCGTCTGGGACTCTGAATCGCCTTAACTCGCCTTAAATCGCCTTAAATCGCATCGGTTAAAAGTCCCACCTTCTAAATCGCCTTAACCGCCTTAAATCGCTTGTGACTGTTTTGTAATCATATTATCGCCTTGCCGCCTTAACGCCTTAAACGCCTTAACTCGCCTTAATCGCATTTGTTGGTGTCACTCTTTCCCAATCGCCTTAAATCGCCTTACATCTCGCCTTTAACCGCATTATCTCGCAAGTTATGAGTTACCGTCCCAGAGCAGGCCTCTTGAATTCAATTGTTTTAAATTGCTTTCCCAAAACTCAATTTCTCTTATGCAGTAATCATCCATACTAAACTTCAAATCCCAACCGCTAGCTGCGGCTACTGACATGCTGCAATGTCGAATCATTATTTGACATACGTTTCGTGTAACTGCACTAGTGGAAATAATCTTTCCTGTAAACGAAGCGAGTTCTCTGGCGGATATGTAAAATTTTGCGATTTCAAAAACTGGATGGTTTGAAAAATGCTTGCTACCCGGCGTTCGGTGATAGAAATTATGCCACTTAAAGAATTCCAGATCAGGCCAAGCCAAACTATTTCTTGGCACGGTTGCCAGATAGATTTTTGTTCGTTTGCAACTAAACCAGCATGATTAATATCTGCTCTAATTTTTGTCGATAAATTCAAGCAGTCATCGTAATTGCCTTCTGTTAACCACCCGTCGTCCAGGCATAAAGCTACATTCGTACCCTGGCTTCTCCAATACTTTTCTAACGGTTTCATACATTTTGTAAATACGAAAGGTGCAGTTGATAAACCAAATGGTAAGACAGTAAACTGGTAATATGTAAATGTTTTATCTTCAGGGCTCTTCCAAGCAAACCCTAGGAATGTTTGGGAAACAGGATGAATATCGATATGATGATACCTTTTCAGGTCGAAAGAAATCATATAGCTTTCTTTCTGAAAATAAGTCAATGCAGTTTTCCAATCTTCATATTTAATGTTTTGTTTTCGTACGTAATTGTTCACATGCCTTAAATCCAGAATAAGTCGTAATTTTCCAGATGGTTGAACTGACACAGACAATGGATTAACGACTTGCGGCATGGCTTTTGTTTTAATTATCCTGTTGGATTGTAGTAATTCTAAAATCGCTTTCTGTACAAAATCTTCATGTCGTAAAGCTGACTTATTGTTTCGTAAACAAACACCTGGTGGAATTTCTATGAATGGTATTTTGTACCCTTCTTGAATAACCGAGAGAACGAAATCTGACGCGCCAATATTTTCCCAAAACGTAACATGTCTTTTTAACCTACCCTTTACTGAAGGGGCTACAACTGTTTCTAATTCACACTCATATTTATTTTCTGATACCTGATAAATCCACTCTTTGGGGTTGTCACTATAAGCTGGATCGTCCGTTTGTGCTTCCAACTGAACCTGCTCCTCCTGATCTGTTATCATGTGTGGGATTGGCAAATGTGAAGCCACTTCTGTTAGACCGATAACTGACTGGCCACGATGCTCTGCAGTTTCTTGCCCAATGCCCAAGACGTTGGCATCTATAACATCGTTTTTCTTGACCAAATTCTGCACGGCCTAATAATAATAAAAATATATACAGTATCGGACAATTTCGCGTTTCGAAACTCGAGTGGGTCTGTGGGTGGGCATTGTTGGTGTATTGAGAGAGTGCCCGTGTGCTTTCAAACGAGGATTTATCTATCTAGCATTAACCAATGAAATCTAGCCTTTTGAAATTACAAATGCGTGATGTCCTATAATGCAAATTTGTTTGCATACCGTAAGAAAATACATTTACGTTCTAATTCACTACGCTCAAACGAACGTAAATTATTTACTTCCTATATACTACAAATCAGCACACGTACACATCGGATAACATGGGTAATGCTCATCACACCACCCTAATTGAGATATCACAAAGAATAGCGCGGGTACCATTACGTACACTCACCGCGAAAAAGCTGATTGTCGCCTGTCTTGAATTTCTTTGCATCATTGACGTTACTTTTGGGATTATCTTTACGGCGCTTCTCAGCAGCTGATTTGGCTTTCTTAATGCGCTTCTCGTCGTCGGTATCAGAAGCCAGATCATCCGATTCGTACTCTTCTACCACTAGCCATCCATCCTTATTCTTGTCAGCAATCTTGATCAGCTTTTGCCTTCTCTTTATTGTGTTATTCGCTTTTGTTGCTAACTCTCGAACTTTCTGAGGGTCGTCGGCATTGTCGGCGATACGGCTAATGATTTCGTCCACTTGGGCGTTGAACTCGAATTGCTTCCTGTTGCCTTTGAATTTGAATTCTGTTGCTTGTTTCTCTATAGATGCTTTAGTCTGAAATTGTTTGCCTTTCTCTTCGAGTTGCGATGATAAATATCCTTTAAACATCGAAAATACTTGGGTCACTAACGCCGTATTCTGTACTTCCCCAGCTGTTTCCTCGGCCGTTGAAGGACCAGCTTCAGCTATGTCGTTTTCTTCACTCATTTAGCTTGTTTATCTGGAGATCCTATACATTGTTGGTGTATTGAGAGAGTGCCCGTGTGCTTTCAAACGAGGATTTATCTATCTAGCATTAACCAATGAAATCTAGCCTTTTGAAATTACAAATGCGTGATGTCCTATAATGCAAATTTGTTTGCATACCGTAAGAAAATACATTTTTCATCGTTGACCCATCTTCAAATTTTGACCACAAATTTCAAATATAAAAATCGCACACTAAAGATTTTTATTAAACTTTCACAATAGTTGCAGAACATCATGCTCTATTGATATATGAGACTGACATTGTCAAAACCAAGTTCTAAATATTGCATAGATGGTATCCGGTCGTTTCGCCCCCGAGTCGTTTCGCCCCAAGTCGTTTCGCCCCCAAGTAATTCGATATCAAAGTAGTTTCGCCCCCAAGTCATTCGATATCAAAGTTGTTTCGCCCCCCAAAACCTATCCGATAAGGCGATAGACATTTTTTGCAAAATATATAAAAACGCATGCAAGAACAAGGGCTAAGTGTTTCGTTTGCTACAATCGATCAAATGCGGTGATCGATGCGCTGATTAGTTTTTGACAATAGGCGAACGAAACAATTCCCTATAAATAGAAAAATGACTCAGACCCGGTATGACTCATCCTTTAAATATGTATGGCTTGAAACAGACAATATAAAATGATGCGATTTGCGTTCACGACTGTTGCAAAACCAGTATAACATGTCTGCAAACAAAGATTGTTGCAAACGTTGTAAGGAACTTGTCCGACCACGGCAAGAAGGTATTCAATGCGATGGGTGCGATACCTGGCAACACAGGACGTGCGATACCGGGATTTCGAGAGGGGAATACAGGGATGCTGTCCGATCAGGTGAAGGAATAGACTGGCGGTGCGAAGATTGCCTCAACATGAGTGCTGGATTTCTTCTTCCAAATGCTGAAAGTACAAGACTGTCAAGAGTGGATGAAAGCACACCGTGTAAGTATATTCTGTCAGTTTGTCGCGATGACGAGGTCGAGAAACCATGCGACTTGACTTTGCAAAGATGAATCAAGAGGTTTCAGAAAAGCGCAATAGTGAATACGGCAATAGTTTGATCACTTCCAAACTGCTTCAATTTTTCGTTTTGTTGACAAATGGAATCTCACTACAAACAATAAATTATAAAAGCAAATATTTTTTAACTTGATGTTTAAATGCCCAATTGTAAAGCTGAGATAAGCCTTTCTCATATGCATGCTATCACTGTATCACAGTTTAATTTTTAATTTTCACTGATTGGTTTAACTCAAACAAATCTTTGCGATAAAAACCCAAAATATCAAGATTGGTTAACAAGATTATATGTGTTGCCACTTCTGATTTTTGCCTTGTAGTCAAACATTTAAGAATTTTTAAATGTTGCCTATTTGCTATTAAAAGTTAATACTGTGATTCTTAATTTAGTATATTTTTCAATTCTGTATATATAGCACTTTGTTTGTTTGCAGTGGTAATATCGTAAATTTTGCATTATGCCCCCAATTTATCCTTTTCTCATTTATGGTATAATTATATGTAGCCATTGGCGGCAGCGAAGCCATTGATCCTTCTGTGCCAGAACCTTCCCATGAAAATCCAACCAATGACCCTGAGCCAAGGCAAAGCAATGAAGAGATGTCGAGTGAGTGTGCTTTAGAATATCTATAATAACTCAAAAACAGGTTGGTGTGTCTTGTTGTGTGATAACACTGTAGGATATTGCCAACATAATTTAGTGAAAGGTAAATAAGTATAGGTTATCATATGAGGGGCAAGGTGATATAAATACTAGTATCACTACAGAATATACCAGTGGTGTGTACCGAAATTCAGTTTTTTACTTATAAAACTGATTACTCAGTGTGATTCCTGTATAGTAATAGTTTTGTATTGCAAACTTATTTGCGAACTTATTTCAAACCTTCAGCAGAAATTTAGCAGAAAAAACTTTCAAAAACATAGAATTCTGTTTTTAAGAATTTTTATGAAAATATCCATTTTTTTGTTTTCATATGTCCATTAAGACTAAAACTAATATATATGAACAAAAATAAAGTATATAACATGTTTCCTCAAAAAACTGGTATTCTGTGGTACTGCATGTGGTATTCTGTGGTACATACACCTGTATAATAATTTCATGTCTCGAAATTCTTATACAATTTATTATGTGACATTCACCTGATTTATCTTATTTTCATTTTGTGTCTTATCTAGGTAGTGGTGCCTTTGGTTTACTGATTAATATGGCAGATGATATGGCTAATTCTTCTTTGTCTGAACCTTCTCATGAGAATCCGACCAATGACCCTGAGCCAAGTCAAAGCAATGAAGAGATGTCTGGAAGTAAGTGTGCTTTAGAATATCTAATAACTCAAAAACTAAATGAATACACAATGTGTTTGAATGCAATACATAACCAATTTGTTCTGCTTTATTAAACTCAAACCAATGTTAGGCAGAAAATATCACAGTTTAGAATAGTCGTAAGATGTGGTAAAATTGCCAAAATTTTGATTGAGAAATAGGAGACCACATCAAACAAGTGCCTCTTGTTTTTGTTTTGATGTCTGGAAAGAAAAATAATGATTATGCCCAGGTCTTGCAGAAGATCGTACATTTGCTTCCGAATCCTGCCGTCCAGAAAGTTGTCATTGACTTTGAAAGTACCATTTGGGGAGGTTTGAGGCAAGTGCTTCCGAGAGTAGAGATAATGGGCTGTGTCTTCCACTGGACACAAGCATTATGGCGTAAGATTCAAGCCCTCGGTCTACAGGCGGCCTCTGACAATGGTACATTTAAGTTTTTAAGAAGAGTGATGGCTTTACCATTTTTGCCCCATGACCAGATTGCCAATGTGTTCGACCAACTTCAAACGGAAGCAACAACAGCACCATTACAGCAGTTCATGGTGTATGTGCAAGATTCATGGATCGACAGCAATGTTTGGCCACCTTCCTGCTGGAGTGTATACAAAGAGGCTGTGCGCACCAACAACGATGTGGAAGGCTGGCATAACAGTCTTAACCGGCGAGCGTCTGGAAGATGTCAGATGCCATTCTATTTGTTGATAAACCTTCTTCACAGAGAAGCAAGGCTTACATCCCTCCACATCAGACCGGTACCTGAAAAGAAACTGAAAAGGTTCCAGAGAAAAAAATATATAGAAATGTCCAGGCCAAGATTTTCACCTACTGGGAAGAATACGAAAATGGACAGAGATCATGCTTACAACTTTTAAAAGCATGTTCTCATGTGAATGGCCCATTTAGCAAGTAAGGTTAAGACTAAATAATTATGACTAATTAACTGCAATATATAGCTTGTATATGTTTTTCATAGCCTATTCTGAATTCTGATTTGATTTGCTCCTTGTGTAATTTACCATAATAAAAAAGATACGTTTAACCACAATGCTTTGCAGTCGTATATATGAGCTTTACGGATTAGATAAATATTTTTAACATACTAATATGAACTAAGTAATAGCTGTCTTCTTACGGAATTTAATCTTTATAAAGCCTTACCATCTGAGAATTATCTAAGATTGATGTTTAGTGCATGCGAAGTATTGTGGTTAAATGTAAAAGTCGCCATCTTTTTTATGATGGTGAATTGCCATATAATAATTGTAGTTATAATTGTATAAACCGCTAGTTAGATTTCACATGTAACATTTCTGTACATATAAATTTGAAGTACCATATTAAAAAATCATTCCCAGTAGAGGGGAATTTGATTGCATTTGAGTATGGAATAAGTCCCCGGTGTTGGTCATTTGACAAAAATTTTCAGATAAAATTCAAATCCCGTGGGTATGCTCGCCCCCCCCTGCAGCTTAAAGGCCCGTTTACACTTGCAATGTTTGCTGCGATTTCAGATGCGATTTTTTCTGCTGACGTGATGGCGATATGAAATCGCCAATGTAAACACCCTGCCATTTAAGTGCAATTTAGGTGCGACAAGGTGCAAACTTTTCGGTCATGCTCGAAATTTATCGCACCTCGCTGCGATTTTTTCAAAAGATGTGGACAAAATGGTAAATCTACTATAATTGCAGTTAACTAGCAATAACATGCATGTGATTGAGGAAATTACCTGTTAGTTCTTATAACCATGCTTTATTCACTCCAGATGTCTAGTTTTTAGTTTCAGACTCATTTTGCACGATATAAATCACGGCTTTACGCTGTATTTATATAGAATAAACTGAAACAGGCGACGAACACTCGGGAATTTTTCCTACAGCCAATCATTTGGAAGAAAACAGCCGTAAACAACCTGAGTAGTAGGGGAAGAGGGGTTCTACGTCGGGCGGTGCGGGCGGTGCACTTAGCACCGCCCATGACGTCATCATTTCTTAAGTATTTTAATTTATTCAGACTTATGTTAATTTATTTAAACTTACTACAGTGCTAATGGCTTTTCTTAACATTTTTGAACCGCCGCCGTTTGTTTATCAACAATTTTTAGTTTATTATATACAAGAATAGGAATGATGTAGCGCTCGGTATATATTCACTAAAGTTTCCAGTAATGCTTGTGGGACGTAGGTAATGACATCATACGCATGCGCATCAACATAATTTGTAAAATGTAGAGGGTTATGTCTGTGGTTATGTTTAGTTCACTCTGAGATTCATTTATTTAAGCTTACCACAGTGCTAATGGTTTTCTTGACGTGTTTAGACCGCCGCCGTTTGTTTATCTACAGTTTTTAGTTTATTACTGGTGGTTTATTACAGGCTATTTCGCTGTCGTATGTTTATCTACATTCTACAGTTTTTTATTTCTGGCTACTTCGCTGCTGTTTGTTTATCTACAGGTTTTAGTTTATTTCTGACTACTTCGTTGTCGTTTGTTTATCTACAGTTTTTAGTTTATTTCAGACTACTATAGCGCGTTTGATACTGTTTATTTACATTATGAAATAAGCCACACTTAAAATGTTTTACTTAATATAATAACTGATAAACATCTATTTAAATATTATAATAATGAATATTTGACTTAGTATTTATATTAAACATATAAGTCAATCAATGAAAATGGAATTTATATGATAAATATGATTTCTTGTCATAGCATGAAACAGGCAAGAACGAACACGCTCAATGAACATCTATCTCAGGTGTTAGTGCGCATGCGTATTACGTGTTTTATTAAATACCTCTCCCACAATAAGACGGGTAAGGTTTTGTGTATATATTTGGTGGTTTGATTGAAAACTGCATTCACCTCGCAAACTGCAAAGACGAATAGTTCATTGCAAAAGTTGCTAAAGAATTGTTGTATCGACACAAAGTTCGACAACTGAATGAGATTTTAAGGTAAGACATCTAACAGCTCAATCATAATATAATATAAAGAAATCGCTTCCAAGTAGTTGCTGTGCCCTTGTTGGCTGCACCCATGAAGAAAGAATCTGAGGTGCCCCTTGGGAAAGTCTAGCAACGAACCGGTTTAGTTGTTGCAACCACAAGCAGTTTGCTTACGTAGAAGTCATTGTTTACAACAGTAAACTAACAGTCTACTCTGTTTGTAGGATGGATTACACTTGCAAGACTTGTTCGAAAAAGTTCACTCAGCTGAGAAGTTTAACTCGTCATGAAAGGTCCGTTCATGGAGACAAGAAGTTTGTTTGTGATCAGTGTAGCGAGTCTTTTACACGGAGAGATGATTTGAAGCGACATCAAAAACGACACCAAAGAACCGTTACTCATACCTGTAACAACTGCAGAAAAGAGTTTTACCGTCGTGATAAATTAGTGGAACATCAAGTTCAATGTAAAGGGAACTCTTTGAAGAGAGGACGTGACGAAGACGATAGCAGTCCAGCGCCAAAGAAAATGCGAGACGAGAATCAAGTTGGAGAAGGCAGACCAGATAGTCAAGTTGAAGAAAACGACAACCCCTACAGTTCAACAACAGCTTTTGAAGATTCTTTGAAGAAGATCGAGCTGAAACCTCGAAAAGAAAAGTTCAAAGATAGTCTCGTCTTCACTTACGTGGCAAGACAAAACCCATGATGAAACTCGAATTGAATGAGTTAGTAAAGAAAAGAGGCAGTTTAAATGGTCGGCATTAAAAGTACGGTTCATCAAACCTAAACCTGATGGTGAAGATGTGGCTACAGAAACCCATTTCGCAGTCAGCGCAGTTGAAATCGTAAACCGTAAACATAATCGAACCGATAATCACAGCAGACTGCCAGGTCACCCAGTCGCTCAGTATTATTTCAAAGAAGGAGCGGTTGGGTCTTAGACGAAATCCTTCATCTTGACCTGAGCATAGCTCAATATACTCCAGCAAAGGATCCAGTTATCCTCTTCCCAGCAAGTTAAAAGACCAAGAAAGCCATCATTAACGTCAAGAATTCTGATAACAAGTGTTTCATGTGGTCTGTCCTCGCAGCTCTACATCCAATTCTTTATCAACGTAATCCTGAACGACTCCACACTACAGCAGTTTAAAGACGAACTTAACTTCGATGGCATCGAGTTCCCTGTTACCATTGATAAAATTGGAAAATTCGAACGTCAGAACAGCATCTCAGTCAATGTGTTTGGTTTTGAAGATGTACTTTTCCCATTGTATATCACAAAGGAACACTTTGATATCACGTCAATCTATTGCTATACAGGGAACAACCAGACATTACTGTCTCATTAAATCTGATCTGAATAGTTCCTCTACAGTCAAAAATGTCGCAAGTGTCGTATGTATGGTTACTGGCACTGTCTGCATGGATTTATCCGAAAGACAGCCCTCCCAATGCTCAAGACCACCACGAACCCCACTGTTCACAACACGGTCCACAACGTATTGAACTCCCGAATGAGGACAATGCATTTCTATTTTCAAAGATTACCACAAGCAGCAAAAGTGCCTTTGCATTTATGCCGACTTCGAAAGTCTAACAAGATCGATCAACTTCCAGTCCCAAAATCTTCAACGGAGAAATACCAACATCGTCAACCTTGTGATTTTCGTACATTGTGATATCTGAAGTTGACAAGTATTCTAAACCACCTGTTGTTTATCGTGGAGAAGATGCAGTCGATAAGTTCCTGGAGTGTTTAGAAGAAGAGCAAAAATATATTCAAGAGAAAATTGATTTTATCGAATTCATAATTATGCTGAAAGAGAAGAAGAGCAGGCGTTTCAAATGCAGTCAATTGTCATATTTGTGGATACGAGTTGGGAGCTGATCGTGTTCGTGACCATTGTCATCTCACTGAAAGTTTCGTGGTGCTGCCACAACGACGCAACTTGAACTATAGTTTTACAGGACGAATTCCTGTCATTCTTCACAATCTACGCGGTTATGATTCCCATCTGATTATGCAAGGTCTTGGCAAACCAAAGACAAGAAGATCAACTGTATCCCGAATAACACCGAGTACATCTCTTTCTCCATCGATAATTTAGATTTTATCGACTCTCTGCAATTATGAATGCATCGCTGGAGAAGTTAGTATCCAATCTAGCAAAGGACGGTGTTGACAGTTTCCAACTCTAAAGAAATACATCGACAGCGATAAGTGCCTTTGCTGCCGAGAAAAGGCGTTCGTTTCCTTATGACCACATGGATTGTACAGAAAGATTTGAAGAGCCAACCCTGTCACCAAAGGGTCATTTTACAACATACTGAACGATTTAACAAATTTCAGATGAGATTACGCCCACGCAACGAGTGTGTTTAATGGCTGCGTGTCAGAACACGGGTGATTACCGCGACTTATACTTAACGTTCGATGTTCTTCTCCTTGCGGATGTGTTTGAAAAATTTCGAAGTGTGTGTCTGAAAGCGTACAACTTGGATCCTTGTCACTTTTACTACAAGTTCAGCCTGGCAAGCTTGTTTGAAAATGACTGACGGAATGGAACTGGAACTTCTAACCGATCCAGATGTACTTATTCATCGAGGAGCTACGTGGCGGAATTTCAATGATTAGCAATCGTTTCAGCAAAGCCAACAACCCTTACGTTCCTGACTATGACCCTAACAGGAAACGTCTTGATGTAGCTTCGATGCTAACAACCTTCTGGGCAACAACGTCTCACACGGGTGAATTCGACTGGCTAACCGACCAAGAGATTGCAGAACTTGACATCACAAACGTTGCAGATGATAACGAAGCTACATAAGGCTACATATTAGAAGTGGACCTTCACTATCCTCCTGAATTACACGATCTTCACAATGACTACCCTCTAGCACCTGAGAAAATGAAAGTATCTCGAGATGTTGTCATCAACATTTAAACAGATTAAAGAGTAACCTTGGAAATGTCGCTGTACCTAAATTGGTTCCGAATCTTCAAGACAAGACCAACTACGTGGTCCACTACGACACTTGAAGCAATACCTGGTATGAAATTGACAAAGATCCACCGCGTTTTAGTATTCCAGCAAAGTCCATGGCTAAAGACCTATATCGACTTTAATTACGAGAAACGAAAGCACGCAGCAAACGATTTCGAGAAAGATTTCAAGTTGATGAACAACTCGGTATTCGGTAAAACCATGGAGAATTTGAGGAAACGTGTCAACGTCAAGCTCGTCAACAAGGCTAAACTATCCAAATTAACAGCATCCCCATCCTTTGACTTCTTCATATTTTCCGAGATTTAGCAGCTGTGAATTTGAAGACGAAGCTCTATCTAAACCGTCCCATTTACGTTGGATTCGCTATTCTAGATCTTTCCAAAGTACTCATGTACCAGTTTCATTATGAGTATATGAAACACAAGTATCAACATAACACTAACGCCAAGTTGTTGTTCTGAACGGACAGTTACAGCCTCTGTTATGAGATCAAGACTAGCGACGTTTATCAAGACATGCTGCAGGACATAGAACTTTTGACACTTCCGAGTATGCACAAGACCATCCATTGCACAGCCTAACGAACAAAGAAAGTCCTTGGCAAGATGAAAGACGAAACGCATGGCGTCCCCATTCGAGTTTGGTTTGAGACCAAAGATGTACTCTATTCTCTATACCGAAAACGACAAGCAGGTGAGAAGAAAACGGCTAAAGGAATAAAGAAGTCAGTAACAATGAAAAGCCGACATGCAAATTACAAGGAATGTTTGTTTGAGAAGAGACAGACAATGGCTAGCATGAATCAAATTCGAAGTGAAGGCCATGAAATCTACCGATCAAATTGAATAAAATAGTCTTAGTCATGACGACAAACGCCATATTATATTTTAAACGATGGAATGAACACGCTCGCTCATGGACATTATGAAACCAGAAGAACATAAACCAAGCGAAATGAAAACTATCGTATTGCTTATAATAAACGTTTTATTATTGATGATTACAAAACACTTGATATTAAATACAGTTAAAAGTTCTAAAGTTATACATGTTTAAATATTGTTAAAAATACAGTTGAAATAAATTTGTTTAAAATGTTTTCTAAGTCCATTTATTTTCGATCTTCAGTTTGTGGTAATGATCCAGATTTACCCCTGTCTACTCTTCCAACAGCACGATTTACTTTTGCATTTTTTTTGCGTTAAGAGCCAAGCTTCCTTTGCGTTCTGTTCATTTAATGTCTAAGTATAGCAGTTCTTTTTCGATTCTTTTACATCCGGACGTCTTTCCTGCCCTCCTATCACGAACAATCACCACTTTGGATCGTTTGAACACCATAGAAGGCTTGCCTGTTTGCCTGCGTAATGATTCCAGCATCTTGTGCAATGTGGTTTTATTTTGACGTTTAACATTTCTAAGCCTTCTTCTTTGACCTGAAATGGCTCTTTTTCGATCCGGCGGTCCGTTTGTTTTAACTGATTTAGCGCGTAACGAACCAAAAATGTTTCTCTTTGACGATCTCTTACGAGAAAGCGCACCGTGTTTACTCTTTCCAGGCATATTGCAAACTGAAGACACATTTTAAAACTGTGTTACTTTATACAAATGCCACCATGTTTGGGCAAGAGCGACAACGAAATAGTTTTTGCGAAGGTTGGGAAATGTTTTTCAGGAGTTTTGTAGGGACCTGTCTGAGCAATCCAATAAATTTGTTTTCCTGACATCTTAGAGTGTTAGCGGGAAAAAAAAAAAAAGCAGTGCGCTTAAAGCGAAAAGAAACATTTTCGAAATTACTCTAACGTAGTTCAGCTCAGGTTGTTTTGACTATAATATTTAGCGTTAGCGTTCGTGTGTGAGAAAACAACAATGAATACCTGCGTAATTTCCCTTTAACTAAAACAATCCGTCTGAATATTTAGTAATTACCACCGCTTGACTGCATGCATAAACACACAGGTTAACGTTTGAAACAATATATTTCTTTAAGTGTAACATTTTTACACAAATAAAAAAAAGATATAAAAGCAGACTTTTGCGGGCAAAATATACGAATGTGCACAAGTATTTATGCCAAAAAAAGATGCAAACAAGCAGAGTAAATTACAAATATCAGCCCGCGTCGCTTGGTTGAATGCATATATTTTTTGACATGAGAATAATAAAGACTCGGATTATAAGGTACTCTGTCTTTTTATTTCTATAAGTATAACAATTTACACGTGTATAATTACAGTCACAGCTATGGAAGGTATAGACGATTTTTTAAATATCCTATCTAGCTTTCATTCCGATACTGGTCACTATTCTAGCAACCAGTCATTCGATTAATTTATAGAAGCTCTACCATCTAGTTCTCAGTTCAAAATAAATAGCAGTTTTGTGTGGTACGTGTGTACAAATTACGGGAAAGGCAACCACTTCATGGAGACATTGTCTGTTTTATTAATGCAAGAACGCTTCTTCTTATTTGTTGGGCTTTTTACTCGTCTTTGAGGTATATTACTGCCAGATTGTTCATGTCGTTCTCTTGCGACTCTGAGATATTCATTAAAGATCGCTTCCATGCTCTCTTGTCGTTTCAAAATAGTTTTCAAAGTTTTCTCGATATCAAGGTCTTCTCCAGGCACGAGAGTTTCTTTATCATACGCTGATGAATTTAATCTTGCTTGAGTAAGATATTGCTCCCTTTCTTCACAGGAAAGTTGATGAAAGTCAGCCAAATGGTTGGACAATTTTAGCAAACTCTTTTTTCCACATATTGGACAATCCTTCCGCGTTCGTGGCATACTGCAAACTGATTGCAATCTTTTTGAAACACCAGTATAAAATGTGTCCCGCAAAAGGGTCCCTGAGTCCCGAAGGTCCCTTACAGCGCTTTCGCGCTAGCCTCTTGGCAGAGCCAAGGGACCCTTTTGCGGGACACATTTTATACTGGTGTTTCAAAAGATTGTCCAATATGTGGAAAAAAGAGTTTGCTAAAATTGTCCAACCATTTGGCTGACTTTCATCAACTTTCCTGTGAAGAAAGGGAACAATACCTCACTCAAGCAAGACTAAATTCATCAGCGTATAAAGAAACTCTCGTGCCTGGAAAGATTGATATCGAGAAAACTTTTGAAACTATTTTGAAACGACAAGAGAGCATGGAAGCGATCTTTAATGAATATCTCAGAGTCGCAAGAGAACGACATGAACAATCTGGCAGTAATATACCTCAGACGAGTAAAGCCCAACAAATAAGAAGAAGCGTTCTTTGCATTAATAAAACAGACAATGTCTCCATGAAGTGGTTTGCCTGTAATTCTTACACACGTACCACACAAAACTGCTATTTATTTTGAACTGAGAACTAGATGGTAGAGCTTCTATAAATTAATCGAATGACTGGTTGCTAGAATAGTGACCAGTATCGGAATGAAAGCTAGATAGGATATTTAAAAAATCGTCTATACCTTCCATAGCTGTGACTGTAATTATACACGTGTAAATTGTTATACTTATAGAAATAAAAAGACAGAGTACCTTATAATCCGAGTCTTTATTATTCTCATCAAAAATATATGCATTCAACCAAGCGACGCGGGCTGATATTTGTAATTTACTCTGCTTGTTTGCATCTTTTTTTGGCATAAATACTTGTGCACATTCGTATATTTTGCCCGCAAAAGTCTGCTTTTATATCTTTTTTTTATTTGTGTAAAAATGTTACACTTAAAGAAATATATTGTTTCAAACGTTAACCTGTGTGTTTATGCATGCAGTCAAGCGGTGGTAATTACTAAATATTCAGACGGATTGTTTTAGTTAAAGGGAAATTACGCAGGTATTCATTGTTGTTTTCTCACACACGAACGCTAACGCTAAATATTATAGTCAAAACAACCTGAGCTGAACTACGTTAGAGTAATTTCGAAAATGTTTCTTTTCGCTTTAAGCGCACTGCTTTTTTTTTTTTTTTTTCCCGCTAACACTCTAAGATGTCAGGAAAACAAATTTATTGGATTGCTCAGACAGGTCCCTACAAAACTCCTGAAAAACATTTCCCAACCTTCGCAAAAACTATTTCGTTGTCGCTCTTGCCCAAACATGGTGGCATTTGTATAAAGTAACACAGTTTTAAAATGTGTCTTCAGTTTGCAATATGCCTGGAAAGAGTAAACACGGTGCGCTTTCTCGTAAGAGATCGTCAAAGAGAAACATTTTTGGTTCGTTACGCGCTAAATCAGTTAAAACAAACGGACCGCCGGATCGAAAAAAGAGCCATTTCAGGTCAAAGAAGAAGGCTTAGAAATGTTAAACGTCAAAATAAAACCACATTGCACAAGATGCTGGAATCATTACGCAGGCAAACAGGCAAGCCTTCTATGGTGTTCAAACGATCGAAAGTGGTGATTGTTCGTGATAGGAGGGCAGGAAAGACGTCCGGATGTAAAAGAATCGAAAAAGAACTGCTATACTTAGACATTAAATGAACAGAACGCAAAGGAAGCTTGGCTCTTAACGCAAAAAAAATGCAAAAGTAAATCGTGCTGTTGGAAGAGTAAATCTGGATCATTACCACAAACTGAAGATCGAAAATAAATGGACTTAGAAAACATTTTAAACAAATTTATTTCAACTGTATTTTTAACAATATTTAAACATGTATAACTTTAGAACTTTTAACTGTATTTAATATCAAGTGTTTTGTAATCATCAATAATAAAACGTTTATTATAAGCAATACGATAGTTTTCATTTCGCTTGGTTTATGTTCTTCTGGTTTCATAATGTCCATGAGCGAGCGTGTTCATTCCATCGTTTAAAATATAGCGTTTGTCGTCATAAGGACTAAGACCTATTTTATTCAATTTGATCGAGTAGATTTCATGGCCTTCACTTCGAATTTGATTCATGCTAGCCATTGTCTGTCTCTTCTCAAACAAACATTCCTTGTAATTTGCATGTCGAAGCTTTCGTTTTGTTACTGACTTCTTTATTCCTTTAGCCGTTTTCTTTCCCACCTGCTTGTCGTTTTCGGTATAGAGAATAGAGTACATCTTTGGTCTCAAACCAACGAACTCTTGGATGGGGACGCCATGCGTTTCGTCTTTCATCTTGCCAAGGACTTTCTTGTTCGTTAGGCTGTGCAATGGATGGTCTTGTGCATACTCGGAAGTGTCAAAAAGTTCTATGTCCTGCAGCATGTCTTGATAAACGTCGCTAGTCTTGATCTCATAACAGAGGCTGTCCGTGTCTGTGAACAACAACTTGGCGTTAGTGTTATACTTGTGTTTCATATACTCATAATGAAACTGGTACATGAGTACTTTGGAAAGATCTAGAATAGCGAATCCAACGTAAATGGGACGGTTTAGATAGAGCTTCGTCTTCTTCAAATTCACAGCTGCTAAATCCTCGGAAAATATGCGGAAGAAGTCAAAGGATGGGGATGCTGTTAATTTGGATAGTTTAGCCTTGTTGTTGACGAGCTTGACGTTGACACGTTTCCTCAAATTCTCCATGGTTTTACCGAATACCGAGTTGTTCATCAACTTGTAGAAATCTTTCTCGAAATCGTTTGCTGCGTGCTTTCGTTTCTCGGTATTAAAGTCGATATAGGTCTTTAGCCATGGACTTTGCTGGAATACTAAAACGCGGTGGATCTTTGTCAATTTCATACCAAGTGCCAGGTATTGCTTCAAGTTGTCGTAGTGGACCACGTAGTTGGTCTTGTCTTGAAGATTCGGGACCAATTTAGGTACAGCGACATTTCCAAGGTTAAGATCTTTAGAGAGCTGTTTGCAATAAGGTGACAACATCTCGGGAGATATTTTCATTTTCTCAGGTGCTAGAGGGTAGTCATTGTGAAGATCGTGTAATTCAGAGGGATAGTGAAGGTCCACTTCTAATATGTAGCCTTCTTCGTTATCATCTGCAACGTTTGTGATGTCAAGTTCTGCAATCTCTTGGTCGGTTAGCCAGTCGAATTCACCCGTGGGTAGAGGTTGTGACATAGCCCAGCCGTAGAGGTTGTTAGCATCGAAATACATCACGTAAGACGTTTCCTGTTTAGGGTCATAGTCAGGAACGTAAGGGTTGTTGGCTTTGCTAAAACGGTTGCTAATCATTGAAATTCCACCACGTAGCCCTTCCTCGATGAATAAGTACATGTCTGGATCGGTTAGAAGTTCCAGTTCCACGTCAGTCATTTTCAAACAAGCTTGCCAGGCTAGTCCAGGACTTGTGTAAAAGTGACAAGGATCCAAGTTGTACGCTTTCAGACACACACTTCGGAAATTTTCAAACACATCCGCAAGGAGAAGAACATCAGACATTAAGTATAAGTCATGGTAATCACCCATGTTCTGACACGCGAAGCCATTAAACACACTCGTTGCGTGGGCGTAATCCTCATCTGAAATTTGTTCATCGTTCAGTATGTTGTAAAATGACTTCTTTGGTGGTAGGGTTGGCTCTTCAAATCTTTCTGTACAATCCATGTGGTCATAAGGGTAGACGCCTTTTCTCAGCAGCAAAGGCACTTTATCGCTGTCGATGTATTTCTTTAGAGTTGGAAACTTGTCAACACCGTCCTTTGCTAGATTGGATACTAACTTCTCCAGCGATGCATTCATAAATTGCAGAGAGTCGATAAAATCTAAATTATCGATGGAGAAAGAGATGTACTTCTCGGTGTTATTCGGGATACAGTTGATCTTCTTGTCTTTGAGTTTGCCAAGACCTTGCATAATCAGATGGGAATCATAACCGCGTAGATTGTGAAGCATGACAGGAATTCGTCCTGTAAAACTATAGTTCAAGTTGCAGTCGTTGTGGGCAGCACCACGAAACTTTCCGGTGAGATGACAATGGTCACGAACACGATCAGCTCCCAACTCGTATCCACAAATATGACAATTGACTGCATTTTGAAACGCCTGCTCTTCTTCTCTTTCAATTCGCATAGGTTCGATAAAATCAATTTTCTCTTGAATATATTTTTGCTCTTCTTCTAAACACTCCAGGAACTTATCGACTGCATCTTCTCCACGATAAACAACAGGTGGTTTAGAATACTTGTCAACTTCAGATATCACAATGTACGAAAATCCACAAGGTTGATGATGTTGGTATTTCTCCGTTGAAGATTTCTCTGGGTTTGGAGTTGCTGAATCGATCTTGGTTGTAAGACTTTCGAAGTCGGCATAAATCGCAAAGGGCACTTTCAGCTGCTTGTGGTAATCTTTGAAAAATAGAAATGCATTGTCCTCATTCGGGAGTTCAATACGTTGTGGACCGTGTTGTGAACAGTGGGGTTCGTGGTCTTGGAGCAGGTCTTCTCGGATAAATCCATGCAGACAGTAACGACAGTAATACATACGACACTTGCGACGGTTTTGACTGTAGAGGAACTTATTCAGATCTTTAATGAGACAGTAATGTCTGGTTGTTCCCTGAGAGTATAGCAATAGATTGACGTGAGTATCAAAGTGTTCCTTTGTGATATACAATGGGAAAAGTACATCTTCAAAACCAAACACATTGACTGAGATGCTGTTCTGACGTTCGAATTTTCCAATTTTATCAATGGTAACAGGGAACTCGATGCCATCGAAGTTAAGTTCGTCTTTAAACTGCTGGTAGTGGTGGAGTCGTTCAGGATTACGTTGATAAAGAATTGGATGTAGAGCTGCGAGGACAGACCACATGAAACACTTGTTATCAGAATTCTTGACGTTAATGATGGCTTTCTTGGTCTTTAGCTTGCTGGGAAGAGGGATATAACTGGATCCTTTTACTGGAGTATATTGAGCTATACTCAGGTCAAGATGAAGGATTTCGTCTAAGACCCAACCGCTCCTTCTTTTGAAATAATACTAGCGACTGGGTGATTTTCTGCTTGGCTTCGTCTAGTTGATTATCGAGTTCGTGCTGGTTTACGGTTTTCATACAGAGACTGCGGAAATGGGTTTCGGTAGCCACATCTTCACCATCAGGTTTAGGTTTGATGAACCGTACTTTAACGCTGATAAACCATTTAATGCCTCTTTTCTTTACTAACTCATTCGAAAGGTGATTCAATATGGGTTTTGTCTTGCCACGTAAGAAGTGAGACATATCTTGCTTTTGATCTTTTCGAGGTTTCAGCTCGATCTTCTTCAAAGAATCTTCAAAAGCTGTTGTTGAACTGTAGGGGTTGTCGTTTTCTTCAACTTGACTATCTGGTCTGCCTTCTCCAACTTGATTCTCGTCTCGCATTTTCTTTGGCGCTGGACTGCTATCGTCTTCGTCACGTCCTCTTTTCAAAGAGTTCCCTTTACATTGAACTTGATGTTCCACTAATTTATCACGACGGTAAAACTCTTTTCTGCAGTTGTTACAGGTATGAGTAACGGTTCTTTGGTGTCGTTTTTGATGTCGCTTCAAATCATCTCTCCGTGTAAAAGACTCGCTACACTGATCACAAACAAACTTCTTGTCTCCATGAACGGACCTTTCATGACGAGTTAAACTTCTCAGCTGAGTGAACTTTTTCGAACAAGTCTTGCAAGTGTAATCCATCCTACAAACAGAGTAGACTGTTAGTTTACTGTTGTAAACAATGACTTCTACGTAAGCAAACTGCTTGTGGTCAACCGCAACAACTAAACCGGTTCGTTGCTAGACTTTCCCAAGGGGCACCTCAGATTCTTTCTTCATGGGTGCAGCCAACAAGGGCACAGCAACTACTTGGAAGCGATTTCTTTATATTATATTATGATTGAGCTGTTAGATGTCTTACCTTAATCTCATTCAGTTGTCGAACTTTGTGTCGATACAACAATTCTTTAGCAACTTTTGCAATGAACTATTCGTCTTTGCAGTTTGCGAGGTGAATGCAGTTTTCAATCAAACCACCAAATATATACACAAAACCTTCACTGTCTTATTGTGGGAGAGGTATTTAATAAAACACGTAATACGCATGCGCACTAACACCTGAGATAGATGTTCATTGAGCGTGTTCGTTCTTGCCTGTTTCATGCTATGACAAGAAATCATATTTATCATATAAATTCCATTTTCATTGATTGACTTATATGTTTAATATAAATACTAAGTCAAATATTCATTATTATAATATTTAAATAGATGTTTATCAGTTATTATATTAAGTAAAACATTTTAAGTGTGGCTTATTTCATAATGTAAATAAACAGTATCAAACGCGCTATAGTAGTCTGAAATAAACTAAAAACTGTAGATAAACAAACGACAACGAAGTAGTCAGAAATAAACTAAAACCTGTAGATAAACAAACAGCAGCGAAGTAGCCAGAAATAAAAACTGTAGAATGTAGATAAACATACGACAGCGAAATAGCCTGTAATAAACCACCAGTAATAAACTAAAAACTGTAGATAAACAAACGGCGGCGGTCCAAAAACGTCAAGAAAACCATTAGCAATTATGTTGATGCGCATGCGTATGATGTCATTACCTACGTCCCACAAGCATTACTGTAAACTTTAGTGAATATATACCGAGCGCTACATCATTCCTATTCTTGTATATAATAAACTAAAAACTGTTGATAAACAAACGGCAGCGGTTCAAAAATGTTAAGAAAAGCCATTAGCACTGTAGTAAGTTTAAATAAATTAACATAAGTCTGAATAAATTAAAATACTTAAGAAATGATGACGTCATGGGCGGTGCTAAGTGCACCGCCCGCACCGCCCGACGTAGAACCCCTCTTCCCCTACTACTAACCTGCAGTTAAAATCGCAGGGTGTTTACATTGGAGATTTAAAAAAATCGCCGTAGAAATCGCAGTGAAAATTGTAAGTGTAAACGGGCCTTAACATTGATAGGTGCATAACTCAACAACGCTCTGTGACCAAAAAAAAATGAAAAAAGTTGTACAAAAGGTACAAATGGGTCAATTCTTTGTGGATCCAGGTTAATGTTTCACAAAGTCAAAGTGATAAAGTATACACTAATTGCTAAGTAGCATTAAGTACATAAAAAATCGTAATTTATTGAATGCTTACCACGAAAAGCGTCTTGCCCGAGGTCTACTATAAAGTCAGATATTTCACAATTTAACCTTTGGCTTGTCACTTGCTTCATTGTTATTTTGGCTTTGTCATTTGTCACTTGCCTTCATTCTGTTTCTGACCATGTCAGCTGCTTTTTGACGTACGCCTTTAGCGAGAAACGAAGTGAAATCTTTGAAATGAAGCAAATTCTGTATTCCTCAACGGAAACTCGTGGTCGCCGTCTTTTCTCCGTTAACGACAAATGCCCAGGGGGTAATGACCCGATGTTGACAAATGCCCAGCCCCCAGGGGGAACACGCAGCTGCAAATGCCCGGCTGTGGGGACAAGTAAGTGTGCAAATGCCCCACACTGTCCATTATAATAAACTAAATCTTAAAATCATTATAGCAACTATTCTAAAGATTATAATATATATAACGATATATAACGATTACTAACACAATTACAGTTAAAGTAGCATATTTGCAGGCTTGTGGAACAAATTCACCTTTCATATTTTAGTATAAAAAATGTAAAACTTTGAGACTCACTAGCTTGTCCTGACTCTTGAACGGTTGCTAGATCAATGTTTATATCTCGATGTATTCTTGACTTAGTATTCAATATTGGGGGGGCCCAAGCTCAAGCTCAATTTTTTTAAAAATTGAAGCCCCCAGACCGCCGGAAACGGCCGTTTCAGAGTCTTATCTACCCCTTTTAGTAAGCTTGTTCAGGGAACTAAGCTGTTTCCATCATTTTCATGAAAATTACTTGATTTTTTGGGGGGGCCGAAAAAAGATATTCCGGCCCCCACTCATATATTATTGGGGGGGCCGCGGCCCCCCCGCCCCCCCCCCGCTTCCTACGCCACTGCTTGACTATATTTTTAATCCATCATTATCTATACTCTAAGGACTGAAATATTTTTAATTTTATTAAATAAATGTATTACTGATAAACCTATACACGTTGTTTTGGCAACGATAACTTTCGAATTTTTCGTATAGCGAGGCAATCTGTAAAACCTTTTGCACACTTTTCAGGAGGGCGAAACAACTTTGACATCTAATGACTTGGGGGCGAAACGACTTTGATATCGAATGACTTGGGGGCGAAACGACTTTGATATCGAATGACTAGCTTGGGGGCGAAACGACTTGGGGCGAATCGACTTGGGGGCGAAACGACTTGTATTCCCATAGATGATGAATATTGCCGCCGAGTAGAAAAAAAATACGTGATCAACGCTAATAGGCTTTTATATTAGAGATGCTAGGAAAATAAGCCTAACTGTAGGGAGCCTTTTAAAGGATCGTGTCGGAATTGTGGAAGCCTTTTAAAGGATCGTGTCGGAATTGTTTACTGATCGAAGCTCTTTATATCTGATCAAGTACCGTATCTTATATATATGCACACCTACAATGCTGAAAAATTTTAATTGTTTGTTCATCTCAATTTAAATGATAGAAGAAATCAGTGAGTGTATCCGCTCTTTTTCACCAAAGTCTCAAAGGCAAATTCTTATGGTGCTTCTAGAACTACAGCATTCGCATTTCTCATTCATTTTTTTACTGAAATTACATTTGTTGCAAACGCGAGGTGAATAATTAGTAAACGGTTACAATCGAAACTGAAAGACGAAATTGTTATATACAATGTGGTGTGTGAGGAGAATTTCCTTTGTACGACACGCAATCTTGGTTTTTCTCGCCTGCCTTTCGTCATCTACGTTTGGTAAGAATATATAATGTAATTTGTTTTATAAAAATTTAGATCTATTTGCTATTCATGCTGTGAATTATATCGTAAAACGTTTATCAATGTTACTTTTCTCTTATTAATTCGGTTTAAGTAAATGAATGCATTTTGTCTGCCCTATGCTGATCATGTCACCTACATTTGTTAAGAACATAGATCTATTTCATTTTACAAAAGTTTACATGTAGATTTATGTGTTATACATGACTCAGAATTCTATTGTAAAACTCTTACCAATGTTAGACATGTTTTCTCTTGCTACTTTCGTGTAACTAAATGAATGCAATTTGTTTGCCTCTGTTCACTTACGTTTGGTAAGAATACAGAATTAATATCGTTTTACAAATGTTAATTACATTCATTTGCCATCCATGCTCTGAATTCTATCGTGGAACTGTTACCAATATTATTCATACTTTCTCCGCGCTACTCTGGTTTAAGTAAATGAATGCAATTTGCTCTAGTCACCTAGGTTTGGTAATAATATATGATCTATTTCATTTTACAAAAGTTTAGATTCATTTGTTATTCATGACTCTGAATTCTAGTAGAATTTCTATCAATGTTAGCCGTGTTGACAGAGCGCTACTCTGGTTTAAGTAAATGAATGCAATTTATTTGGCTCTAGTCACTTATATAATATAAAATCTTTTTTGTTTTATAGAAGTTAATTTAGTTAGATTCATTTGTTATGTTCATGACTCAGCCTAATTCTAGTGGAATTTTTACCAATGTTAGCCATGTTTTAGCTCGCTACTCTGGTTTAAGTCAATGAATGCAATTTCTTTGCTTCTAGTCTAGTCACTTATAAGTCTTATAATATACTAGACCTTACTGTTTATTCACTTTTGACCCAATGGCCTCGTTTCCATGTTTACCTGTTTTGGCAATTGTTATGGCAGACGCATATGAAGGTTATATATACCCATGTTTCCTGCACGAATTTGTTTCTCGTTGATCTTTTAATAAGCCCAAACACAAACTTATTCTTAACTCTATTGTGCACGAAACATGAGTAAATACCACACGAAAACGACGCCATTGTCCATTGTGAATAAACAGTAAGGTCTATTGGCTTGCCTTTAGTGTAAGAATATTCTGGTTGAGTCTGTCTTGAATTTCATTTCGAGCCCATGCAGCTTGAAACGCACGTAGGCTGCACGTACGCACTTATCCATGTCTAAAATTCCCCATTATATAGAGAGCAAGCATGGCGCACATATCAAAACAAAATTATTTAAATTATTTCTGTTAAACATCTATTATCTCAAGAATTACACTATTAATAATTTTACAGTCAACTACGATATTTATAGATACATGTCGTATTAATAAATTGCTCTAACTAATGCAACAATTGTAAAAAGATGAGAAATTGTGTATATACATATCGATACGAAAGTTTCAAACAGATTAGGCTATAATAAAAAGCTATACTATAGTTATGTAAATCAATTAAGATAAATATCATAATACACAGCAGGGAAGACGTTATGTTTATAATGCATGCTGTTCATGTTAGTACAAGAAGCTATAACTTGAAATTTTAGAACTTAGGTTTGACGAAGAATATCACCTAGCGACTAAGGTTATGCAATATCACTAATTTCTTTATTCACCCAAAGTGCATGAATTAATTCTAAATGGCTCGACTTTTGTCTTGCCACAATCTTGGGTAAAGAAAACTTAAGATAATTCGTCTGATAATTGGTCTGTGAAAACAGGACAAACAAACGGACGTTCCCTCAAGACTTTTATCTATCTGTTTATGTTTATTTTCTATTTATTTAAATCTATTAGACCATTTGAAAACGGCGGCCTTTCAGCGTAATTCGTCTGGTTTTCAAAAGGCCGTTTAATATCCGTTTACAACAATTAAGGCTTGCAATGATCGAGTTTGTTGACAAAATTACTACTGCCATTGATCGGGGGGAATTCACAATAGGTATTTTCCTTGATTTATCCAAAGCGTTTGATACAATAAATCACAACATTTTGAAAAGAAAGCTAGAACATTATGGAATACGAGGAATATCACAAAAATGGTTTCTAAACTATTTAGACAACAGAAAACAAATTGTTAAATACAACGGAATACGATCAGAGGAATTTACAATACCATGCAAGTGGCGTTCTTCAAGGATCTATTTTAGGGCCACTATTATTTCTCATATATATATAACTGATATTCAGAATTGCAGTGAACTTATTTCAATTATATTATTTGGAGATGACACAAGTATACTCTATAGTCATACTTGTTTACTTTAAGAAGGTAAATAAGTTATCAATTAATACAAAAAATATAGATTATTTTATTCAAGTCTATAAATAAAAACTTAGACACAATGTAAAACTTTCAATGAATAACGACAGTATTAAGCAGGCAAAAAACACAACATTTCTTGGAATTCTGATAGACGAATGTTTAACATGGAAAGATCATAATTATAGATTTAATTTCGAGAAAGATTATTAAAGCAACAGCAATAATTTCCAGAATCCGACACTTTACAAATGCGAATTCTCTAAAACTAATTTATTATGCGTTGGTCTATCCATACATTTTACTTGATTTAGCTACGCAGTCAATATTATACCGAATACATGTATAACATTTATTGGGTGATAGGCAAGCACTTTAATTGTTTTACATGCCTGAATCTTTTATAAGAGCTTCAGGGCAGAGACCTGGTTTTGCTGACCAGAGTGAGGCCATGCATTGGGGGAAAAGTGAAGCTGTTGCCATATTCTGTCAAATCACACACATTAGGAGGAGAATCGGACCCGACAAATCGAATAGGTCTTTAGTAGATCTGAAGTGCGTGTTTCCAATCTTTCGGATATAAAGGTTCTTTGTACGCGACGTTTCTTGGCAATTCCCCACACCAGATCGCTGGTACAGAGCCAAGGCATGTTCGACCTTAAGCCTGCCGCACATGAGAGCTCTTGATTGAGCTCAACGCCACGAGAGGTCGTAGCTTAATAATAATAATACTAGAAATACATGCATGCAACAACCCCTCGCCACAGCTAAACAACGACAGTTTCCAACATTATACTAAGCTTTTTTGTTGCAAAATCTGCGATGCAAAACGCAGGAAAAAGGCCGTTACACCAGCAGTTTTTCTGCTGGAAATGGGATTCGGTAAATCACTGGCCGCGTGTTTGGTATCTTCGATTCAGGCATAATTTTCGCTAAAAAGGAGAACTGAATTATCTACCCTCCCCCCCCCCCCTCCATTTATGACGCACTCAAAGGACAGCGTCATATAAGTGAACTTCTTGACATAAGTGTTTTCGTTCATTTCAAATGAGTTTGAAGGAAAACAATACTCTAATAGCTTGAAAGGAAAACTGTAAGGAAACCGGGAAGTATATATATATACATGGTTTCTTGAAAGATACGCAACGGAAATATTTCTTAAGTAGTGGAAGCACTGTCGTCATAGCAACACTGACACAAAATAATACAATTTTTAGCGTACAAAACAGGAAACAAATCGGCCAAAAATAACTAAAAAATAGTTGTTTTAGCTATAGAATTCCCGAATTTATGATGTAGGTATGTTATTATTCGTTATATGAGCTTTAAACTAATGTAAAATTCAACATTCCGTTCAAATATAACGTTTCGAAATGTTCACAAAACTAAACTGCATTTTACGGATAAAAATTCCTTTTTGAATTGAAATCAGTTTAAGATATAAGCGTAAAAATGATTTCGTTCTCCTTTTAATTTAGACCTTTTTCATCGTATAAAATATACGATACTTTAACCGTAAATAAATGAAAAACTATATATATATAAAGCAGGAGTTTTTAGAACAAAAATACATCAACACTTTTATTGTTTTAATCCCCGAGCCGGGCGATAGCCCGGGCGAGGGTACTAATTCCGCTCGGTTATTTATCACACCCGGAAAAAAGGAAATCCAAGGGACGATGAGCCAGCTGGCTCCAGGTTCGCAGCTCCAGTTTCGCGAACCTGGAGCCAGCTCCAGATTGGCTCGAAACTGGAGCTGGGACGACAAGTTTGTAAACAAAGCGTTTTGGCCGCTTAACCAGTAATGTAAATTAATTTTTTTTGAAAGACCATTTTTACCTGTCATATTTTCTAGTATGTGACCGAAAATGAGAACTTTATTACGTTTCGTTTGTCCACAGTAGCTTGTGAAAGTTGACTATTTTTTCTGACGAAGGGGTTGGCCAGCGGCCCGATTGATCGTATAGCTTTTTAAAACCTTAATTTTTTACCTTTATAGTGGCAAACTGTAAAATTTGATTCATGACCGTTCTAGAGAAAGTATTCAAATATAATGTCAAGCAATAAGCGTACTTCTACATCGCGAAACCGCGATAAATAACTCTGGCAAAGTCGAGCCATCTATTTCACGCGCGGCCCGCTTGTATTAATTTCACACTTCCGTGAACACACAACTTTGTTATCGGTAAATTTGCGTTTTGAAGAAATAACCCATTGAACGTTTAATGATATATTATTATTTATTGCACAGTGTGCTTGATTAACTCGTGTAAGTTGAGATTGGTTGGTTCTCTCCTGTGCTTCGAGGGTTTTTCTTCGGGTACTCCGGTTTTCCTCCATCACTAAAAACTAACCCCAAGGCACTAACCTTAACTAACTAACCCTCGGAACCTTTCTCAATTGGGTTGTAAAACCTGTTAAGGCTTTCCGTCCACCTCAGAGTGGTAAGCATAATAAAAAAAGCCAAGATTATTATCAGACCATTTTCACTTCGTGCGACTTGTGTTTCGTTAGTGGTTTCTGCAGGCCTACGCAAACCTATAACAAAGGACATCCTATTGCGTAAACAGAGTTCTCACGAGGTAACTCTACTATATAACCAATGCTATTAAGGGGTTCATTTCTTATCTGGGAGGAGGGGGGGGGTTGGAATTTAGTGAGCTCTCTTAAATCTTTGGCATGGTCCATCCCCATGATAAACTTTTCCCCACCCCTAAATAATGATATTTTTTTCATAAGACCCCCCTCCCAACCTCTCCTAAAAATCCAAAGTACATGGAACCTTAAAATCTCGTTTTTGTGAGCAAACGTTTTGTGATCATTGCCAGCTGACTTTTACTACTGTAAATATATTTTCAAGTTATACCTAGCAACAGATAGAACAAGCTGTAACTATGTTGTAATATCTTGCTCAAGATGTGCCAGATCTATTTGAGCAGCAGTTACGAATTTGAACCTAACTGTGTGGTCTGCGTTGTCATTCTATAGGTCTTGAATAGCTTGGGGGTTAGGGGCACGCTCCCCCGCAAACTTTTGACATTTTTTTTTTCTATAGCCGACTCCCTATTCCTCCCCCCCCCCCAAACTGTCATTTTGCCTGTCCCATATAGGAATGTAGGAGTTAGGGTGTCCCCAGTAGCAGTAAGCATACCCTAATTAATCTCGGCGGACGCATTCTCGTAAGATTTCAAAAGTTAATTCCGAACAATCAGTAATAGCCAATAAACAATATTTACTATAATCTTTGTTACAAAATAAATCCCTTGATGATAAAAACCTTTTAATTATCAAACACAGACTAAGAAACAAATGAACTCCTTTTCAGCACCTGTTTCATACGTTGCTTTGGGGAAACAAGAAAACAGGTCTGGACTCTGGATAAACTATGGATAAACACATGCGCAATAATTTTACAGTGCACGGACGGGTTTTTCCACTGGGTTTTCCCCTGAGATTATCAAATGACATCACGTGCCAAAGCACATGGACTGATATATTGAAAGTGGATTTCTCATGTCGGTCACGAATGCCAGTGTTCTCGTGAGTTGTTCATGCTGGATATACATCCTAAAATTTTAAATACTATAGGATATGGTAGAATGACAATTAATCTAGAAGGGTCATCTTTTGAAAATTCGCAGAAAGGCGAGTTTAAGAGGAAATTTTGCCAAACAATTTGTACTATGCTAGACGTATTTGACGTTCGGCAATCTGAGCCGCATTTAACACCATTTTTCGCGTTCTTGTTTGCGTTGTGTGTTGCAGATATGGGAGATGTTTTGATCGTTTAGTCTTTAAAAAGGTGCAATAAATAATAATATATCATTAAACGTTCAATGGGTTATTTCTCCAAAACGCATATTTACCGATAACAAAGTTGTGTGTTCACGGAAGTGTGAAATTAATACAAGCGGGCCGCGCGTGAAATAGATGGCTCGACTTTGCCAGAGTTATTTATCGCGGTTTCGCGATGTAGAAGTACGTTTATTCCTTGACATTATATTTGAATACTTTCTCTAGAACGGTCATGAATCAAATTTTACAGTTTGCCACTATAAAGGTAAAAAATTAAGGTTTTAAAAAGCTATACGATCAATCGGGCCGTTGACCAGCCCCTTCGTCATAAAAAATAGTCAAATTTCACAAGCTACTGTGGACAAACGAAACGTAATAAAGTTCTCATTTTCGGTCACATACTAGAAAATATGACAGGTAAAAATGGTCTTTCAAAAAAAATTCATTTACATTACTGGTTAAGCGGCCAAAACGCTTTGTTTACAAACTTGTCGTCCCAGCTCCAGTTTCGAGCCAATCTGGAGCTGGCTCCAGGTTCGCGAAACTGGAGCTGCGAACCTGGAGCCAGCTGGCTCATCATATCCAAGGGAGATCTAAAGTTAATCAATAATCGCGGGCGCGTGGTTCAAGGTTGGTGGGTGGTCATCTCACTGATCTCAAAAGTATGGCAGATTGTCAGGAGTGGAGTGAGATTATAAAAAAACTTGAGAAAGTCTGAATTAAATGTCGCTTTTGGAACTTTATTGGAAGAGCTGTGTCTGTGGGACGGATCTTATCGCTTTAACTTTAGCAAAAAAGATAAGAAGAGTCCAAGCGACACCTGAACGAAAAAAGGTAAAATATATAGATGCAGGTTTGTTATATTATTAAAACAATAAAAGTGTTGATGTATTTTTGTTCTAAAAACTCCTGCTTTATATATATAGTTTTTCATTTATTTACGGTTAAAGTATCGTATATTTTATATGATGAAAAAGGTCTAAATTAAAAGGAGAACGAAATCATTTTTACGCTTTTAAACTGGTTTCATTTCAAAAAGGAATTTTTATCGGTAAAATGCAGTTTAGTTTTGTGAACATTTCGAAACGTTATATTTGAACGGAATGTTGAATTTTACATTAGTTTAAAGCTCATATAACGAATAATAACATACCTACATCATAAATTCGGGAATTCTATAGCTAAAACAACTATTTTTTAATTATTTTTGGCCGATTTGTATCCTGTTTTGTACGCAAAAAAATTGTATTATTTTGTGCCAGTGGCCCAGTGTTGCTATGACTACAGTGCTTCCACTACTTAAGAAATATTTCCGTTGCGTATCTTTCAAGAAACCATGCGAAAGTGGAAATATATATTTCCCGGTTTCCTTACAGTTTTCCTTTCAAGCTATTAGAGTATTGTTTTCCTTCAAATTCATTTGAGATGAACGAAAACACTTATGTCAAGACACTTATATGACGCTGTCCTTTGAGTGCGTCATAAATGGAGGGGGGGGGGGGGTAGATAATCCAATTCTGTTTTTTAGCGAAAATTATGCCTGAATCGAAGATACCAAACACAGCCACTGATTTTATACCGAATCCCATTTCCCGCAGAAAGACTGCTGGTGTAACGGCCTATTTCCTGCGTTTTGCATCGCAGATTTTGCAACAAAAAAGCTTAGTATAACGTTGGAAAATGTCGTTGTTTAGCTGTGGCGAGGGGTTGCTGCATGCATGTATTTCTAGTAATATAACAAACCTGCCTCTATTTGGACTCTTCTTATCTTTTTTGCTAAAGTTAAAGCGATAAGATCCGTCCCACAGACACAGCTCTTCCAATAAAGTTCCAAAAGCGACATTTAATTCAGACTTTCTCAAGTTTTTTTATAATCTCACTCACTCCACTCCTGACAATCTGCCATACTTTTGAGATCAGTGAGATGACCACCCACCAACCTTGAACCACGCGCCCGCGATTATTGATGAACTTTAGATCTCCCTTGGATTTCCTTTTTCCGGGTGTGATAAATAACCGAGCGGAATTAGTACCCTCGCCCGGGCTATCGCCCGGCTCGGGGATTAATTTATTACTTATACCGCGCAAATTTACATATATATATGATCAAATGCGCCTAACAACAGTTGAGATTACAATATGAATATATAAGAATGGATACTAATCTACTAAATTACTAGCTCATAAAAGTTTATTAGCTAGGTAATATCATATGCTTTCCTAAATAAAAATGTCTTAATGAGTGTTTTAAAAAGATCGAGGTTGGTTACACTACGTAATTCTCGAGGAAGTCCATTAAAAAGTTTTGGTGCAGCTGCAATGTAAGCTCTATCTCCAAGAGTCTTCTTCGTCTTAGTTACAATCGGCGCAAGTAACAATTCATTATTTGATCGCAGACAGTATTTGCTCTGTGGTTTCATATTCACAAGGTTACTTATGTATACAGGTGATAAACCATGTATAGATTTGAATATTATAACTAACATCTTGAATTCGATCCTAAATTTAATTGGAAGCCAATGTAGTGTACGCAATACTGGAGTTATATGACAAAACCGTGGAGTATAGGAAATCAACCTGGCAGCCGCATTCTGCACACGCTGCAGCTTCTTTATCTGTTTATCTGGTAACCCATAAAATAGACTGTTACAATAGTCAAGTTTTCCCATTACATATGCATGAACTAATGTCTGAGTATCCTCATTCGAGAGAAACTTTCTGATTCTTCTGATGTTGTGAAGGTGGAAAAACGCGGCTTTACATGTTCTATTTATGTGTGTCGCATAACTCATATGGGAATCAAACCATACTCCCAAATTCCGAGAAATAGAAACTGGGGTCACGGTGACATCACCAACAAACAACTTCTCAATGTGTACTTTAGCAAGCTGCTGGCGGGTACCTAATAACATAAACTCTGTCCTGTCATCATTCAGTTTCATCTTATCTATGATCATCCATGCTCGAAGAGCCCTAATTTATTACTTATACCGCGCAAATTTACATATATATATGATCAAATGCGCCTAACAACAGTTGAGATTACAATATGAATATATAAGAATGGATACTAATCTACTAAATTACTAGCTCATAAAAGTTTATTAGCTAGGTAATATCATATGCTTTCCTAAATAAAAATGTCTTAATGAGTGTTTTAAAAAGATCGAGGTTGGTTACACTACGTAATTCTCGAGGAAGTCCATTAAAAAGTTTTGGTGCAGCTGCAATGTAAGCTCTATCTCCAAGAGTCTTCTTCGTCTTAGTTACAATCGGCGCAAGTAACAATTCATTATTTGATCGCAGACAGTATTTGCTCTGTGGTTTCATATTCACAAGGTTACTTATGTATACAGGTGATAAACCATGTATAGATTTGAATATTATAACTAACATCTTGAATTCGATCCTAAATTTAATTGGAAGCCAATGTAGTGTACGCAATACTGGAGTTATATGACAAAACCGTGGAGTATAGGAAATCAACCTGGCAGCCGCATTCTGCACACGCTGCAGCTTCTTTATCTGTTTATCTGGTAACCCATAAAATAGACTGTTACAATAGTCAAGTTTTCCCATTACATATGCATGAACTAATGTCTGAGTATCCTCATTCGAGAGAAACTTTCTGATTCTTCTGATGTTGTGAAGGTGGAAAAACGCGGCTTTACATGTTCTATTTATGTGTGTCGCATAACTCATATGGGAATCAAACCATACTCCCAAATTCCGAGAAATAGAAACTGGGGTCACGGTGACATCACCAACAAACAACTTCTCAATGTGTACTTTAGCAAGCTGCTG
The DNA here is from genome assembly GCA_016169945.1 of Trachythela sp. YZ-2020. Taxonomy (NCBI): domain Eukaryota; kingdom Metazoa; phylum Cnidaria; class Anthozoa; order Malacalcyonacea; family Clavulariidae; genus Trachythela; species Trachythela sp. YZ-2020. The sequence continues at coordinate 497,843 of JADLSH010000154.1, read as the reverse complement.
GCGGGTACCTAATAACATAAACTCTGTCCTGTCATCATTCAGTTTCATCTTATCTATGATCATCCATGCTCGAAGAGCCTTTATACACAACTCCATCGCCTCAATTGCCTCCGTTTCACTTGATCTACTGTTTGGTTGAAATGACAAGTAAAGCTGTGTATCATCCGCAAAGGCATGTACTGTTGGTAGATATTTCTTGATTATGTCAAACAGCTTACTAGAGTAGACTGTGAACAACAAGGGGCCTAAACAGGAGCCCTGTGGCACGCCATACGGAAGCTGAAAACTCTCAGACTGTCCCTCACCAAACACAACACGTTGAGACCTATTTGTAAGATACGAACTAAACCACTCCAGAACAGTACCAGTTATACCGAATGAGGTTTTCATACGACGCAAAAGAATTCTATGATCCACAGTGTCAAAAGCCGCGCTGAGATCAAGGAGCACAAGAAGAGTCACCTGCTGTCGATCCATGTTCATTAAAATATCATTCTGCACTCTCAAAAGCGCTGTCTCTGTACTATGACCCTTCCTGTACGCAGACTGGAGTAGAGGGAAAAGTTCGTGATTCATCATATGGTGGTAGGTTTGGTTATAGACAGCCCTTTCGGTCAACTTAGAGATAAACTGTAGGTTACTGATGGGTCGAAGGTTGATGAACAGAGCATCGAGTCCCGTTTTCTTAATAAGAGGTTTGACAAGTGCTTCCTTCCAATTGTCAGGGAAGTGGCCAGTGAGCAGTGAGGAGTTGATGATGTCTCTAATCACAGGACGTAACAGAGTTAAACAGCCAATGACCAAAGACGTGGGCATAGGATCCAGTGCACATGATTTTTTTTTTTTTTTTTTTTTTTTTTTTTTTGCTGACGCCTGGATAAGATCTTGGACTTCATTTTCAGTTAAACACCGGAATGAATTAAATGATATGCCTTTATCCACTACCCGATCATCTGGCACTAAATCACTTGCAAGGGAGTCAACGACCACAGTCTCAATGTCAGACCGTATTCTTGAGATCTTTCGCACAAAGAAATCACCAATATCTGTAGCTAGGGCCGTATTGTCGTGGTAATTCGGGAAACAGAGCTCATTATTCGTTACCAACAAGTTCTTTGCGGCCCTAAACAGCTTTCCTTGGTTATCACTATTTTCATTTATGAAACTAGTGTAAAACGTTCTCCTCGCCTCATTCATAAGGTATGTCACTCTATTCCGTTTAGCCTTAAACTGATTGAAGTCAGACAATAACTTGCTCTTACGCCAAATTCTTTCAGCTTTTCTACGAAGTCGTTTTGCAGCATCAATATCAGCATTGTACCAGGGTGCTGATGCTCTCGCTCTTACAGTCTTGGTCTTTAATTGTGCGTGACGGTTAGTTAGGCTGGACAGAGTTTCATTATAATCACGAGCCAGCGCATCTACATCATCTGGCAGCGGATTTGTTGGTTCACCATGACATGTTGCACACAGAGCAGTTGCAGCCAGATCCTGGTTTAGAGAGGTCATGTCTACACATTTTAATTTCCTGTAACTAACTCTTTTGATAGACATAACTGGCTTGGCTGGTAATAGATCACAAATAATAGAGGCATGATCCGAAATAAAGCGGTCTACATACGGTTGATTCTTTATGATCTGATCAGAGCAACGTGTGATTATAAGATCGAGGGTATGGCCATGCGTGTGAGTGGCCTGGGTAACATGCTGCCGGAGTCCAACCGACTCGAGCAGATCCTGAAATTTCAAAGAATCGGCATCCTCAGCAGAGTCAAAATGTATATTGAAATCGCCAGAGATCAAAAGAGGCTCCTTAGACAGCAGGAGAGACTCTAGATAATTCGAAAATTCATTGAAAAAGACGCTCATGGGCACCTTATGCTCACTGGAATACGGTGGACGATAAAGCACGACGATGCGGAGTTTGTGACTCGATGTTATAATAGACCATTCAGAAAATTCAAACGATCTTTTTATTCCTGCATCTAACTTTTTTACACACAATGATTCTCGATATATTAGAGCAGTCCCACCACCGCGCAGCCCATCACGTGGGTGATCCAGAAGTTTGTAGCCATCAGGACATAATTCTATTCGGACAGCTTCATCATCAGAGCTCAGCCAGGACTCGGTTATACCAACAACATCCAGCTTGCATTCACAGATATAGTCCATAATTACAGCGGTCTTATTTTTCACTGAACGAGCATTTAATACACAGAACTTTAATGATTGATAGTGTACATTCTGATAATTAGAACAATTAACAGTGATTAAATTATTAGTGTTTCGCGACGAGTGGCGTGACGGTTGTTCCGCATCGCGAGATGTTGTTGACATGAGAGGCCTATAATTTTGACGTACGGAGACAATGGGTGAAATTCTGCTGCCAATAGGACCAGGATTTAGTTTGAAGACTAGATCGCCAATTTGTAGAACACGAAACTTAAGTGTTGCTATAGTGTTATTATAGTAAACACATGGTCGCCCATGCCTCCTAATCTTCGATTTCCTCAGAAATGTAGGATAAAAATTACCAGCGTAGCATAAACAAACAGTGTTGTTTTCTGTGGCAGCATTGCATGACCAGGAAGACAATAGGCCATGACGACCAAGCGTGTAACCATTGTTGTACAAACCTTTGTCAAAACAAAGACAAAAGGACAATCGTTCATCGTGTATACAACTTATGCAAAACCATCTTCGAAAACTTGCTCCTATAATATATCTGCCAAGGCTGTTATTTTCATTTCCTTCCACACTTTTCCGATATTGAATGTTAAGTACGGAAATACAGGACAAGTCAACTACAGATTCATACGATGTACAGGAACTTCCCGGCCTCTGAACGTCCGCAATTCCCAGCCATAGTTGCAAAAGCTCATTCGATGAATAATTCGCTTCAACACTTTCCAAATATTTGCCGAAGCAAAAATACTTCTTTCCTTCTGCTTGTATCGACAGCGAAACTACGCTACTCCTTTCACCAACGTGATATCCATTACTTTCCGCAAGCCTTTGGCCAAAAAACGTTGGTAATATGTCTTTAAATGAAACAAAAATTGCCAAAGTGGCACAGAGCCACAAGACACGCCACATGATGTGGTTTCTTGCATAGTGCTTAGCAAGTTACTCTCATGATAAACCTTTGTTTCACGGCCTCGCGAGGTAAAATTCTCAGGCAAAACCCACCCAGAATGTGGCTGATCAAACCGCCTCGCGAGGTCGGTATATGTACCTCAGCCAAGAGTTCTCGTGTGCGGCATGCTTTATCCAAGCGCATACCAGAACTATCTGCTTAGCCTAAGCAAAATTTCATTCGTGACCGATTCCGTGCGGGGCAGAAAACTCTCGTGCGTGGAGCATTTTCATTTGTTTTTGTTATTCGTGGCCTGTACTGAGAATCAAATGTAGATTTTGAAAAGAATATAGCAGTAAATCATTTCAACGTAAACAGAAATTGAGCAAGTTGGTAGCCGCAATCTTAAACTGTTTAAGAGGGAATGTCCACTAAGACCGAGCAAAATCGAGAATACGTGGCACATGATGAAGAATCAAAATTCTTCTTATTTCGTCCAGTCATACCCTAATGTGTACTTAGAAACGTGGTGGGGTTTGTTTCCTGAAATATTATTTTAAACGCCGAGAAGTTATCAAAACCTGACCCGGACGCGAGATTCGTGAAATTAGCCAAAATCATTGCGTGTCATAACCTATCGAAAACTTCGCTCTACTCAATTCACATCGTAGGAAGCCTCACTTTGAGTTCTCACGAGTGTTTATAAGATGTTTGTGAACAATGTGAGAATGATTTGTAATCGTTGAAACGATGTTTCAAAGTCATGGCAGGGGGGCTAAAACCGCCTTATTTTGCGATTAAAAAAATTCTACTTTTTGAAAATTAATTTTACCTCCCGGTAAATTTCTGATTTCCTTGAAATTTTGAGAATTGAAAGAGCAAATGTTGCTCTTTAATCTGATGTAAAAATTATTTTTGGGCTTTTTGTTATCGCGGAATTATAATGACCTAAATATCGGGAAAATCACAACATAAACCTGTCAACATCTCCAGACAATAAGGCACCCCAGACTAGACAGTCAAAATTTTAAAGATTTGTACTTGTTTTTCTTGCTATTTGGATATGAAATATAAAATATAGATAATTTGAAACTAGTTTGCATGTTTATCGGGTTTTTACGTAAATATTAAACTGAAGTGAAGCGTGTGATCGTGAACAATTAATTAACTTAAACTGAATTAATTAACGAATGATGTAAACTAGAAATACATGTATACCCGATTGCTTGATTCAATCATGCAACTAATTTTATTTTCTATTGTTTTATACAAACAAAAAGTACTTCTTTTTACCAAAAGGTACATTTCGTTAATTTTATGAAAATCACAGACACATTAAGTTATGCAGACAGACAATTATGTAGACAGACATTTGTGTAGACAGACAGCCCGAAATTTAAAGATTTGACACTAGAAAGTCGAAATTTAAAGATTTGTACTTGTTTTCTCTTGTTATTTGGATATCAAATATAGAATATAGATAATTTGAAACTAGTTTGTTATTTATCGGCTTTTTACAGAAATATAAAAAACTAAACCGTGTGATCGTGAACAATTACTTACAGCAACTCAGTTGCATTAATTAACGTAAACTATAAATGCATGTAGCCGATCGCTTGACTCAATCATGCAACTAAATTATTTTCCAAAAATTAAAAACTTCGCTGAAAACTTGAGAAAAAAATTTGCTACACATGACCTGACCGAAATAATTATAATTATCGTAAACAATGGGATGTTTCTGGGCAAGTTCTTGCTCTGCTTCGTTTAACCGTTTCCATATATATGGGCTTCATGCGCAGCGACCTTTATATCCTCTTTCCCCAAAGGCTCGTCTTCTTTGAGAGTTTTCTTTGAGGCAAGACGTGAAAAAAAGCCTGAGATTTGTTTAATAGCAGTGAGAAAATCATCGCTTGTGAACAGTAAGTTACCATCTGGACCTTTAGCACACATCATAGATCGAGCCACTGCAGCGGGATCTACTTTTAATCCAGTTTGTTCACCTAGAAATTGCGCAAAAATGTAGGCCTTCCAATATTAAAAAATAACAAACTAAGCCTGGGCAAACATTTACTGGTTCTTTTTACAAAAGTGTACAATATGTGCAAATGCATTATCGTTTAACTCAGAATTTAATTGATAATTGATTAATCCAGAATTTAATTGATAACTGATTTAATCTGATTATATCATGGCGATAACTTGACTTACAGCAATCTAAAAATTTTATCCGTCTGAATGGTTTGTCGTGTATCAAAAACAGTTTTGTATACTGAATACAACAATTTTGGACTTGTTCTTAACGTTGCAGATTATGACCAAAATAATGTAACGCAAAAAGCGGACTTACCAGAGCCAACAGTCCGCTTTTTTCCTATGCCACAGTCCGCTTTTCTTTCTTTTCCCTTTGTGGCATGTATTGATATATCAGGTGGAACTAGACATCTATTTGCTCCCCTGCGCCAGCCAATCCCCAGAGAGGAGCGATGTGCGGGGCAAATGGTCCATGTCGAGATATCGCTTGGAAATGAAAAAACTGATGCACGAGCCAAAATTAGCTCAATTTCTGAATGCACATCATTTATTCCAACGCTACTGACGTGCCTGGAAATATCTCTTTCACAGGACACCAAAGGGACGACCACTTCTCGTTTATATCTTATATCGGACGAACAAATACCTCCTATATAAGTTTTTTAAAAGAGCAAGTCGCTTCCATTTTCTGGTCGTTGTTGCGGTTATAACGAACTAAATTTAGCGCATATATTTTGAAAGTGAAAAATATAAAGGTTACAGCTTGCCGGATTGGTAGTTATTTCCTTTTTATATTTGGATGTCTTATTTATACCGCAAAACGCGTCACTTAATACACCTAGTGTGTATGGCGTCTGCACATAGAGTCTATAGAACCCAGCTCTAATTTCAATGATTTGCCCGATTATACTTTAGAGAAAACAGGTATAAACTAAGTATATCTATATATTTCAGTTTGAAAAAGGTCCGGCAATTTTTTTACAAATAATAGATTTTTTAAAGGTAGGTTACAGTCGATTCTGCGCATGTGCGGTGAGTTTGTTATGAGTAGCCTACTCATATTACAATCATAACACGTTTCCAGTCCTAAAGCATAATAAACACACGCGCGGCCGCCTTATAATCAATATTCATTCGACTGTCGCCATTGGAAGGAGTGATGGCTGATTCCGGCACATCAAGTACGTTCGGACGTAGATCCTTGAAATATAAGCCATCGTAGCAGATCTGAGGCTAGAAAAGAATACGACAAGAAAAGAGACGCATCTAAAGTGTCGTTATTTGATGCTTTCGAGAGGTGGAGAGCGTTCAAAGAAGATCACAACCTCAAAACCGATCAGCATGTCGCAGAGTTTCTGCTCGATTATTACGCATTGAGAAACACGTTATGGTAAGCATATTAATGATGCAAATAAACCTTTGACCCTTTTATGATGATTTTACGGTTTTTATTTACTTTCTTTTACGTATTCTGTAATGTTTTAGCAACGTAGAAACTCAAACAGAGAGCACAACGACAATGTGGCCATTGTCTGGCACTGAAGATGTGGGGTACATTGTATTTGTTCTCCTTACTAGAAGACGCTCAAAAAGCAGCATGTGTTCGCCAGGTAATGAAGTTGTTGAATCTTTGAGTTTGTTATACATACTGTATAATTTATGTCAAAGTTTGTGTTGTTTATTTATTTCTGTGGCAAGCTTTTGTGTCTTGCAGGCTAGCTACAAAAATAAATAAATAAAGTGCTATGATAAGTGAGAATCTAAATATTAACATGTGAGCTTATTGTGTAATATTGCCTACCCATTATACGCATGTTTTCCAGTCTCATTCATTTTCTGGCACATGGTGCTTTGTTTTTATCGCAAATAAATTTAGCCTAAGCAATTAAGAAGCTGATTTGAGACTCAATTCAATCTTGCAGATTTAGTGATTTTACTTGCAGATTTAGTAGCAAGTAATTGCATTGTTCGGTATGATATACAGTATTAAGATTTTTATATATGAAGTATTTACAATTTACCAGATTTGATCAAAATCCTATTGGCGAAGAAACCATGTCTGCCAGTAGTGGAGAATGTGATGATGACTTTGGTGATGACATATCGGATCTGACTATCCAGCCACCAAACATACTGTCTCCTACTGATGATTTTCCTCAGTAAGTATATGTAAGCCATCAACACAACCCTTAAAAGTCTGTTGTCAAACCTGTATTAAACAGGCACCCTCAGGGAGCAGGTTAGTGTCTGCTGAACAGAGGCTGTTAGGGTATTATTAAAGTGGCATAAACTGATAAAGAGTTAGTCTATAATGTAATTAGCCTTTCTCACACAGCAAATATTCCCCATTTTTGAGTACATGTTTTAAAAAACTTGTCTTTATATACCATATGATTTATGTATGTACAGTATTACTGTGTATGCATGCAAGTAATACATACTAAATGCACAATTTAGATTGGATCCTGCTTTTGATGAACCGTTAATAGAGGACGTATTAAATGTAACTATAAATGGGCATGATGGAGATGAGCATGCAGATGGAGATGAGCCTGAAGGTGGAAATAGCGAAGGAGGAACAAAGACAACAACATCATCAGAGTACATCTCTACCGTAGAAGAGGTTACCCTACAAGAAGCCATAAAGATGGAAAAGTGTATTGTATTTACAGACACTCTTATGTCATTGATTACATCTATACATGGGAGTGTTTGTAAACGACCAGATTGTGGCCGTTCATTGTTTTATAGAAAGATGTATCGGGGAACCTGTCTTGTGGTATCCTGGGGGTGTCATTCTGGCCATGTTGGTGGCAGATGGGCAGCTCAACCCAATAAGTTAATTGTTCCCATACTATTTTTAGTATTGAACTGAGCCACTAGTAAATAACAAAAAACAAAACTGCCTGCTAGAACTTCTTGTTAATAACCACATGCAAGAATTTGTTAACACAAAGGCTCTCCTCTTATTTATAATTCCATATCCAGCAAATAATGGAAGTAAACCCTAACGATATAGCCTGTGAACAGTCTATACATAAATTTTGTTACCTGTATTGACTGTGAATCTGCAAACAATAACTTGTTCTGATCATGTGAGAATCAGGGGGAAATTGTGATAGGCTAAACAATAATTATATAGAATAATATGACATGGTAGACTATAAATCCGAAATTATGCACTAATAATATGAAGATGTGACAGAACAATTACCTTTTGTTTGTCGATTCGCAGTCTATACACAGGAAACAAAATTTCTGTGTACACTGTGCACAGGCTACTAATTCCATAATGCAGGCAAGTTAAATTGTCTGCTTTTAGACAAAATAGAACATAAATAAAGGATCATATGCTTAATATCTACAAGCGTGCAGGCCTATATCCTGTGTACACACCATTGGGTGAAGGGTAACGAGCATGTATGGCAACAACACAGCAGCTTGGAACAACCCTTCTGGTACCCCTTCCCAACCTTCCATGTTGCCATAGTACATATTGTCTATTTGCTGCATGGCGAAAACTTTGATTATCTCTGACATTGTTCAGAACGAAAACATCCTCCCTGTATCTCATTGCAATCTCCAGAACATTGCCATCAGTAACTACTTGTCTAAATACATTTGTTCTGTAAATGCATGGACGTCTTACTGTTGCACAGCATTTGTTCTCATCCTGCGTTGGCATAACAATGCAGTGGCCACAATTGCACCAGTCAGGGGTTTCGTTGTCGGGATCTGGGCTTGGTGGTTGTGGTTGATCCGTGCCTGCCAACTCAACTTATATAAATATAATAAAAGCCGACATATAGTTTTCTTACCACCAACTGCTGTTCATGCTTGGCTTGATTTTCAGCAGCATCTGGCTCTTCATTTAAACGCCCCCTTCCAGTTCCACGACCTCCTCTTACATGACCTCCTCTTCCACGACCACCTCTTCCACGACCTCCTCTTCCACGACCACCTCTTCCACGACCTCCTCTTACACAACCTCCTCTTCCACGACCACCTCTTCCACGCCCTCCTCTTGTTTGACCTCTCGCTCTACCTCTTCCCCTAGCACGAATTCTAGCTCTTCCTCTGCCACGTCCTCTCCTATCTCTTCACTTTCTATCAACTCGTCCTCTACCTCGCTTTCCAGTTCTTGCATTGAGAAATCAGAATCCTAAAAAAGTAGTGTGAAAGTGAATAAAACTGTTCTTCTATTAATGCAAAGAAAAAAAATAAGTATTTTATTCTTCTATCGATCTGAGGGTGACATCAGTGAGTTACATATTTCAGATATTTCCAGGCGATAATTGCAAATCATACATAATTTTTGTACATAATATACACAAACGATTTGAATACTTACTGTGTCTTCACTGTCACTCTCTTGGGCCCTTCTGTTGTTCATGCAGCATCCAAAATCGTCTCCATGGCACAGTATAGAGACGACCAGTAGGACCACTCGGCGATGCAACATGTAGCCGGCTTTTTATGCAAAAATATGCAGTTTACTGGCCAGGAAAGTTAGTCCAGCTTGCTTATTGGCCAGAAAAAGCAATTGACTGGCTGCCAATGCGTAATGAGCGGGCACACAAAATTTCAAATGAGTGGCCCTACTGGTCGTCTCTATACTGTGTCCATGGCACGCGCTAGAACAAAAGCTGTTTATGCTTTTACACGGACAATAATTCCGCCCTTTTTCGCGAAGACAGGCGCCGCGACAAGAACATGTAGTGATATTGTTGTCTACATTGGGCACTGCAGCAACACTTTCGATCACACTGGTTTCGAATTCGTCAAGCGAGAGGCCTTCTTCCAGTGCTCCTGCCATGACTGCAACAACAACTCTGGCAACATGTTTCGAACGAGAGATACCACATGAAATATTTCCATGATTATACACATTTATAACACTTCCAAGTCATTAAATTCCAAAAGTAAACACAAATATTTATCATTCAATGATCGAACTCGCACTTTCGGGATTTCGCCGCTCTGGCTGTTGCCTTTTGATCTAGCTGACCACACAAGGTTCAAAGCGGCCTCTTTATTCACGATTTTTCAATTAAAAGAGTCGTATAAAGATTTAAAAGTGTAGAAAAAATTCAGTGAAGTACAAATTGTGAAACATTGCACTCCTTACGTCGCAAATTATGTCGAATGTACTGAATCGTGTTCCGAACACCTGTTATATACTTCATGTTATATAGTCAATGTGGTTCAAAACAAAAACAAAAAATGTAAACACAGCTCGCGCATGCGCAGAATCGACTGTAACCTACCTTTAAGAGCTATTTGTTCTAGCAGGAAGTTTATAAGGTACTGATTGTAATATATAATTGACGTGTGAAGATCACACGCGTCGATTTTTTGCAACATGATTATGTCTAAAATAATGAGACAATTTATTCTTGCAAAATCCCGATAAACATGCAAGTTAGCTTAAAATGATCTATATTTTATATCCAAATATTAAACAAGAGAAAACAAGTACAAATCTTTAAATTTCGACTGACTAGTCTGAGCGGCCGCGGGGTGTCTGGTTGTCTGTCTACACAAATGTCTGTCTACATAATTGTCTATCTGCATAAGGGGCCGAACATTAGATTTTTGAGGGGGGGTTGGAAGAATTTGGAAAAAAATATCTTACAGACTCAGAAACAAGGAAAAAAAATTTTTTACTCGGAAAGTTCGAAAAAAATATATCGTGCAGGAATGATGAGGTTAAAAAATCTTGCAAGTTGAAGTTTTTGTCTACTGATCTGTATACATGAAAGTCCAACTTCAGTCTGAACTCTGAAACGTATTAAACCAAAATGTGAAGCCAAAAATAGCAAATGATATAGCCAATCTCATTGCCCAAGCTCATGAAGGCATTCTTGGCTGCCAGTTTCACCACCGCACGGCCAAATATTTTTATTTAACCGAAGAATGCCTTCAAATTCCGCAATGTAGGCTTCACTTTCTGAGCTAGAGTCGGACTTTCATGTTCTTTTGAATTCGGCTAAAACAATGCGATGTCGGTTATATTATAAAAGGTGCACTTCAATAACATTTCTCATGTTGCAACATTGAACAAGCTTTCACGTTGCTTAAAGGATGTGATAGTAGTTTGACGTTGTGTTGAGCATGACTACGCAGTTGAGAATACTCCTAGGACCACAAATTATTCCAAAATTTCTTTGTTTTGAAGGCGCGTTGACGAGCTGCCGCGCGTAGTCGTAGATCGTTTAAACTCCATAAAGTTCCTGGTACGACGCATAATTTAATTTTATGCGTCGTATAACTCGATTAAATTCGACAGGTGAATTATAAAATTCGTCTCAGTCGAATTTATATCCACCCGATTCAAAAGAATTATCTTCTTAATATAAAAGTACTTGTGGAGAAAAATTTAAATGTGACCAAAAAAAATATCATGCAATATTCAAGATTCGAAAAAAAATCCATGCACATCCTTTTGGTTAAAAGAAAATGCTTGCGCTACTTGGCAGGGAAATTTTTTTTTCCTTCCGAGAGCAATTCTTCAACCCCCCCCTCAAAAATCTAATGGTCCGCCCCTAACTGACAGCTGCGTCTGTGATTTTCATAAAAATTAACGAAATGTACCTTTTGGTAAAAAGAAGTACTTTTTGTTTGTATAAAACAATAGAAAATAAAATTAGTTGCATGAATCATGCAATCGGGTATACATGTATTTCTAGTTTACGTTATTCGTTAATTAATGCAGTTTAAATTAAGTTAATTAATTGTTCACGATCACACGCTTCACTTCAGTTTAATATTTATGTAAAAAGCCGATAAACATGCAAACTAGTTTCAAATTATCTATATTTTATATTTCATATCCAAATAACAAGAAAATCAAGTACAAATCTTTAAATTTCGACCCGTCCAGTCTGAGCGGGTGCCTTATTGTTCGGAGATGTTGACAGGTTTATGTTGTGATTTTCCCGATATTTAGGTCATTATAATTCCGCGATAACAAAAAGCCCAAAAATAATTTTTATATCAGGTTAAAGAGCAACATTTGCTCTTTCAATTTTCAAGATTTGAAGGAAATCCGAGATTTACCGGGAAGGTAAAATTACTTTTCAAAAAGAGTACCAAATTAGAATTTCTTTAATCGCAAAATAAGGCGGTTTTACCCCCCCTGCCATGATTTGAAACATCGCTTCAACGATTGCAAATCATTCTCACATTGTTCACAAACATCTTATAAACAGGTTTAAGAACTCAAATTGAGGTTTCCTACAATGTGAATTGAGTAGAGCGAAGTTTTCGAGAGGTTATGACACGCACGGATTTTGGCTAATTTCACGAATCTCGGGCCCGGGTCAGGTTTTGATAATTTTTCGGCGTTTAAAATAATATTTCAGGAAACAACCCCCACCACGTTTCTAAGTATACATTAGGGTATTACTGGTGATAGTCGACATTTCCTCTTAAACCAGTCCGTTGTGTATGGAAAGTAAGTCATAAGTTTAAAATGGTGCTATCAGCAAAAAGCTTTGAGAGTTTCGGGGATTTTTACGAAATGAGTTCGTCTATTTCAGGGCTGCTTTATTATTGCATCTCGAATTTTCATCTTTCCAATCTCAGTTGCTTAAAGTAATATTTTTCGCTAATCAATTGTTCAAATTTAAAAAGTAACTCATCTTTGGAAAGCTGAATGGCTAAGCTTTCAAAATGAATGTAAATATAAAGGATTTACTGCTATATTCTTTGCAAAATCTACTTTTGATTGGAGGATTGCGTTTTTTTTATACACCTTGTATAACAATTTACGTCCATTCTTACGGCGCTATTCTTGAAAGCGCGTGCGTAGCAGGCAGTACTTGCAGGGAGGTGAGTCCGGGATTTGACGCACCGAGGGTGGCTGGTAGTTGTCCGAACCTACCGATCGAAGCGAGGTAGGTTCGGACAGCTACCAGTCACCCTCGGTGCATCAAATCCCGGACTCACCTCCCTGCAAGTATGTTTGGTTTTTATCTCATGCCATTTCGGGAAAAAGTACTGAAGAAATTACGCATTTTAGTATATAATTTCTTGTTTGGATAACGAACATTTTAGCCGCCAACATACTACGCAAACAAACAAACTTAGGCTTAAATTGAAGCTAAAAGAGTTATCTACAATACTCCCTTATTCTTGAAAAGAGAAAATGCACACATTCTGCGAAAACATTGCAGGTTTATGAACCTGCCGAACAAATTTCGGCGGCCATCTTGAAAATACATCGATCCCGAACCCACCTCCTAAACATACGTCAGTAGGTGGGCTCGGGATTGAATGCACCTCTTCGGAGCCAATAGGAAAGCCGCTTTTACGCTATGTATGAGATAATGCATGGAGTTTTCTTCATTTCTATGAAATTTTGCTAAGCTTATAGCTCAGTCGGTGCGCCTGGCTTACATCACACACTATTTATATTTATTTAATTTCACCATTTATATAAACGAATGGCATGGTAACCACAACAGTATTAAACCAATTACTGTGGCCCCTTTAAGTACATGTTAACATACAAATACAATAGTCAATAAAGTTAATTTAAGAAAACTACAATACAATATATTAAAGAACAACAACAAGAGAGTGGAGTAGCAAGGCTTCGAGCGGTATTACATTTCAAGCAGATCGATTTCCATGTCCGGGGATTTTCAGTTCATAGTTTATATTTAAAGCAGTAGTGTAATGTTCAAGAAGTAGTCTTGCATCTTTTTAATATACTATGTAATTATAGATAATTCTGATATAACTAATTCTGATAATAGATAACTATCTATCTACATCTATTCTCTTGATCAGCTGGATGGTCTGAGGTGCCCAGATCTGGGTAGCGTAACCAAGGTGAGGAAGAGGCAACGTACGCTTGTTCTGGGGTTTCGTATTTCCCTGGAAGATCTTTTCAGAAAACCCAAAAGTTTGTTCGCTTTCGAACTCTGGTTGACAACTTGCTTGTTCCAGGTCAAATCACTGGATACCCAGGCCTGCTCTGGGACCTCAACTCGCCTTAAATCGCATCGCTTAAAAGTCCCAATTTTCCTTAAATCGCCTTAACTCGTCTTAACTCGCATTATCTCGCGGCGAGTTAAGGCGAGTTACCGTCCCAGAGCAGGCCTATACCCATACACCAAGATCCTTTTGTTCATTCACTACACCAAGCACTGATCCATTGATGGCGTATGGAAACTCGACAGGTGTTTTTTTACGTGTGATACGCTGACACTTACATTTTGGTTGGTAAAATGTTAAACCATTGTCAGTTGGCCAGGAGTTGAGGTTGATAATGCCGTTTTGAAGATTAACGGTATCTTGTAGGTTGTCAACTTGCTTCAGAACTTTTGTGTCATCAGCGAAACAAGCCATTTTAGATGTATTTACAGCTATGGGCAGATCGTTGACACACAAAAGAACAAGCACTGGCCCAAGGATCAAACCTTTGGGAACTCTAGATGTTTCTTTTCGTTCTTGAGACGTTGCACCAAGTACTGTAACTCGTTGTCTTCGCCCATGAAGGTATGATGTGAACCAATTCAGAAAATTGCCACAGATGTTATATTGCCGCAGTCTAGCAAGGGTAAGAGAGTGTTTGACTTTGTCGAAGGCTTATGACATAGCTAAGTATATTCGTCAGTTTGCTTGCCAGAATCTAGTAATGAGCCAATGTAGTTGATAACTTCAACCAACTGGGTAACACAGGATTTGCCAGGAATAAATCCCTTTTGGGCACGATCTAAAATTTGCAAAAGGTGATCACGTAGTCTGATCAGAACACACCGTTCCAGAACCTTTGAGATGATGGTTAGCAGTGATATCGGCCGATAGTTCTCCACATGTTCTCTGTCATCTTTCTTGTACACCGAGACAATATTTGCAAGCTTCCACAGTTCCACTCCTCTGGGAACAAGCCTGTTTCAAGTGACTTGTTGTAGAGTAAGGTTAATGCCGGTGCAATTTGTTGAGCCGTTTTTGCAAAAGCCTTGCGGAGATCCTATCAGGTCCAGATGCTTTGTTAGCGTTTAGGGAACGAAGTGCAGCGGCCACTTCGCAGGGTGTGAGGGAAATTTCTGAGAGTGCTAGGCCGCCATTGGGTGGTAATTGTGGGCGAACTTCGGCTGTGTCATTAGAAAATATCGATGTAAAATGTGTGTTAAAAACTTCAGCGATCTCGACGGGACTGGAGACTAACTTGCGATTAGATTCGATACCCATGTCCGTGTTTTTGCTAGTTGATGGTATGGATACTTGCTCAGGGACACTGTTTGCTTTGTCGTTTAGTTTGTTAACAGACCAAAATCGTTTCGGATTTATTATAATATCCTGTTCTAAACTCAAATAATTTTGTTCGGCTGTCACTTATCATACGCTTCACTGTAGGCCGCTGTTCTTTTTATTTGGTGTACAAGTAAATTGATGTAGAGCCTTTTCCGTACCGATTCTTTCTTCCTTATCATGTGAAATATATCTCCAGTTATCCAATGTGGTGAATTCTTTCCTTTAATATTTCTCATACGAATATAGTCACGTACTGCAGCAAGAAACTTTTCCTTCCATAGCGACCAGGTGGCATTCACATATGCATTGTGTTCTACGATATTGAAAAGTCAATATTTTCCAAAGTCGATTGCAATCCTTCGCAATTCCCTTTTTGGTAATCGTAGACGTTCCTGTTCAATTTAGTTGGGGCTTTAACGGTGGCTTTACTATTAAAGATAACACAGTTATGATCTGTGATAATACCACTTTCTTGTGGAGGCAAGATGGTGTCAACTTTTACTTGATCTGGTACAGTGGTGATAACAAGATCCAGGATATTATCACCTCTTGTTGGTTGAAGGTTTACTTGACATAGAAAGTAGTCATTCAAGAGTTCAGTAAATGTATTTCATCAGAACCAACAGTTTGATCTGGAGAATCCCAAGTAATTTTTGGTAGGTTGAAGTCCCCAAAAATAACAATGTTACCATTGCGCGTTGATAAGTAAGCAAGGTACGAATAAAATTGAGTTAACCAATTACTTGGGTTTAGCGGTCAATAGCAACAGCATACACATAACATTGTGCTGGATTTTGTTGTCAGTTCTACGGTAATGAATTCAAGTTCACACTTTACATCGACAATTTCACGGAATGAATCAAATAAATTAGATTTAATAGCTAACAACACTCCACCAGCACGGCTTTCTCTATCCTTTCTGAAAATCTCGTAGTCATCAGATAATATTTCCCAGTCATTAATATCTTTATTTAGCCAAGTTTCCGTTATGAAAGCAAGGTTAGCGTTTTCCATGTAGACTAAATCTTGAAAGCGTGAGAGATTACTTATTTGCTGCCCATGTATAGAATGCAAACTCTTCAAGCTTCGAGCGTTAATACCGAGACAATTGAGCGAAGAATTTACGTGCGATTGATGAAATTTAGTCGGTCCTATTAAACACCGTTCGCGAACGTCCGCCAGCGTCCGCGAGCTTGTTTTCAACTAAAAACGATTTTATATGTCTCCTTAAAAAACTAAAAGCTAACAGCTATCTTCTATATCTCCAATTTAGTATTATATTTGGCTTAAATTGGACTCCTGGTAAAAAAAATCCTCACGCGATTATAGTTATTCAGCCCACGCAATGCGTGTGACGGGCCGATTAAAAAGGTTCTTGTATTCCGCCCTATTATTCTCGATCGTATTTTGTTTCACGCGGGGCGGAAGAACCTCTGGTTACAAAATTTGTACCAAGCACATGATTGGTCAGTTATAATTAGCAGTCATAGAATCGATGTGATTGGTTAAACAAAAAACCGGTTTGCTATACAAAAATAACAAAGTGTTAAATGTATGTATTTTATAGTTTATTCAACGAACATTTTTGTCACCTTTCAGGAGTTTCAGCCACGGAAAGATACGATATTGGGCTTAAGTTATAGCTGAAGTTTTTTCTTGAAATTTCGTATGTTTTGTAGAAGAAACATCGATATATTTTGGTTAAAATTCGTCAAAATGGGGGAGAAGTCGGTATGCATATTAGTATTAAATACTAATAGGCATATTTAATTAATGTTTCTTTCCGTGGCCAAATGGCGTCAACAATGTTCGTGCTTAGCTTTTACATCACCGATTATAAAGTTATAATTCGCCAGACATGATTTGGATACGCTAACATCATATATTCTTCAAATATTAATGCATTTATACGTATATTCCTGAAGATTTCTGGGGCCATTTCAAAATTTCTCTGACAATCTGACAAGAAACAGTATGACCGGAAGTTAACTGTTCAAAATACGTCACAAAATAGAAAACCGGTTTTACAAGTTCTGTAACTATAACTGAACATGGAAGTGAGATTCATATCGCGTGCCACCACAGGAGGCCCAGACTCTATTTGCCCGCGCCCGCCTGTGACTTCCTTATAACGAGGGAAGGAAGGAAACATTGAGCCAAAATAGCCCAGACTTGGCATATGTTACACGAAACTATCCTCGATTTTTCGCCTTTAAATGCATTTCTTTCGAGATTAATCGATATCCCCTGCAAGAATGATACCGTACAACTCTCAAAACAACGATGCTTTAATCAAAGAGCTTAAATTCGCTCTAAAATCCGTGAGGGAATGACAAAATTTGGCAAAAATATATCCGCGTGCATGGTTTGCTGGTCAAAAACCGGAAGTCGTTGAACAACTCAAAATACACTCAAACTTGATTGGACAACTTTGAAATTTGAAATTTTTGTTGATATTCGTTGTCCAATCAGGTTTGAGTGTATTTTGAGTTGTTCAACGACTAAGGTTCTATTACAAACAATATATATAAACTTCAAAACGTTTGAATAAGACATATCGTCCAAGTTCTCTTTCTTCAAACAATAACATGTTCATATAAAACACCTCACTTTACAATACATAAATATATATTTGATTCGATCGAATAAATTTATTGAATAGATTCAGAACAGCCGCTCGCGTTGAAATGATTCCATGCCCGGCAGCTCTAAAGAAAACATCTAAGTTATCGTAAGATGAGATATGGGCAGAATTTCGCTGGTGTGCCTCAATTTTTTCATACAATGTCCTCCAATTGTCCTTGACTCCTGCATCACTCCTTGTCAATTGTGATATCTGTGACTTTCTCTCTAGCAGTTACAAAGCTTGAAAAAGACAACAAGCAAAGCAAACTGTCCTTGTGATGATGAACTCCATACAAGCCAATCTCTTTCTATTTTTTCGCCATTGGGCAAGTCTTGATAAAAAATGCTTGTTGGAAAACAGCGCCCTGAGCTATCACGAGGAAAGCATTGGGGCTTTTCCGGGGGTCCCTTTTGAGTAATTGTTTCTTTCAGAATTTTGATTAAAAGTCTCCAAGTTGAAGGGTCATTTGCCGGTATGCTAAACAGCTCCGTCTCTGTAAGAGGTTTCACCAATATCACTATAACAATCCTCGTTTTCCGTTGTCGATTGAGGGTTTGTGACAATTTCAACACTATGTTTCTCAGCTTGTTTTCAGTTGCATTTATAATATTATTCAATTTTAATGAATCGGTAAATGAATTGCTCGATCTATTCTCATCGTTGTCATCGAGATTGGATATTTGTTGATCTGTTAATGATTTCTGATTTACGTTTAAACTCGTACTTGTCACGTCCCTGCTGTGGTAGCGACGTCAGATATACACGGCGGTCTCACTTTCTTGGTCTATGCTTATTTTCTGTGATTCAGAGTCAGCTGCAGTTTTGTAATCATCGCTCGTAGTAGTTTTTATTCACCAGTTAAGGTCTTCGAATGTTCGCCGTGTTTTTGTTTCGTTCTGAAGTTGGGTTTGGCGTTGTTTACGCTTTGTTGCTCCCGACAAATATGAACGTTTGGTCGGTTTGGATAAACCTGGCAATGAGCTGTATATGTAACTGGAGTATCAGACGTCGATTTTATAATTAATATAACGCACGTGCTCGTAAATAAACACTGGAAATTTACTAGTCTTTTCAATGAAACGTGGAGTCAACAAACACCAAGATATACATACTTGGGGAAGTTCTGGCTTCTCTGGCGTTCTATTTATTAAACTTCTAAATGAATGTCGCAGCCAATTATTTTTTGCTTCAGCAGATTTTGGGGGGCCCTTGAGGCCTGGAGCCAGGGGCAAATTTCCCCCTTTGCCCCCCCCCCCTCTGGGCGACCCTGTTTTTGAGCGAGTATGTAAGTTTAATAAGCTTGCGCGCGACCGATCTCGGCGATTTGAGTGCATAAATATTAATACTGTGTCAGATTTTAAACATGAGAGGTGCTTGGGCTGGCAAATTTGTTTATAGCCAAGACTTTAGCTTGAAAGTACTTCGGTTCTTTGGCTAGCTAAGTTGTGCTTACAACAGCTTAAGAATAAAAATAAAAAATAGGTACGCTATGCGTACATGTATCTGCTCATGGTGATCCCACTGTTGTCATGAAAGAATAATATTCTACAATTCTATTCATGAAAGAATAATAGGTTACAAATATTTTGTACAAAAACATACACTTCATTCAACCAGTTACTTGTAAAGAATAAGAGATGGTAACTGGCAGTAGCCTACCACTGACAAAGTGAAATACTAAAGTAGGGTGCATCTGGGCTTGCCAGGTAATTGGTTAAAAGAATATATTTTTATAAGTATCACAAAAATATATATCATACACAGTAGAAAAAGGTTTTCATATTAATTGTTAAATGGGGTTCACAATTTACAGTATCACTATATCAGACAGTTTAGTACATATGACAAATAAAATGGCTGATATAAATTTCATTAGCAGAGACTATTTCCATAATACAACAAAAATTTTATTTAATTTTATGATGTCATTGCTGAAACATGTTAGGTTCACAATCTTCTCGATAGTCCATAATATAGCTACTACAATCTGGTATGGGTTTTGTAGATGGAAGATTGTTGAGTGTAAACTATATACATTTATTAGACCTAACCAGGAACAGCTGCGAAAAATGCAACTATAGGTCCCTGGCAGGAATCGAATCTGCGACTCCGGTGCAGCGCTCTAACCAACTGAGCTACATAGTCCGGTTATCGAGCTCTAACCACAAGTTCATGTATATATACTAGGGTACTGCCATGTATATGGACTAGGGTACTGCCATGTTAAAATTTTAATTTAGGCTGCCACTGCCAGGGCTGCCACTTATGAAGGTGGTCAGTGAGGCAATGACACATGAGTTAAGACTTTCAGAACTGTTCTGTATAACATTGTTCAAAATCTAATGTTTGATGGGTTGGATTGAGTCATAAATGCCCAATATTTCCTGGCAAAAGAACAAAAATATGCATGATGCATACACTATCATGATACTATTCAGCAAGATTGTCTACTCAGTTCAGTTTTGACATTTCACCCCCATGTTAAACTGATCCATTATTTTGCCAAAGCAAAAGTTCCACAAAAGTTTAAAACACGCCAATGATCAATTACGCAAAGGTCAGCTGATTGACCTATTCGTCTATAAATTGTTGAGCCACAACGTTCGCGAAGCCGAATCCATTGGTTGAACATCAAGGTAAGACTATAGGTCTGCCATCGACAAAAGTAATCTACAAGAGGCTATGATCAGGAACACTTGACATTTTCGACCACAAGTCATTCAAACTGAACGAGCGACCATTTCATGCAAGACGTCGCGAGTGATATTTTCGTAAGAATTCAGCATAGGAATAAATAGTACTTTCCAATAAAACTTGGTCGAACGAGATTCAAAGCTGTGTGAAGACAAAATATGCGAAAAACGATAATTTCGTAATAGTACCATAAGATATTTTGCCCGCTTCAGCCGCCATCTTGGATTTGCTAATACAGGTCCCAACCGCGCTATGTATGAGTCAGCAATCTTGGTCTCCTATGTCTATGGTCCCAGTCATATCCGTTTATGTGCGGTTGTGCAAGCTGTAGAACGACTAGGGACTAAGCTCATAGGCTGCAGTCTTAGTTCATATCAGTGTGCAATACCAATCACAGGACTGACAAATCAGAGCTATTTTTAAAATCGGGATGCAATCCGAACTTCTCACGAGCGCCGAATTTCATCCGAACGGTGGCTTCGGAAATTCATTACGTCAGCGTGGATAGGCTAGTCATGGTACACATATCGCGAAAATGGCGAAGAATGCTTGCTGTTAAAAATAATTTAGTAACAGGTTTATTTATGTTTTTTTCTTTAGTGGCTATCTTTGTTCATCTACGAGAACACTAAATATGTAGTAAAATAATCAAATTAAGTTAAAACGGTTAAGTTAGAAGCATTTAAAAATGTCACGTGACTTTTGTTTCATCCCTTCCTTTTCTTTACTTATTATGACGCCTGCAACGGGCGGGACAGGCGGTGCGGGCTAATTCCACATGCGCCCGCATCACTCAGTTGCTTAGGATTGCAAAGTACTTCATATAGACTGAAGTTTGCTGTTCTTTCTCCGTATATATTAATATATATATTGTTCATGGATATCTTTCGGATTCTTTCCAAGTAAGTTTATTATTTAATTATTTTGATTATTTTACACTTGTCTACAGACATAAATGATAGTTGGGGCTCCTGTGGGCAACCAGGGTACTTGCGCGGTTGATGTTTTAAAAGTATATAAAGTCGTACTATTTGGAAAACAATAATCAATATCAAAATTTGTATCTACGCTAGCACAGATATATTGTTATCGCACGAGTAAGTGGGTTAGTGGCCGGAACCAATCAGCGACGAGGTTATTATAATGACGTATTTATCCCTGAAACAAAAATAATCCAATATGGCGGCGAGAGGACATTGTCATTGACAATGAGATCACTGTTGACCTATAGCTACTTAAGTAAGAAACTTTTAAACTATGAGTTAGTTTGACGTTAGAAGAATATTACATACATATATAGTTTTATTGCCTTTGTACAAAATACAAAATTAGAAAGTTTTAGAATTGTTTATAAAATAATTTATATATAAATGAATATATGGCCAAATATTATATATGTTTTTGTTTTGGAATTTGGACTTTAGTCATATAATAGTTCATTAGCATAGATAATGCTTAACTCAATTACAGTGTAATAGTGTATTTTTACTATAGTCTATTCCAACATTTACAGGCTGGCTCCCAAATCAGTAGATACATGTAGACTATTTCTGTATATGGGAAAAAAATATGGCGACAAAGGTTAAGTTTCGAATTTTCGCTTGTATTATTAAATAATATTGATATAGTTGTTTTGACTGTACTAACCGCGGCAACTCTATGTAGTGAGTATTTTTATGGAAACCGACACGAAAAAAACGCTTGTTTCGATATCAGTCCAATATACATGTATAAAATATCAACCATATCAATGAGCCTGTGCACGGACTCACTGTGACATTGTATACAAGCGTAATACAATGAGTGAAAAATCACGCCGGTGCTTGTCTGAGTAGTTGATTGGCTGCGCTCAAAAGTCACCAAAATTTCGACCTTGAATTTTGTCTAAGGTTAATGTCAACAAAGCCGAACTCTTAACCGACCGACGGAGCGCTGTATTTACGATCAGTTGTTTCAAGACGTGTTTTATACTCTCTGCAAACAGGACACGCGTTTCTGAATCAACGTAAACAAGACAACGCAACTCACAGTCACTTTTGCTATTGCATTCGCATAAAGCCAAAAGTTTTTGAAGCGAAATGCAGAAAAGTGGATACGAAACTCCTTACGCACCTATCAATGTTAAGCCCGAGGGGGGGGGGGCGGCATGTCCCCTGTTTTAAAAGTTGTACCCCTCTTCCAAGAATGCTTTGTGTTCAAATGCCCCCGATCTCCAATAGTGACCCCAAAGCACAAAGTATTAAGTCAAGCACACGATTATTTATAGAATTTATTTTATGCGAACTTTAACACTAATTTAACAATCTTAAAGAAAATTAAACAATGCAATTGAACTGGAAACCCAATCCAGTTCATGGAAAGTTACCAAATTTCTTTGCAGTTTATACAAAGCCAATGACTAGGAACTTCATTAGTAGCTATGCCACTGCAGACCATGTGGCACCACAATGTATATCCATCACAGCTGATCCAAAGTACTACATCATCTTCATCATTTTTAGCGGCATCCGAGAAGGGTGGGTTACGCATTTCGCAGATAAGACAAACATAATCATCTGTATTTTCTGTTGGTTGTCTTGGTGGGTTACTCGATGTTGCGTCTTTACTCATGTTCTTTTTCTTTCTTCTTGTTTCGGCTGCTTTTTTGGCACCCTTTGCTCTGTTTGCTGCTATTTGATTTAAGTGCCCGAACCACATTCTAGTTTCATCTACACTTAGCAACACTTTTTGTGCTGTGTCTTGGATTACTTCTGTAGGTGGAATCGCTTTGTACTTGTTGAATATGGACAAAATAGCATTGGATGTTGGTTGCCCTGGTTGGCAATTTTCCTCTGTTACTGGTCCGTTTTCTTCTGACAATTCAAACAAAGCTGGTGGTTCTAGGTAATGACCAACACACATGTCTTTGCAGTCAGTACAAGAGGTGGAACCAAATGGTCTTTTAGGGTCAGGTATTGGAATTGGGAAATAGGATATTGGTGGTCCATTAAAATACCAGGTTAATTCCTTTTCAGGTTTTCCTTTCTTGCAAATTTCGTGGATACAAGTTTCTTCATAACAGCAAGTCAGGTAGAAGACATATTTGGCAGACAGTTCATTGTGTAGATGCTTTTCACGAAGTGTCCAAATCTTTTGAAACTTAGAATACATACTGGAGTTATTTCTTTCCAACTCTTCTTTTTCCTCTTTTTTACCTTTCAAATAGACTTTCAAAAGTTCATTTTCTTCCTGCTAAGCGGTGCTATCTGCTCCTCTGATTAAATGAATTTGGGTTGAAGCACAAGGGGAACCGTCTACACGAGATATATATAAATCGATTGCTGACTCTAAATTTATTTTCAGAACATCTTTGTTCACTACAGTCCCGCCTTCAAGTGTGCAAGATCCGTGTAACGTGGATGGAATAAATAGATTTGAGTGAGCAAGGGAGAGCATCCATTCTGCAACTCCACGCGATTCCGAAAACTTGCTCCACTCTTCCTGGATGATACCAGCAGGGCATGGCTACTAGACTTTAAATGATGCAAATTCCACCAGTACTGTGTTTCTAAGCAAATTTCTCCAGTGGTTTTTGTTGCAGAAAAATTATAAGAGGTTTGTTTGTAATGTGGACGGATATTTATTGACATAATCAGTCCTTGTTGCAAGTGCTTCTTTGCCTTTTACACAGAGACTACCATGAAGTAGATGAGTGGCTAGAGTGTCTAAACGGAATCCTGCTTGATCATCCCTTCCCAAGTTGATAATATTTGTTCCATCCCGGTATTGCAGGGCATCTAAACCAGAATACAAAGCGTTACTCCAGTGCGAGTCCGGATTGTATTTGATATTAAATCCTTTTCTTGCTCTCTTTTGAAGTACTATTTCAAAAACAAGTTTGAGTGTTTGATCACGGTATCAAGACACAAGAATGCTAATGAATCTCGAGGGGCGAAGCCTCGAGAGATTCATTAGCTTTCGAGTATTTTGTTACTGTGATCAAACACGCAGAACGAGTTTTTGAAATGGCTTCTCAAAACGAAAGGCACCGTTTTCGGACAATTACGATGAATGAAACACTAGTGCTTGATTATCAAACACTAGTGTTTGATGCAGTGTTTTATCAGGTATGAAAGCCCATTCACGTGACGGAATGGAGCTATCTGATTGAGTAAATTGCTAATGAATTATTAATGAGTTTGAGAAGGACATTTACCACACCACGATATCTTAGAGCTGATCTTCTTCTCTTATTTCTTGCTATGCATAGTTGGACCACGGTGCCATAAGAAATCTTCCGATTGTATTTTTGTTCTAAATGTTCTTTAACCCTCTTAAACGTAGCCTTCTTTTCCAATTTCTTGTTCCCGTCAAATGTAATTACTCCCGTCCGACGCCATGCATCTGCACCTGCTCCACATGTTTGAACGAAATCCTCAATCGTTTTGCCTATGTCTGGGCAATCTTGGAGAATCTTGGATACTTTTTTACTGCTGCGTCATTTTAGTAATCGTTCTTCAGCAATTTTTTTCTTTGCATTTCTGGTGGATTTTCTACGTAACGAATCTCTTCTTTTCTTTTCTTGATCAAAGATTGCGCACGAGGTTCAAAATAACTCTGAATCATGTTAATATCTCCATCACTGTTACTACCATCCGACTCAGAAACAACATTGCCAGTTTCAATTCATACTGCCTATCTTGCTCAGACTTCTTCGAAATGTAATCTTGCCGCGACTGTTGTACAGCATTCATATCTGAACCGGACATTCCAGGCAAAGGTAGTTTGTTATAAACGTCTTCAACGGCGCATTCAGATAGTTCAGATAAATTACTTGCTACGCTCATAAATTCTATCCAGTTGAAGTCACTTTGTTTTGAAGCTCATCACAACTTGGGTTTTCATTTAATATGCTACATCCACGTCTATCCTGTAAAACATCCTCATTGTTAGTTGATACTGCAGTGACATCACTTTCTGAGTTAAGACTTTCTCGGTCAGGCAGTTGGGTTCGCTCGTCCATTAATTCTTCGTCAGTTTCACCTCCGAAACTTTCACTCTCACTTGATACTTGTATTCCAAATGCATCTAGCAGTCCTTTCTCTTTAAGATGAGCAATTTTGTCTATTGATCCATTATCTCTTGTGCCGTCTGGGCAGCAACCTGAACCTGTTCAATTTTCTTGTTCATCTCACCAAAACCATATAGTTTCTTTGCTTCAGTACTAGAGATTCCTGCAGATTTGACAATATAATACTTGAGGTGTTCCCTTTCAGATTCACTTTCAGCGAGATACAGTAACTTCTTAACTTCCTCTCGTGTCATGTGGTGTTTAATTGGAATCTCGACTAACTCTTTTGTTTAGCAACGACTGAAAAACTGTATAGCTTGCGTGACTTTTCTTTTCCACCAGGTAAATACAATATGTCCCCTTTTTCTGCTCACCAACACCAATAGCTGCCAATGGCATCTCCAGAAATTTCCTTCTTCATCTTTAGCTGAATAGCTAATATTTGGACTGGACATTTTGAATGCGGCACTTAACTGAACAAAACGGTGTTCAACAATACACCTTGCTACCATAATTTTTCCACTGCAGTCTTTACATGGCTGCTTATGGCGTGCATTACAAACAAAACAACAAGCACTTATATACTCAATAAGATTTAGTCCTTCAAATTTGGAAACATATATATTGTCACTAATCTTCTCATGCAATGACAAGTTTTTGCGTTTCTCCCTTTCAAACACAACAATTCGTTCCCCTTCAACACGAAGGGGTTTCAAAGAAAATCCTTATCTTGTACCGTTGCCATTTGGCTCTGTTCATCATCACCGGATCCCTTGCTTTGATGCTGATTATTATCCTCACCAGAACTCGAAACTTCTTTATTCACTTGCTGACTAAACAGATCTGGGGACTGATTTCCTTCTTCTTCGTTAATATTTTGATCAGGGAAGGCTGGAGCCTCATTTGCATCATTATCTTGATCAGGGGAGACTGGAGCCTGATTTGCATCATCAAGAGGATTAAACTCCATACTTGACATAGGAATAGACGTTGAAGGCGTAACAATGCTTATCTCATCATCACGTTCATCTGGGCTCAAAATAACGGTGTCGTGTGATTTATTTGAGACGTCAGATGCGCCTGCAGACGTGCTGGTAGAAACATTACTTTCCTCCACATTTTGGCAAAATCAAATGATTTTTTCATGCTTTTCTGTTGGCTTTCTCCAGTCTTGCTTTTTTCTTTTCCTTTCTCTCGCCTTTTTGTGCTGTGGTACCACCTCGATTTGGCTTCCTTCTTTTCCAAGCTGTTTTTCCATAATCTTTTTTTCATTCAGCAGCTTTATTATCTCTCCACTTATCTTTTCACATTTAGAAAAGTCGTTTATAGACTTTTGTTTGTGCAGGTGGAGTTGTTTAAATTCAATTTGTTCCTGCATGTTTTTTAGGATTTCAGACATATCCTTAATTTCTTTATCTCTTTCATCTTTGTCGATCCTTTTTCTTTTGTTTCCACTTTCACTACCACTAGTGCCTTGCAAGGTTGATCTTGACTTTCCCTTGGCAAATTCATAGCCTTGGGCAATGACGCTTTCTTTTGCCTTTTCTAAGAGTTGGCCTGTTTAATCTGTGTACAATACATCACATACTCTTATCACATTGTGATGTATTTTAATAAAAGTGAATGTAGTACAGAATTTTAGGTTGCACTTGTACTGTGTGATATCACATCAAGTACATCATAAAATATAAATGAAAATTCCTTTACTGCACTGTACATTAAATCAGTTCTTATACAGTATAATGTTAGCTCAAGTCCTGATTGCATTAGATTTCTTTAAGGTGGCTCCTATTGTTCTTGAATAGGACTTTTTCAAAATAATGCTTTGAGGAATGGACATTGCATTGGATGCAAACATATACAAATTTCCATATATCGGCAACAAATTTAGATATAGAACAACTGTACACATGCAGTGCCTTTTATTATTTCAATATTTATTTTAATTTCTAAATTAAACAAACTTTAAGTCTGATTTCAATTAAATTTCAGAAACACAACAATTCTACAATATGGATGTACTGTAAACCCCTAGCCCTCTGACTGCTTAAATAACCATTGATAAATTCTGATCACTCCCAAGGTTTCTACCTAAACAAGTAAAATCATCTGTTTTAATATATAGTTAAGGAATTTGGTTAATTACCTTTATTTTTAACAAGCATTGCATCATTACAAACAAGTTTGTTTGCTTCACCAAATATTTTACTTTGCTCTTTAATATTAGTCTGCTGTAGAGGTGGTTGGATTGTCCTGCAAAATTGAGGATAACAAGAGTTACAGAACAGCATAGAAGACATTTGCCAAGCAGTGATTAGAATAAAGATTATACCATAGGCATGTTTCATAAATCCAGCAAGTTACTTACAATTATTGGGGTCCCAATAACCTCAGTTAGAGGTTAGAGTATACTGGATTGGTTTATTACTTTTGGTCGATTCTACTTGTTCCTTCTGTACAAACTGATTGACTGTGACAATATCTACAATGTTTATTAAGAATAGAACATAAATTACTATAGAAACAACCACATGCAAAGTCTAAACTCTGCACTAACACACTATCAACAACATTATGTATTTTATAAACATACAATAATAATACAGGGCATAATATGTTTTATCTACTGTAAATACCTTTGCTATCACTCCAAATTTCATTTGTAGATAACAGCATCAGTATTGTGTTAGCTTTTACAAAAGGAAGGTAGTCCTGATCCACTTCAGTCCCATCCTCTTCCAAAACGAGCTTTAGATCATCCACATCCAAACCAAGTTTATTTTTCCCTAATAAATTTAAAATATTCCTTGATTATTTAAAATACCTTCTACAATGATATCTAGCTCATCTGATAATTAGCGAGGAAAATGACTGGGACTAGTAAGGGAAAAGAAATCCTTTATAAAAGTCGTTGGTACTTTTGTAACTATATTTAAATTCAATTTATTGATGGGTAGCACAGGTCCATTAGAAATTTGGAAACAAAATCAAATACATTTTACGACATATCGAAAACTGAAAAGTTCTGATTTCTAAAACCAAAAATCGTATTTGTATTTGACAAGAATTGCCAGTTCTCTTCTGTGTTCCCTGATCAACGAGATTAAATATGTATCTTCTCATCGAAAACTGTCAGACTTTCCCAATGAAAATATAGAGAAGTGAAATACACAAATATAAAATAGATAACTTTTCAAATAGGTGGAAAACGGTTAACAAAATTACTGGTAGAGGGTCTAGGTCGGAAAACATCTGCAACATTATCGATCCAGAAACTATGAATGCCTATTTTCAAGGTATAAACACTGATAACGAGTATGTGAGACACTCGAATGCCAGCTGTTGATATCAAAACTGTCGAAAATTTTATGATGCATGAGACAGAAACAAACATCATCTTGTCCGGATGGTTTCCATATTGGGTTTGGAGAGATTTCGCCTGCTATCTTGCACCAGTTCTTACAAATGTATTGAATTCCTCCTTGAAACATGCAACAACGTGTACCTAGTTTGTGGAAGCTGGCTAACCTAAGCCCAATACCAAAGGAATCTCCGCTAATCGAATGTAACCAACTGAGGCCAATATCGCTGACTAATGTTATCATGAGACTTTTTGAAAAGATCATATTTCAAGGAGAGATTCGTCATCCTTCAAAATCGATTATTGATAGGCATCAGTATGCTTATAGAGAAAACTCAAACGCTACTGTAGCTCTCATAAAGTGTCAGCATTATTGGCTAAAATGGCTAGACCATAAGGCCAATTTCGTCCGTTTAATATCTTTCGATGTTAGCACAGAAACTGAAATCAACAAATCTTAATCCATATATTATTAATTGGTTCATTAATTTCATATCGAGTAGAAAACAGAGAGTTGCTGTAGATGGAACTGTTACCAACTATGTTAGTATTAACAGAGGAGTCCCGCAAAGTACAGTTCTTGGTCCCTTCTTGTTTTCGTTAATGGCCAATGACATTAAGGTTTGTTTGTTTTAATCATTCAAATGCATGACCTATTTACAGGTATTGCCGGAATGGTAAGTAACTATAAAAACTAAAGTATATGTAACTAGTGCTAGATAATATAAGGTAATGGATGTTTACATCAATGTGATTATTTTACAAAGTTTTTTTGTGTGTTTTTTTTTTACTTAATAATTTATTAATATAGTAATAGTTTGTATATATAGCACACATTCTAGAATTGTGAAGTACGCGAAATTATCCTCAATTTTTATTTTTTATTTTATTTTTATTTATTAATTTTACAATCAAAAAAAATTGAAGGCGCAGACAACAGGACAAATAGAGTCCCAAATTAAGTCCTGCCATACAAAGGTGTACAACATTATACTACATATACATATATATATATATATAAATTAATTGTTTGCTTTGTTGCGTATAATACGAAAAGTGCTTAATACATTGGAGCAGAGCAAATTTAAAATATTTAATAAATCAAAATTATACAAACATTTGTTAACTACTTAAAGTTTCATGCCTGGTCAAGGCAATCATCAGGTTAACACAGGATTTTTACCGTTAAAGTTCAAACTGTTTTTGACGCGAGAGGGCTCTCGTCAGCTTGGTGGCGTAGTGTTGATTTGCGTGCGCTCGTAATTTCCCGCCAAAAATTTCCTCTCATGACAGCATTTTGAGAAAATTTCAGTTCTCTTGTTTAGGAGCGTACTTCTATCACTTTTCAGGATGTGGAGCTTCTCGTAGGTGCACAAATTGCATTGTTTACTCCCCGATCTGTACGACTTGGCACGCTTTAGAATTGACCAAGTGATTTTGAACAATCGACCGTTTCTCTTCAAGCCCCAAACATATTTTGACAGCTCAGTATCGTTAGAATATATCTGGTTCTTGAAGGATTTTTTATGGTTTCTAAAGCGTTCCTTGAACGTAGTTGCTGTCATGCCAATGTATTTCTTTGTTTCGTTGTCTTCCGTAGTCACCTTTGCCTGGTACACGATGTTGTTCACCATACATTTGCCTTCCAAAGGACACTCTTTCTTTTTCTGGCAATTGCACGTCTGCTCCTCTTTGCTTCTCGGTGTTTTCTTCGAATTAGTTGGTAGATTTTTCGAAAGCACTTTTGCGTTGTGGCTGGAAATTACGCTTTTAACGTTTGGCATGCAGCTATAACTGATCTTCACCGTATTTTTATTGAATATTTTGTGCAGGGTGCTATATTTAGGGAAATGGATGTCTAGGAGGCGTAAAAAGGTTTTGCCGATGTTGGTGGCGACATTGCGGCTGTACGGTGGATTGAACCACAAAACCTTTCTCTTCCGATTACGTTTTCGTTTTCTAGAGGCGGTGTTATCTGTGTAACGTAATTTTTCGTGGTAGCTGCTTCGTTCCAGTGCGCTTTGATACAGTGGTACCGATTGATTAAATGAATGTTCGTCCGATGAAAGTTGTTTGATTCGTTTATTCACAGATATCGGCAACTGTCTTATGATGGGGGGTGGATGGTTGGAATGGCTGTTAATGTATAGCGGGTTGTTGTTTGGTTTTCTGTAAGGGCGGTAACTGCCGTCGCCAAGATTGAGGTTGATATCTAAAAAGTTAACTGTTTGGTGGCTCACTTCCGCCGTGATCTTTAGCCCAAATTTATCGTCAAACAGCTGGTGTATTTTCTTTCTTGTCTGGTCAGCTAAACGTCCGCTTGTTACTCTCAGTAACACAAGACCGTCGTCACGATATAGACCTACACGATCTTTCCCCAATAATGTTGACAATTCGCAAACTTCTGCGCCGTCGTAGCAGCCCATCGTTACGTCAAACATTGAGTCGTTGTGGCGTTTGATCCAGGCTTTTCCACTGTGGAACAGTAGCGAGTTCCGAGCATGGTAGATAATAGCTTTGTGCTGATCAGATATAGGTGTAAAGTTTTCAGCCCAGGAAATGGCTTTCACTAGGAGGTTTTCAGTAATTGAGGGGTAAAATTCTGCAATGTCAAAGGTAAGGAATGAATTTCGAGGTTTGTCTTTAATGTTTTTGAACCATTCAATGACAGAAGCCGAGTTTCTCCACTGATTAACGCCGGTTGCAGATCTTATTTTAGAATTTATATCGTCAAGAATAACTTTGCTCACCTTTCCGAGTTGACTTTTAGCAGGATTTATGAGTCGATATTTTGGGTTTTGTTCAAAGTTCTCTTTGTGGTCTTTGTATGAAAACGCACGACTTTCGGTAGAGCGTTGACTGACTCTTTTCACATAAATGTTAATTTGTGCACCTACGAGAAGCTCCACATCCTGAAAAGTGATAGAAGTACGCTCCTAAACAAGAGAACTGAAATTTTCTCAAAATGCTGTCATGAGAGGAAATTTTTGGCGGGAAATTACGAGCGCACGCAAATCAACACTACGCCACCAAGCTGACGAGAGCCCTCTCGCGTCAAAAACAGTTTGAACTTTAACGGTAAAAATCCTGTGTTAACCTGATAATTTTGATTTATTAAATATTTTATATATATATATATATATATACTACATTACTAATTAACACAATGACATATTTACACAGTTTCACTTAAAACATGCACATTTACGAACAACAAGACAAAATGCAAGAACGACATTTAGAACAAAATGTTTTCCAAGTCCTTGGCCTATTTACATCAAAGCATGCATTAAGTTTTTGGGTGTAGTGTTTATAGAGTTTTAATTTCAGCGACTGAACAGAGGGAGAGGATTTAATTTCATCTGGCAAGCTGTTCCATAGGGGTACTATCCTATTGAAAAATAGGTTTCGGAAAGAAGATGATCTGCAGCGGTTTGGTCTGTATGAATCAGTAGTGCTTAAACGAGTGCGATGATGAGTGCGGTAGGATTGACCAGTATATAGTTTTCAGGAGATAAGTCATAATATCCAGCTTTACATTTATAAAAAAACGTAATGTCTTTTATTTCGAACCAGTAAGAGATAGGGAGTATATCAAGTTGCTTTAAACGGTTGGTGTAAGATAGGTGTAGTCTTGAAGGATATATTTGGTCGCTCGTCTTTGGATACCCTCTATTAAAAGAAGGTCCCTAGATGTTGTTTGGGGTGCCCAGATCTCACTACCATAACACATGTGGGTACAAACAAGTGACAAATATAGAGAACGTCGACATTTCACATCAGTTAAATAAGTGCAGTTTCGTCGTAGAAATCCAAGCAGGCGGTTTGCTTTGGAAACGATATTCGAAATATGTGGAGACCATTTCAAATTGTTAGTAATGAGAATGCCAAGATCCTTTTGAGATGTTCTGAAAAAAATCTGTTCGGAGTCTAGGAAATAATTTGGTGTGTCAATAGAGCGCTTCCGCGAAAATCTCATGCCCGAGCATTTTTTCAAGTTGAACTTCAGCTCCCAAGTAGAGGACCATTGACACAGAGCTTGAAGATCTGATTGAAGAACATTGGTATCTTGTCGGTTGTTAATGATGTGATAGCATTTGCTGTCGTCGGCAAACATTGGCACTTTGCTGAGTGTTACTGCATCGGGAAGGTCGTTAACATATATTAGAAAAAGCAGTGGGCCAACAATACTGCCTTGAGGAACGCCAGATGTTACATCTAGACTGATAGGTTGACGAGAAACCATCAACGACCACGCGCTGTTTTCGTCCAGATAGATAGTCGGAGAACCAGTCTAATAGGGGCCCAGTAATACCAAATTGCGAGAGTTTCAGGATGAGTTTATCATGAGGAACAGAATCGAAAGCCTTGCAAAAATCAAGATAAACCATGTCCATCTCTTTTCCACAATCTAACGCCTTGCCAATGTTATGGACAACGTCGAGCAACTGTGTAATGCAAGATCTTCCTGAACGAAATCCATGTTGTTGGTCATGAAGGAGAGGTTTTACAATATACAATGCTCGATTGTGGACCACATGCTCAAGAACTTTAGATACGAGTTATAGCAGGGAGATTGGACGATAATTACTGACGATATGATTGATGCTGTTTTTGGGAACAGGAACAATGTTTTCATGCTTCCAATCTGTAGGAACTTACCGAGAGCAATAGATTTATTAAATAAAGCAGTGAGAGACGGAGCAATAACATTCGAGCATTCTTTCAGTAATCTCGCCGATATCCCATCTGGACCCGTAGCTTTTGATGTTGATAGACTATTGAGAAGACGAATAACTTCTTAAACCGAAACTTCAGTAAATTCTGTTGGAGTGACCAGGGCAGTGTTTGATGGAGGAGAACATGGGTTACTGCGGCAAGGAAGAAACACAGAGGCAAAGAATTTGTTTAGAGCATCAGCTTTATCACTCGATGTGCTAAATTCTGAGTCAGCTAGGGTCATAGTATCAGGTAATGTAGATTTGCTTGATTTTGATTTAAAAAATTTCCAAAATTCTTCAGTTGGGATTTGAATTTATTTTATCAGCAAGACTCCTAATATAAACAGGCTTTTGGGTTTTAATCATACGTTTAACTGACCTGCGTAGTTCACGAAATTTTTCCCAAAGCAATGCCGAATTAGATTTCTTTGCACGTTTCCTAGTAGACTCTTTTTGATGGAGTATGTAGATAATTTCGCTTGTAAAATAAGGAGGTGTATAAGTTCGCGAGGTTTGCCTGCTCGGTATATAGGTATCAACAGCAGCAAGGAAGGTATCCTTCCATTTGGACCATGCAATATCAATATCATTTTCACCGAGAACAAGATCTGTCAATGGCAAGAGATTTAAGGATTCGCGTAGAGCTACAAAATCACCCTTATTGTAGTTGTACATTTTCCTCTTCGCTGGCATTTTTGGCTTGTGATCGAGTAAGACATCAAACACAATCGACTTGTGATCAGATTTGAGAGAGTTTAGTATGTTTGAGCCACGAGTTGGGGAAGAAACAAGTTGAAACAAACCACGATCTTGTAATGAATCTGTGAAAGAAGTCTCAAACGATGTACCAGGGAATCCCGAGCCATTTATCCACTGGATGGTTGGAAAGTTGAAATCACCAAGCAAAATAATGTCTTTTAGATTAGATTTGAAAGCGAAATCTATAAAACTGTTTAAGTTTTGTAGGAAGTCGCTATCTGCGTTAGGTGGTCTATAACACACAGCAATAAGAACTCGTTTGAAAAGTGTTTTAATAATGACGCTCGTTAATTCCAGGGATTCACAATTGAATATAAAAGGCTCAGTACTTATAGAATCTTTTATCGCTAGCAAAACACCACCTCCACGCTTGCCAGTTGGACGATCTTTACGAAAGATTTGATACCCGTTTGGAATAATTTCATAATCAGTAATGGAATTATTTAACCAGGTCTCCGTAAGAGCAAAAACATCGAATTGGTTTGTCAATACAATGTCTTGAAAGCAGGACAATTTATTCTCGCGACAGTTGGTCAAGTTATCAAATTGAACAGACTTAAGGCTTCGTACATTTTGCAGAGTAAACGTAAGGGATTTAGTTGATGATATAGTGTTAGATTTACTTTCATTAGATGGACCAGGATTACGTTCCACATTAAAAGAGGCATCACTATTGGGATAGTACCGAAATCTCGAGGCCAGATATTTTTTACGCCGATTGAATTTAATGTTAATCAATTGTTTTTGGTCATACGCATCAGAACCTGTACATTCAAAGGTATTAACTGTATTTAATTGAGATTGGGCTGATCCGCAAGACCTGAAAAAGTCGACGAGAAAAAATCCAAATAGAAATGAACAGAGCACCAAAGAAAATCCGTAGTTGCGCATCATGACGATTTATAAAACAGTGCGTATTACATGAGCATGTATGCCAGACAAAGCAGGGAAAATCCCAACTCAAAGAAATTGGAGCAGGTCAAAAGGTCACGTTGTCCAAATAAATGATGGCTTCGCTATACGAATACAAAGAACAATATTTTGAAAACAATACCACGAAACAAGTTAAACAATCCACAAATGTTTCAAATGCTCTTTGTTGTATTCTTTCTATGTTTTCTGAGTTGATTAGGCCTCCGTGCCACAACACACAACCATATTCCAACGTTGATCTATAATAACATTACAATAAAACTGAAGCAGATTTTATAATAAAGGTCCCTTATCTATCACAACAATTAAAAATATGTTATATAAATATATAAAACACAAAGCAAAGTCAATGGAAATCGAAACAAGCTAATCAAACGTAATTTTGTTCAGTTTCGACTTGGTTCCTTGCACTGTACAGATTTGCATTATATTGTATTATTACGATTTGAATCGGTTTAGAGCAATTTCTTTAAATCCGTATTGTTGTAGCTTCGATAGAAGGATTTGGTGTAGGGAAATCTATGGTAAAGTTGCAATACTAGGCGAGATTTGAAGAAAATCAAATTAATACCAAATTTGAAGAAAATTTTATTGTTTTTTCGACTTTCAAAATTGGGGTAATAAATGCGTTCTTCTTTATGAAGGAGCAATAATTTGTAGAAGGCCATGTATTGTAAAGTTTTTGTTCTCGACGAGATTTTCCCAACGAAAATTTTAAAAATGTCGGATAATATATATTTACGTAACCGATACGGGCCACGTCTGAGCCATCGAAAGTAGCACTGCATGTTATTCTGTTAATCCAAATTCGTGAACCTGTTTCATCGTTAGGACAGCCAGTTACCTAAAATAGATACATAGCCGAATCTTCTTCAGCCAAGCGGTTAATAATGATGTAATTGTATGCAATTTTACTCTTACCACTATATTTGGCCTGCGAGAATTGAAATACAAGTAAGGAATATTTTTTCTTTTGGCTATATTTAGCACGGCCAGGCTGTCCTGTTCCATCAACTGACTGTCCTTTTGAACCAGAGGATAAATGTCTCAACGATAACGAATGTTTGTCAGAAGAACGATGCTGTCAACAAGCTGTATGCCGATCTGTTAAAGTTTGTCGACAGATGGGTAAGTGTATGACGCATACAATCGTTGCATAAATTAGCTGGAACACTTTACCAAACGTACCGCAAATTTTGGAATGTATGATGCTCATCGCCGCTCCCTTCCCCCATTTCAATATTGTTTTGATCACGTGCGGCTAACACAGTCTTTTTCGTCTAGTACGCTCCATAATCACCTCCCAAACACCAACATCTATAACTTCAAGAATAGAACCTACCAGAACGAAAAATATTTCCAATCCAACTCCTATTCCTACAACGCCACAAGCTACTCAAAAAGTAGATAAATGTAAGTTGAACCGTCTAAGAGTCGTAGCGATAGATAAATTTAATACGAAAATATTCTTATATTGACCAAAAATGCCTGTTTTGTAAGTTCAAGGCAACCAGGTATGATCAGACATGTTTTCGTTTGACACCATGGTTTAAGTAGATGAATGCAACAATCCCCAGGTGAATTACATTCACGAACCGTTTCTGCGGTGATGTCATCTTCGAGTATATAAGGAGCAACATTGGGACTTTGCTGAGATCGCTCCTGATGAGGACACTAGACTGGAATATCGAAACGTTGGCTAGTGAATGCAATTCGTTTGTGGATTGGCGGATTGCATTCGTATTTAAAAAAATGATTAGCGAGCGAAAACATGTCGGAGTGAGATATTTTCAGAAAAGTTGACCAAGTGATTCTTGAAAGTAACATATTTGAAGAATTTTCAATGTATACTTTTTGCTACATTTTAGCGAGTGACAGATCCAAGCAGTACATGCCAGAGTTTCCTGCAATAGCAGCAGAGGAAGCTGGTAAGGAGATAGAATATGAAGGATACAATGGATGGTATAACAACAGAGGAAAACATGATCTGGGCGCCCCAGGTATGACACAATCATACAACACAATACAATATGAATTAACATTATCGTCATTATAATTATCATCATTATCACCACAATCATCATCAATATTATCATCACCACCACCAGCATCATCATCATCGTCGTCGTCGTCGTCGTCGTCGTCGTCGTCTTCATCATCGACATCGTCATCATCATCATCATCATCATCCTTACTATTTATCATTACACTTTTTAACTAAACGTAGTGTTACTTTAAATTCCTTTCTATTTCTATAGACATGCCATTAACACGCCGTACCCCATCGCAATACGAAGATGGAGTTTATCAAACCTCTCGCTCCAGCAGACCGAATCCCTTTACCTTGAGTAATGTGTTGATGAGAGGAGATACTGGTCGTAAGTGTGGAAGTAAAAAGAACGTTCTACTTGTCTTTTTTGGTAGGTAAATAAACTGTAGTATTCCGTCTATAATAAGTAGAACCCTGCGATGTCGAACTCGCCTATTTCGGAATTAAATCCATTTCCCGTAGATTTTGCCATACTATTTCAATCATTTTTACTCGGTTATCTCGAACTCGGCTAATTAGTACTCCCCGCTATCTCTAACAAACCATACCTTCCTCGAACTCTAATCACCTAAGTTTCTTGTTTTTATTAGGGAAACATGAACGTATTTGATTTTGTAACGTACAGTAAGCATGCACGTAAAACGAACTATATTAAAGAATGCTCTTCAGCTTAAGACACCTACAGCGTATTGACAGTGTTTATTGTATATTTCACAAATAAAACTCATATCAATGGCTCCGTTGGATCATTGCCGGATAGTAAAATCGGGAAGTGACTATAAATGATACGAAAATGCCCTTAAGACGTTAAACGTGTTACATGCCTCCATAGCTATTAGCAGGTGCCATCCTTCCCCACTTTTTGAAATTGATTTTCGCTATATGAATATAATTATATAGTGTAAAAGGAGTAATTCATTAAAGCATAAATATACATAGAATTTGCAAAATTCTAACTTTTTAGGTCAGCAAGTTGTTGAGGAGATAGTGGACTCGCGTAGACCCAGTTGTCCGCCAGAATATCTAAACATCGATATTCCTCACGATTATAAACTTTATAAATCTGCTGGCAATCCCAAGAGTATGCCATTTATAAGATCGCGTTACGATAAGACTACTGGACATTCACCTAATAATCCTAGGGAACAGGTAAGTGAGCAAGCTGTCACACTAAAGCCCTGGTCAAACGAAGATGAGAGTCGACGAGAGTGAATGAGAGTTTTAACTCTCGCTCGCGCTTGACCGTCAACTCTCATCAACTCTCATGCACTCATTTGTAGTAAGCATTTGTAGTTCGTGTGGTTATGCGTTTTTTGTATAATGACGGGCACAAAACTCATTATGCGTCTAGACCGAACTATGTTTAATATTATTATTATTATTTTATTATTATTTAATCATATTTAATCACGGTAATCTTTCAGTTCCCTGATTTTCAAAGGGCCATGAGTCATATATAGAATCTAAGTACGTTATCACTAATATCAATAGTTCGTCTTCAGCGTCACACAACCGATGACAGTTCATCTAGACGTATAGCGCGTCTTGTGCCCGTCTTTATACTGAAGACGCACACAAAGATAGCTTATTCGTTAGGTTATTCGTCGGAATATTCGTCCCGTCTTTAAACTAGACGAATACTATAGAAGACGCTTTGCGCGTCCAAACGGATAATGCGTCTCTAGTATAAAAACGCCCACTTGCTTCTATGACCAGTACGCGTGGTAATATCCAATCATCTCCCATACAACTCTTGTTCTCGTTTTACCGGGCATGAGAGTTGAGAAAACTCTCACTTAAAACACTCACGGACGAGGGATAAAATTCTCGCTTGCCAACTCTAATCAACTCTCATCCTCGTTTGACCGGAGCTTAAGGACAAAAACAGTAAGGCCCCGTTTACATTTAACCGCGACGAAGTCAAACCGGGGCGAGTTTGCTTCAGTCATAGTGATATTTATGATAGATGTTTACATGAGACCGGGACAGAAAATTACTCAGACCGGTCTGAAGTAATTCAGCTCGCTGGATCGAACCGACTATCTTCAGACCGGAGCGAGATAAATGTAAATACAAATTATTCTCAGACCGGTCTGAATTTTTGTACAACGCTGATAAACAATATTAACAACATCAATTGTGGTTTGCACTAATGATTTTCGTAACAGTCTCATGTAAATTAGACCTACTGGCAATTTCGATTCTAATCCCGTTCTGACTTCGTCTCGGTCTCAAAATCCACTGATCTCGAAAATTGATAGTGTATTTGATATGCATAAACGAAGCCAATAGCAGCCATATCGGCGTGACCACCACAAATCTACTCTGGTGTTGCTGACATGTTAGAAGAGGTCTTTACAGTTGCCTGATATCGGTGGTAAAGGACAAACTGGATTTGAATATCTAATGAGGTCACACCAATTTGGGTCCCTGAAGTCTCATTATCTAGCGTTTAAAACCTTCTAGAACCGATCGTGGGGCCGTAGTCAAGGGTGCGTTTTGAGCTCGTTGTAACTTAACAGTGCGAAACTGCGACATGTGTCGCACCAATCATTTCATTTTCTTGAAATGTTAGACTGAATGGTTATTTAGTAACCTTGATAACGTGATCTCGACGAAGTAAGCAGTACAATAACTGTTTTCGATCAAAATTGAAGTTAATTACTAAAAGGCCTTTTTGAAACAGTTAAAGCCAGCTCTCACCAAAGTTTTTCTCATCGATTTTACATCTGAATGACTATGGCACTACGTACTCCTACTCCATTCGTAACCCACGAGGTTGCGGTCTTTTGAATTCTGCTATTTTTGCAATGGCGCTCTCACAAATATGAACCAATCAATATAATATTGCTATTTGGAATGTTTTCTAACGTATCACCGTCTAATCGTTTTTTGCCTTTTGGTCTCAAAATGCAGGAAATACCGTTTGGGAACTCTCAGATTTTCAAAATATTCCGGGGAGCATGCCCCCGGACACCTAACGTTCTCTGCCTTTTGCATCGAGCGGCTTAGTCGCACCAATGCTAACATCGTTGTTACGGCCCTGCATCGCCAGAGGTGGGGAACGCTATAACTTTCAAGTGACATAGGAAATGACATTTTCTTGATAGTAACGCTAATTTAAGCATCAACGATTGCATGGATTTGTAAAGAGTTTTAGC
This sequence comes from Trachythela sp. YZ-2020, assembly GCA_016169945.1. Classification (NCBI taxonomy): domain Eukaryota; kingdom Metazoa; phylum Cnidaria; class Anthozoa; order Malacalcyonacea; family Clavulariidae; genus Trachythela; species Trachythela sp. YZ-2020. Next base: position 457,109 of record JADLSH010000154.1, on the reverse strand, counting down.
GATTTAAAAATCTGTTTCATGGCTACAAAATTGGCCCATTGAATTGATAAGAATGATCTTTCCAGTTATAAAAATCAGTGCGAAACCTCATCCAATAATTATTTATTATCAGCTAAACGAGATCACTCCATGGATTGACGGAGGTCTCATGTATGGAATCTCAAAAGCCTGGGCCAATAATTTGAGATGCTTCCGAGATGGAAAATTGGCTAAAAGTAAGAAGGGAAATTGGCCAGAAGAAAACGACATTGGGTTACCTATGGAGAACCCTCCGCCCCCGACAAAGCATAAATTACTGAACGGTGAAAGATTATTAAGTAAGTTTGTCGCTCATATTTTATTTTAGGGTTAATTTAGATATAGGTAGTGGGCATGTGCAGGTGTGCAACATTGTGTGTTCTAGAGTAACAGCCTGGGGCCGGTTGTACGAAAGGCGGATAAGTCCTATCCGATGGATAAATATTCTATCCGATGGATAGTTATCCGTTGGATAAAAATGCGTTGTACGAAGCACGGATAGCAGTGTGGATAGCTATCCGTCGGATAAGCTTAAATTTAACCGGGAAAAACCGGGTTTTCCTGAAATTTCTTACCTCGACGTCAGCTGTTGCTAAGTTTTTGTGAACTTTATAATTTAACTTGTATAAAATCCATCCATATCTTGAATTTAACTTTCGATAACTTTCCCGTTGTTGGTTGTGTTATCCGTTTTCAGTCCGTCGTCACTAGTTTTAATATAGTCAGACTTGTATGATTTTGTTGTTCATTTTCGTAGTACGTGTGGTGTTTTTATTCACTAGCTAGCATTTCAAGATCTTTGTTTATGCGAAGACAACAGCAGAGGCAGAAACTGTTTAGTATATGAGTTGAGTATACTTTTTCCTGTAGAATACATTAAATATTTTGGTCCTTGACCTTGCACACATTTCATAACAATTTTAAGAACTACTGCTTGTTTTAAAACTATATAAAAGAGGAGGATCTGAAGAAAAATGCCGGTCGAATCGGAACACTGAACATCTAAAGTAAACACGAAACACTGTCACCGACATGGGATATTCAGTCAAAAAAGTGAGTACTTATGTTTATTGCATTAAGGATGTTGACTTCTAAACAGAATTATCGCATTTCTGTCTCAATCCGACCCTCTTTCATCCGTAATATTTACTGTTTCGTCTTGGAACTTCTCGGTTTATCCGCTGGATAGTGGCTTTATACTACCTCCGAACCTCGGATAAATTTATCCGACGGATAGTATATTTTTATCCGCCTTTCGTACAACCGGGCACCGGCTCCAGTATTTTACGATAATCGGACTTAATTAGTTGTCCTTTTGCAGGCCCCAGCATGCATATTATCACTTATTATGTGTTAAAGTTTGTTCCATATTATAGAATTGGGAAACCCTCGGGGCAACGAAAATCCATTTCTGTTGGCATTTGGGATCCTTTGGTTCCGATACCATAACGTTATGGCAGAGAGAATTAAAGCAAAGACAAATATCATTGATGATGAAAGGTTGTTCAACGAAGCAAGAAAATGGGTGATTGCTACCCATCAGGTACGGTACAACATTTAAACTTAGTTCTCATATATCGCCGATGGACGCGGAAGATCAGCGATAAGTGGCGACAATTACTCAATTAGTACTTACTTACTTACTACCAAATTATAGACCCAATTTGGTTTTGTTAAAGTTAAGTTTAAGTTTAAGGTTAAGGTATGATGTTTTATCCAACTATAAAAGTAATTTAAGCATTCTGGCTAAGTTTCAGAAAATCGGTCGTGTTGTAAACGTGTCGAAAGAACACACACTTTTCTCCTCCCAGTTGACGTGCTAAAATTGTGTTGAACACGTTTTTGGCGTTTTCTTTTCAAGATGTGTTATATGTTGTGTGTTGTACAAACACGACTTTGCCGTGTTCTATACACGGTGATGTGTAATATTAAATTAAGCCAAACAACACGCATTAATGTCCTCGTATTTGACACGGTAAAAGCTTGTTGAGTGCCCTCGGAACACATAATAGAGAGTTTAAGATCTACGACGCGGCAATTCGACGACGCGCTCTCAAATCCAGCTCGAGAATGAGCGTTAAACAGTTTGATTAATATAATAAATGCTTGCAGCTTTTTCACATAGCCTTACAAACAGCTAAGTTCGACTTTAAGTAACACTTCCAACGTCGCAACAAGCTTTCACGTTGCTTGAAAGACGTGAAAATGCTAAGTCTAACGTTGTGTTGAGAATGACAACGCTGTTGAGCCGGGATACCCCTGGGACCACTATATATTCATACTTTTTGTCTTGCAGCAAGGAATTTCTTTGTTTCGAAGGCGCGCCGTCGAGTTGTCGCGTCGCAAATCTTAAACTCTCTAGTGTGTTCTTTCAGGAGTACCAGGAAAAAACCACATCAACTATAAAACACATCAACCATATATACAACACGTCAAGCTGATAAGGTCCATCTTAAGGTCCTTTGTATCTTTCTTCATCCTATCGAAAATGAATAGGATTTTTTCCTTCTTAGAAAATTGTGTTCTACGACTGGTTACCAGTGTTCCTAGGAAAAGATCCTGATATGTTTAGAAAGAAGCAAGAATACCGTAAGTAAATTATAATCAGCCATGCGTACATATATAGCTGGGATTACAATCAGTAAAATACTGTTCCCCCAAGTGAATCTGTCTAATTACAAACTACCATTACTAATTACTACTATTATATTAATGCTATTATTACAACTGCTATTGTTATTCATTACAAGTTTGAGTGGCGTGGTACCTAATAATTTAAGTGATACTTTACTTCAATATCGTCATGGAGGCTGTGCCAAAACTTTGCTCCAGAATAGAAGAGTGCTTTTCAACACTCAATTTTACTTGGTTTTGGGAGCTTAAGGTCTTTTTTGTGCCTCGTGTTATAATTGTGTCCATATTTATTGCGAGTTAAGCTAATATTTACACCTCCCATCTTCTCTTTTAAAAGTCTTTGCTAAAGTTTATCATATTCTTTCGCTTTCTTATTTAGTGTACCAGCCATCAGTGAATCCAACCATTACTCACATATTTCAGTCCGCTGCGATGAGAATTGGACACACTATGGTCCCTCCTGGTGTCATACGAAGGTACGGTTAATATAAATAAAGAAGGAAATTTGAAGTTTAGTTGTTTAATTTGGAGTCTCTGAATTCAGAAATACTATTTCCTGTATTTTGAGAAGAGATTTTATTATTATTCTAAAGGTAAGAAATATCAAAAATAGCAAAAAGACAGCCCGTCTCCACAACACAAGGCCTATAACCGTAACCCCTGCATCTCTCCTTTGCTTGTGACTTTTTGGCCTATGCCATTATTCAAGATTTATTGCGTGACTTGTGCTTTGTTGTCGAAGCACTTGTAATACGAAGTTGAAGCACAATACTGTACACTAACATAGGCCCTGATATGTACATGCAAAGATTTGAAGTTTATTTGTTCACAGCAACCAGGTTTAATATCATACATGTTTCATATCATACGTTTTATATCAAAAACGTAGCAACACGGCTATTTAAAAATACACAACTTTTCCTCGAAGAAAATATGCATAAAGTGGCATAAACATGGATTTTTATCAAAAAGGCATTTTACTTGTGACTTGTCCAAATCTATTTATTTATTTATTCCTATACTATTTCTCAGATTTCGCCCAATTACAGAAATAATAATAATTGAAAATTAATTGGAAATTGATGCACATTAACATAAAGGGCTAGGAACCTACTAGAAACCATTTGGTGTTTGAAATTAGACTGCTAGTGAGATATTTGGATGATTTGTAGTGATGTGCAATATAATATAAATCAGTTCAAAGTTATGCCAATAGTAGTGTTGAAATTATGTAAATGCTTCAACAGCAGAATGTTTCCAAAAAGATACTTAATGCTAAGATTGTTTTTACATTGCATATTCCCTTGAAATTCCCTCGAAAAGAGGAGAAAGTTTCAAAAAGTTAATTGTTAAATCCAATTCTATAATTGTATAATAATATTACACAATTATATAATATTAATTATAACAAGCAACTAATTTGGAACAATTTAGACTGTCCAATAGTTGTTCACGATTTAAAACGAAGAAAACGTCTAGTGCTATGGGTAAAGCTGGGAAAAAAAGATGGGATCAGAACTTGTAATTCTTACTGGAATTCAAAGGTATTTTTCGACTTACTACTTCATTTCATTGTTTCCTTTGATTAATATAGGTAATAGCATGGTTCGAGTGCAATTACGATATAAGATGCACGAGTGAGTTTTTCAAGGACTTCTAAATAGCACGAGTCCGAAGGACGAGTATTAATAATAGTATACATGAAAATATTGGAGACTATACTTTTAAACTATATACATGAAACTATACTTTTAACTTACCAGCTTCGGCGAAAGGCGAACTATCCAATGACAAAGCTTTCGCTCTTTTTCCATACACTGTATCATTTGTATGCATTGCCAACGATTTAAAACTGAACTGAACCATGCAAATTTCTTAAATCTTATAAATTTAATTGGTTTATAGTGATTACCGATTTTTGCAATGTGATTACAAAAAATCTGCACTATGATTACAGAAAATTACACAGTGATTACAAATTTTTGCAGTGCTGTTTGGGATTAACTGCACTGGAATTAGCCAATCAGAAACATGTCAGTTTATGTATATCATCGAATCTGTGATTTTCCTTACGAAAATTTCACATTTTTCACATATTTCAGGAATTCACATGTGAGATTGATTTCACAAACGAACCTTAACTTTCATATCTGAAAAAACATGTGAAACTGAAAATTCATATGTGAGACTGAGAATGAAATATGAAATGAGCATATTCGCATGTGAAATGTTCCAATTCCACTCAAAATTTCACATGTGAAATTTCCGTAACAGAGTGTTCAACCAATCCCTTGAGGATTCAAAGAACAATGAGATTTTCTCCATGTCGGATGAAATTTCCTTTGTAAAGGGCATCCAAAATGGCGGCGATGACGTCAGGTGAAAACTATCTATTAATAATGAGACTACCGCACTCATTGGAACGGAACCATAGTACAAAGGGTCAAAGGGAAGTTGGTGGCAATAGAAATTAAGTTTTATATTGGAAAGAACGTGTAGAGTGATATATGAAGACCCTTCACACTTTTACGGTACATATTCATAGAAAACAGTAAAAAAACTGTTCAAAGATCTAAGCGATATCGTGATTCGTTGTTATTCGATACACTCTCAAATCGTCACAGGCACAAATACGCGTACGCGGCCCGCATGCTAATCAGAACAAGGCCTACCAGATAATGCAAGTGTTAAACTTAACGATTAAATTATGGATGTTAAATTATAGCCTGGAATCGCAGTCAATGTTTATAGATTAGCATACATAAAACTATATTATGTGCAAGCATCTTAATGATAAATCAATGGTTGTAAAGCTACGTAATTATATAAGAAATATAAATTCAAAAGTACATTTTGTTGAACTCTAGCTTCCAATTGAAGAGGTAGAAAATGACGAACCGCTGGATGTTGACGCAATTTTACGTGGTATGGCAGCTCAAACTGCGGAGTGCGAGGACCATATCATTGCTGAAGATTTGAGAGGTAGGCTTGATGTCGATTTTAGAAATAATAACTTCTGAGGTCGGTTGTACGTACGGCGGATAACCCTTCTACTTGACATTTTAGCTTCCCACAATTTACCGTTGAAAATGTGACCTTCAATCTTGGCCATAAGTTTCAGGACCAGTCAAATTTTGCTATCAAGCCATGCAAAAACATACATGCTTGGAACAAACCTTATTCTCCTTATGTTCTCAGGATTCGTATATGGTGGTCTGGATTTCTCCCGTCGTGATTTGACGGCACTTGACATCCAACGAGGGCGGGATCATGGTTTGGCTGACTACAATGCTGCGCGACGTGCTTATGGACTGGAATCTAAATCAGACTTTCTCGATATTAAAGCCAATAAATCGAATATACCTGACGAGGTATGTGCGAGTATTGAGCTCAGTTTACGTTTACATTCCACTTACCTCTAATCTCGCCTCATAGTAATTTGATTATAGAAAGGTAAAATCGCTTCCATATGGGGAAGCTAGCCCGGTTGCCGAGGTCTAGGCTGTGTTAGCCGAGACCATCGGTAGGCAGATGAAAATTTGTAATATGAACCATACCTAATTTTAGTGTACAGAGATAACCAATTTGTGCAGTGATAAAGTGAAAGTGTGCATGGATAAACAGTTAAAATGTCCAGTGATAACATTTGAAATTTTAAATATAGGTTTCAATCTAGATTGTAGAAACTTTAATTATTTTAGTTTGACACTTTCCATATCAGTTGTGGACTATTTTCAGTTTTTATATGAAAATGCCTGATTCGGTTTAAAAATTCCTTTCAATTGATTGCTGTTAGTACTGGGCTGGCAAGGTTGTATTTTCAGTCCTTTTCGTTCAATTTAAGGGGTGTCGTCCGTAAAATTTTCCAGAGGGCACAAGCGTCTCCGGATTGGCAGATCCCTATCGGTTATGGAATGTTCGGTGATAAAAATATCATAAAATTAGGTTGATATGAACACGCCAACCGGCTTACGTGGATGAAGTCAAGAAACTGTAGAATTTGGCATTTTGACATTCAATTTGACGATTTTTAGTTAGTTTTGTGCTCGCTTTACTAACAAGGATGAAATATGTTTTATAAAAGCAATGTTTTCTCTCACAAACAAATCAAGAATAATAACAAAATTTTCCCAAGTTTGCGCCGATGGATCATCCGTCGTGTTATGTTAATAGACGAATTCGGAGTTTCGACCGATTTTTGAATGATAACATGTAACTGAGACTGGAAGAATTGAAATATGCATATCAAAGTATATCAATCAGTGCGATTGAGCTGCAATGATATTTGAATATGCAAAAAGTTGTTCGATGAGCAATACATGCACTGTGCATGAATACAGAAATTTGTACTGTGATTACAGATTTTGCATTGCTGTATGGGATTAACTGAACTGCAAACAGCCAATTATATTCGAGAAACATTTCTATGTATCTTATTATTATAGAATTAATTTCTCATTCGTTTTGTTTCTCGGACAGATTTTTGAGAAGTTAAAAAACTTATCCAATGGTGACATCAACAATATCGACGTATGGGTTGGAGGTCTGCTTGAGACGACTCAATCTGGAGCTGGAGAACTTTTCTCTACCGTTATTGAAGATCAGTTCAGGAGAATCAGAAATGGAGACAGATTTTGGTTTGAAAATAAAGAAAACGGGTAAGAATATACAATTATTGGACGAGGTTGAGCAAATTAATGTGATTTGTTAGTGGCGAGCAGATCCATTATCTGAAATATCACAATACAATAATTGTTCTATTATATTCACTATTTCACTACCATTGAAATACACACAAGCCATTACAAATGTACAATATAACAGTACATCAATTGATCAATTTTAGATTCCAGTAACTTCTCTTCGTCCCATTTTATGTCTCTTAAAAAGTTAATACCTAACCAACGGAGGAAATATTTATCTGTAACTTCGTTATATATGTAGCCGGAAATTGCTGATACAATTCTTAGTAAGCGAGAAGTTGGGTTATCAAGATCTCAAAAATTTCAAGACCCAAGGATTGGACTATGGTATTATGAGGATTAAAAAATGGGTTAAAGCTTGGTCGATACTTGTGCGTTAATGATCAAATGCAAACTTTATTGCAGACTATTCGCCCAAGATGAAATTGATCAAATTAATCAAATCACATTGTATGACGTCATCAGAATGACGACAAACATCAGTGGAAGTGATTTGCAGAAGGATGTCTTCCATGGTAAAATTAGAACTTTCTACCACTTGTTGTTTTTTTTGTGGTTGTTGTATATGTTGTTGTTGTTTTAAAGTTGTTGTTGTTTTTGTTGTTATTGTTGTTTTTTATTGCAAAGTTTCACTTCGCAACTATTGTGAATACAAGGCAGAAATTCACATAAGTGACTCAGATATAAACAGAGGCATAGATGTATAGTGTAAACAATCCGGGTAGAACTCGCATTTGATGTTCTTTATTAGGTCATATAACATTCAAGCAATCAAGGGCTTATTATTTTTCAAACATTGAAATATTATTTTAGCTACAGTCGCGGGTTTTATTTTGTTTTTCTTTCGCTTTAATGGAACTGAATTGTTTCTTCGCCAATGGTGATTCGGGCGATGTAGCCCCCCGTGACACTAATTTTTGTGAGAACTGCAAATGTTGGGAATATTTACCCTAGTTTTCCTATAATTTTCAATTAATATTGAGATATTTTACTTTATTTGATACAAAATTGTAAATTTCCGCATTTTCAATCGTGCACAATTTGTAAAAATAGTGATATTTTGAAACGCATGACGCCCAAACCACCCGTCATGTGGCCCGTATGAGAATAACCTGGGAATTTGGTATCTTTTTAGGGGGGGGGGGATTTGTGATTGCAATTATTGTAATTTAGTAATTTTTATTCAGATTTAGTAATTTTTTGTCCTTTGGTTTGGTAATCACCTCTCAAAAAACCTGGTCACACAGGTGAGCATGCCTTTTTGCTGAAAAGGGTCGGAGTGCATGTCAAAGCTAGCAGGATTTACATAAACAAGGAAAAAAGGTTTCACGGACATTTTTATATTGGTAGCGCAATACAATTTTATTTTGCATACAAACTATGCATATGATAATAATAATAAATGTGTTTATTTCATCACAAGATAAAAAATAAATATATTATGTTACATCGTATTAGTAAACTGATTAAATATTACAAGGATAAAACCTACTTATTTACAATGCTAAATTATATTTAAAAATTAGACGGTTAATGTAAATTTTTAAAACGGTCTGTATTAATCTTTGGAAAGTTACTAGATTTATTTCTAAGTTCGTATCTATTGACCTTCTTCTTTGGCAATAAGTTCCTTAACGGGTGCTGTTGAATTTGTGCAGCCTTGCTAAAAAGTTTTCTATCTTGCTTTTCTAACAATTCCTGCACACTAATTTCCCTTGAAATATATTTACGTTTATGGCACCTTTCCAGAAAACATTTAATTTTTGTAAGTTCGGGATTAGAAGCACCATATACATATCGTATGTAATATTTCGTAGTACTGAGGTTGTAAATAGATGATCAATCTCTTTCTGATTATAGCCTTCCTTGCGTGATGATCTTAAGATGAAAAGGCACTTGTTAGCCTTTTTTAGTTTTTCATAAACATGAGTTGTAAATCTGCTGTCTTCTTGGAATGTGACCCCTAAAATAATGATAGATGGCTCTTGCGGGATACCAGAAACCAAAGGAAACATTTCAGTGCATGATCGATAAGAAACTGGCCTCGAGGCCGATCAAAATATTTTACAGTAAGTTTCTGATATTCTATATTATCTAAACTAATAAAAAAGCAACACTCTTTTCTACAATAATCGTTGTATGATTTTGTACTGGCATACAGCAGTTTATTTCTGTGAAATTGGCTTATAAACAGAGCATAGAATCAGTGTGGAAAACGAAAAAACATTCGCAAAACATCCAAGCCGAAAGTCAACAAACGAACTCTCACTTCTTGGCACACTTTTATTGAAAAAGATCATCCAGCCATTACAAAAAATAGAAAAAAATACAAGTAAAGTCTACTAGGAAGTTTTACCTGAATGAAAGTATTAATAAAAAGAAACCTTGTAAAAATGTTTCTTTTCGCAAATTTTAAGCCGGTTTTCAATAATGCATGACCGATTGACCGCGTTCTTCCTTTGCGTGAAAAGACTGGGAATATCTTTCAAGTTTGGCTTCACATTTCCGGTCGGATGTTGCGTGTAGCCTCCTCCGCAGGCAACTCTGTATTGTATTGTTTTGTATTGTATTTAAATAAATTAAACTCTTCTGTTATTCAGTTATTCTTTGATCAAAATTTACTTTGCCCGAGTCTTGAGCGAAATACTCCCCAAAGTATTTCGCTCAAGACTCGGCCAAAGTAAATTTTGATCAAAGAACAACAGAATAACAGAAGATTTTGATTTATTTAAGTACAATACAAAACAATACAGAGTTGCCTGCGGAGGAGGCTAGAGTGCGTGCGTGTCGAAAATTAATGAGAACAATTTTTGAACTAGAGATTTAGGATTGGCCTGTGTTATTTGGGCTGCAGTTGTGAGCGATATTGTATTCTAGCGTATACAACTCTGCTCAATTAGAGTGTGGCGTAAGTTGCCACAAAACATGTAAATTTATGTTGACGATTTCAAGATATACAAAACCTCTGTCTTCGATGTCGAAAATGTTGTGTGTGATTTTGTCGGCGATCTTGGTAAGTTGTCCACAATTTATAACATCTATTATTATTGACGTGATTCCTGGCGTAAATTTATAGAAACTACTCTAATCTGTAATGAAATATATGAATATTTGTGTGCTGACAGTGTGCACGAATCAAACTGTATTTCATCTGCTTCACTAAAACGGTTGCTTGTTTATGCAAGGCTACCGATACTAAAAATAGGTACGCTGTAGGTACGCGTCTACTGAGTCAGAAACAAAGAAAGACGCTTAATGCAGATAAAATGTATGAAATGACCATTTTGTTAGAATAAAGACAGTCTATTACATATCACACAAACATACCGTTTCCAAATACTTTAATTAGCGAATACTTTAATTTCATAGCAAATCTGACGCGTCAATCAGTCCTGGGAAGTTCTTATAATATATAATATATAATTGAAAATGTTCATATTGATATTTTGCAATACAATTTGTAAGCAAAAAAGTTTATTAACAGTATGTGATATCTCTTCGACGATTTCTTTGTGTTCCCCACTGGTCCAATAAACAAAATTTATTTGTGTGCCCCACCCTGTCCAATAAACAAGATATCTTTGTGTTCCCCACTGGCCCAATAAACAAGATTTCTTTGTGTTTCCCACTGGTCCAATGAACAAGATTTCTTTGTGTTCTCCACTGGTCCAACAAACAAGATTTCTTTGTGTTCCCTTATGGCCTTATCAATTGTAAAGTATATAGATTATAGTGATTTTCCAATATAAATGTGTTGTCCGTAGACATTCAATGTTGATACTTTCAACTTAACATTGTTCTCTGGACGCATACCCCCTCATGAATTATTAATGATATTGGATATGTCAGCTTTATAAAGAAAGTGAGGCGATTTGTCAGAAAATTTGTCAGATATTATAAATAACTATAATTTGTCAAGCTTTATAGATAGCCACCTCCTGCAACCCTTAAAGTTAAAGTCAATGGCATGCATGTTTTGTTTTTAAAATGAACATTTATACATTAAAACCATTTCAATTTATTTCCTTTCTAGGATATATTAAATTCAGAAATTGATGAAATAAATGTAAAATCACTTTAATTAATTTCCTTTATAGGATTTAATTGCATAATTTAATTGTCATCGAAGCTTCAAAAATAAACGAGATTTATAGCCTTGAAAAACAATAAATAGTCTCACCGATTGAACACACGCTATATGTCGGTAAAATAAATAAATTACGTTGCAATCTCGTCAAATTTTATCAAATTTTTATAGCAAATAATGCAAATAATAAATGCATGCTGCAACATACAGTATCTGATATTAACGAACATTTCGATAATATATTTGTAATTTAAACTGATAAATTCGAAACAAGATCCTGTATTTATACTTTACTGAAAATGTGAGACTGTGTATACTCTACAATTCAAAACAGCTTACCTCAATACTGAAGAAACTATTCTTTGGAGCTCGAAATTTGCAGATTTTTTGCGAACTTTTCACTAAATTCTAATGCCAACAAATCTCGAGAAGTGCGAGTTACGCTGAGTGATAAAATGAATCTCCGATGCACTTGTTGTCATATTATCAAACCATTTATAGGCATTGGCGTAAACAGTTCGGAAATCTCCGCAGATCCGGGCTTAACCTATGCAAAGAGCCTGTTCGCAGGAAAAGTGAAAATCGGATCTGATCCGGATCTGTCCACGTTGCTGACATAGGCGACTACTGTTCCAGTAGACGCCAAAAAGGCAGCGTATGAAACTCTGACAAGTCTGTTCATGCGAATGCGATAGAAATTGTTGTGAAATAATGGTATTTTATTCTGGAAGATTTATTGCACTCATTGTTTCTAATAATAACTTTGATACATTCTTTTAAAAGTGCCCGATGTTCAGTCTTGTCTTGTCGCTTCATGCGCACACTGTAGATATATCCGCACAGACCGCACTTTAAATACACATTAATTCTCTGAAACGTTTAGTAATTCTTCTTATTTTCTTTATAGAGATATTTTACTGTAATAGTCAATGATCAATATAAATCATGTAGCTACAATTCCTATAAATTCAGTATGTCATGATCTACAGTCAAACACATCACACGAGTATATAAATTATAATATGTAATTTAATAACCATGTCTAGTTCCGCATTAGAAATATATAATTTGCGTGCAGTATATATACAGGGTGTATAAAAAAAACTGCAACCCGTTGAAATCAGATATTTTTAGAATTTGCATGATTCAGCACTAATTGATCCCAAGGGTGCGTAAACACAATATACAGATCACTCTTGTGCGTTATTATACCGTGCGGCATGAAATTCCCTTCTATAGCTATATAATATTATTGTGTTTACGCACCCTTGGGATCAATTAGTGCTGAATCATGCAAATTCTAAAAATATCTGATTTCAAAGGGTTGCAGTTTTTTTGATACACCCTGTATAGCCTGTGAACAGATTGTGTTCTCGATCGCATGAGACACAGTTGATTTATGGCCGACATATCGAAAGATAATTCTGTCGCTTTCCAATAAGCGCCGTGAATAAAATAATAAAGAGTAAAGCGCTCATGTACTGAGAAATAAATTCAGGAATTGAGAGTACCGTCTGTTTACAGGAGAAGAATCGAGTTTGTAACGAATATAATGAAATATTTTAAAAAGTAAACAATGTCAATGCTATTTATAGAACGCGAAAGAAAAAGTAAATATCAAAGCTCATGCATGCAATGCTCCTCTAAGGAAATCTCCTTCCGAATGACATTTTGAAAAACGATAAGAAATTGAATTAAGGAATTGGTGTTTGTTTTGGAAGAAAGTTTATATAGTAGACGTGGTATTAGTTATACACATTGAACAATGTACTAATAGTAGTACAAATAATTCAGTCATTCGAATATTTAAGAGATTCAAGAAATTACAGGTCTATTACCTCTATAACTTACTATATTATACATCTGAATTCGAAAAAATGTTAGTGTGAAAGTGGCTCTGACCAGATTTTTTGTGTTAAATGTGCGAATGAGAGTAGTTTACGCCCATGAACTTCGGACTATCCTTGGGATCTCTGAGTTGTTGTTGATGTTAAGGACTTAAGGTTGTTTTTGTTTTATTGTTTTGATGATAAAGTTATTGATGCTGTTAATGTTGTTGTTTTTGTTCTAGCTTGCTGCTGTTGAAAGGGTTATTGTCATTTTTTGTTTTTGTTTTTGCTGTAGCTGTTGAGTTTTGTTCTTTTTGACGTTATTGTTATTGTTATTGTTACTGTTACTGTTACTGTTACTGTTACTGTTACTGTTACTGTTACTGTTACTGTTACTGTTACTGTTACTGTTACTGTTACTGTTACTGTTACTGTTACTGTTACTGTTACTGTTACTGTTACTGTTACTGTTACTGTTACTGTTACTGTTACTGTTACTGTTACTGTTACTGTTACTGTTACTGTTACTGTTACTGTTACTGTTACTGTTACTTTTACTGTTACTGTTACTGTTACTGTTACTGTTACTGTTACTGTTACTGTTACTGTTACTGTTACTGTTACTGTTACTGTTACTGTTACTGTTACTGTTACTGTTACTGTTACTGTTACTGTTACTGTTACTGTTACTGTTACTGTTACTGTTACTGTTGCTATTACTGTTACTGTTACTGTTACTATTACTGTTACTGTTACCGTTACTGTACTGTTACTGTTACTGTTACTGTTACTGTTACTGTTACTGTTACTGTTACTGTTACTGTTACTGTTACTGTTACTGTTACTGTTACCGTTACTGTTACTGTTACTGTTACTGTTACTGTTACTGTTACTGTTACTGTTACTGTTACTGTTACTGTCACTATTACTGTCACTGTTACTGTTACTGTTACTGTTACTGTTACTGTTACTGTTACTGTTACTGTTACTGTTACTGTTACTGTTACTGTTACTGTTATTGTTGGTATAGTATAGTAGTGTTGTCTGTGTTGTTGTGTCTGTTGTTGTTGTTGTTGTTGTTGTTGTTGTTGTTGTTGTTGTTGTTGTTGATGTTGCTGCTGAAGTAGAGTATATGGGTTATTTTCGCTTCAGTGCAGTGCAAAATTTCTTTGGAAATTTGCTGTGGTGTTGTCAGGAGCAGAAGTTTAAGATGAGATATGTATTAATTCATACATACACACAGAATGTAATTTGACAGTAAATATTTAATTGGATATAATTAACTAATTTTGGTATCTTTATAGTTGATGAGACAGTGTGTGATCTTGGTGTACTTAGTCAGTTTGAGATGGAAAATTGCACAAAGCCAAAGACTTATGATTATTTTGATGGTAGTGAAGTGTCCTATGCTCTTACGTTCCTGTTTCTTGGACTGTTCATTGTGGGTAAGTGATATATTCATTCTTTTCTCTCCTCCTATAATGAATAGCATGAAAGTAAGCAGATAAGCTGGTAAAGTATTTACTAAAAACTATATGGCAACTAACTGAGTGTCTGTATTATGACCCCTACTTACAGCGGCTTACTCAAAATTATTCTGAAAGCCCTGATACCAATAATAATTTTCACATTTCTTATTGGCTAAAGACATTAACACGTCTTTTCAATCCTTTACTTAAGGTATTTAGAACACATAATTTAATTATTTATATATTTATTAGGCTTCGCCAAATCGCTCACTTACTATATTACACATATTAACACAAACACTGACAATATAAACGGTCAAATGACTGGGTACACGCTACAGCTTTCGCCCATCACAGCGGCCCTTTAAGAATACAAGAATCAGCGAATGTTTATTTTAAAAATGTCCAAAATCATTTAGCTAGTCTCACTTTTTAATAAAATTATAATTTCTTATGGCATTGGTAATTTGTGGATATAATAGCTATGGGCCAAGGACAAGTGAATCGATTAAATTGTGGTTCAATTTGGATAAAAATTGGTTGAGAAATTTACAGCCCTGTTTTCCCGAGCTGAACAGAACTGAATGCGTAATTAGTGCATGTCTAATTTATGCATAAATACTTGACTTCATTTGCTGTTGGATGTATGCAGTTTCTGAATGCCGTCTAGTTCTTATTTATGAAATATCGCACAAGTGTTTTAAGATATTTGCTATATGTGGTAAAATATTGGCTAGTATGCCGATAACAATCTTAGATCATATCTAATATTTAGGTGTGGTTCTGTTTATGTTATTCATGGCCAAACGACGACAACACTTTTTGGCCGAGAGAAGAAAGAAAAACCTGAGGAGAACTCAACGTAGAAGCGGTGTGAAAGAAAATGAGTTTATAGGTAATAAAATCAAGTTGTGTCTATCAGGCTCGTTTTAAACGCGTACATTTCATGAGTCGAACTTAATTCATATTCTAGTCGACTAAAATAGGCGTTTTAATGTTTGAATCAAACAGAAGAACTCTCATGACCGATACATAACCAGTGGTTCTGCTTCTTCTCGAGATCGGGCAAATATTTTAAAAAGTAGAAATACAAAGTAGGTATATTAATATAAACTCATCTGATGTGGTGGAAGGTTTGTAGTGGAGCACTCTCGATGTTAGGCGCGATAGGATGAAAAGTGTCTTTTGTATAAGATCTTAATGACCAGCGTGCACCAAATGTAAAGGAAAGCTTTGTTAGACTTAAAGACCTTAGTAGGAATTACAATCTGCGTAACATTGATACTGATCTAGCACTTCCAAGGCCTAATCAGCTATTTTTTTTAAACGAAGCTTTAATTATAGTGGTGCAATGCTATGGAATGGTCTCCCCCAAGAGGCAAAAAAGGCAACTTCGATCTGCCAATTTAATAGAACAATCGCCACTTTGCCAGCTTAACACCTTAAATACTATATTTAGTCATCTTCTTTAGTATTTGTTGTAGAAATTCTACTTTTTTTCTCTCTTCATTTTTGTATATATAGTTAGTTTCCATACGCCCCTCGTTCGTTCGTTCGTTCGTTCATTCATTCATTCATACTTAAATTCATAATTTATGCATTTGGTACGGCTCATGCGAAGCACTGCTGTTTGAATCAACATGTGCTTCAGCCGTTTAGCATGCCTGAACCAGGAGAAATTAAATTCATGGGATAAATTTGTCCGGTGGCCTAGGTATTGCTACCCAATACGTGAAGATGCGGTTAGCCCGCTGCCTCGTACACACTTAAAACACACAAGTTGTGACAAACCTGCAGCAGACTTGTACCAATGCTGTTTTAACAATCCGTTATCAGGATATGTTCGCACTGCTTGTTCCCAGCTGGTTGACAAGTTGTCAACGACTTGTTGACAACTAGTTACAAGGTTGTTGACTAAACAGACTTGTTACAATTAAGTTGTTCCAACAACTTATTATCGTCCTGCAATTCAACAACTTCTACGTTAACAAGTTGTGAGTGACAACCTTGTAACAACTTGACGAAATGACAAGATTGTTACAACTTGTTGACACGCTTGCTGCAAGCCGGCTGCGCACACATTTTCTTGATAATATGTAAGATTGCGTGTAGTTGTCAAGCTCGTGCTTTATGAACCTCGGATGAAATGAGAAACCACACTCGCTCAGCGTAAATGACATTGAATTAATTATTGTTAAGACTAATTAAGACTACTATTCTGACTTGCCGTGGGTTTGTGTTAGTGTTACCTGGGTTTGTGTTTGTGTTAATGACATGCTGCTCATTGTAATATAGAAAACTATATCGAGACTGAATCTTCACGTTTTAGATAAAACCTTCATACTATTGGTTTCTACGAGCGTTATTCAAAGCATGAAGTTTACTACGAATAAATACTGCGGACAAAGGTCATTACTGGACGTTGTGCCAGTCCTTCCTTTGTTACGGCAAGATTGGGCCAAGTACTGATTTCTTCACCCCCTCATACCCCCCCATTTCACAAGGGAAAAATTTATCCACCCCCCTCCTCATTCCTCCCCCCCCATTTCACAAGGGGAAAATGGAACAAGAGAGAGTTTGGTTAGAAAAATTGTCTATTAGAATAGTAAATAGAAGTTCTTTGAGAAATGTCTGAAATGGTAATATAATCTTTTCCCTTTTAGCTGCCGAGTGGCGTAGAAATCTGCCAGAAAGACCGGTAAAAATAAAACTTGGTGGTGGACAAATTATTCGAATTTCCTCGGTCAGAGGCGAATTACTGCGCACCATTGATCTACGGGGAGTTAACATGATCACGATTTGTTTGGAAAATGACCGAGAGAAAACATTGATGTCGGCCAGGACGGAAAAAGAATATGACCTGGTAAGATTGTATCTGGCTGCTACGCAGGCTAGACGTAGTTCAACTAAAGCTGCATATCCCCCAAAATAGATTATTTTCAGCACTGTCTGCACATATCGCTACAGACGCTACTCAAGCGCTAAAATATTTGTTGGTTATAGGGCTTTCTCTTTAGCAATCATCTATAATTATCCACATTTTCACACTCGACGGAGGTGATTGGTGAGCAGATGATCACTATCGTCTTCATTCCCAAGATTCAAAATTTAAAATATCACTCTGGGAGGGGGGAAGAAGGGAAAGGGGAATGGGGGAGGGGGGAAGGTGCCGAAAAAGAGTACTCTCTGTATGTTTGTGAAAATGTTGAGACATGTGGATGGTCGAATTTTGGGAATAAAGAAAGATATTCCGGAATAAAAACAGTTTCAACTCATTCTTTGATTTATATTCTTTTTAAAAGAACAGGAAGATGGAACGATTTTTGCCTCATAAGATATATTTTTGCAAATTGTAGCTCCGTTTGACTTTGTTTGGCTTAGGAAGTGCCACATCGGTTTTTCTCTTTTTAAGATCGTAGGTGTTATCAGTTTCATTATTTCATCGGAAATATTCTCATAGTTTGGGTGCTGTGTGGGGCCATTACAAGAATTTTATACATAAAGATTGATTTTAAGCATTTGCGTCTTAGTTCTAGCGATTTTCATCGAAGATTTTCAAGCAATTCAGCGGATCAGAGGCTGCGCCATGGGGAGGACACATCCCCCAATTATCTTCAAGGTCCTTTTTCTAATTCGTCCAAACTGATCCGATGAGAAAAGCGAGGGGCGTTGGTACCTTTGTGGCGTCAGTCCAGCTATTTAGATAAGCTAAATAGATTCAGCCTTTATGGTGTAAGTACAGGCAGGTTAAAGGATCAGGACGTTATGAAGTTTTCAAGACTCGATACAAGACATGACTTTTATTGATACTAGTTTTAAGTAGCTGTCTATCATTGCATATTTCCAGGTCTTGTACATACGAATAGTCATGAAAAATCATGTGTTTCATATACTTTATAACCTTTGGAATTCTGTATAATCTTACTCCCAAAAGCTGGAAATCGCATTTCAGGGGCCCTAGATTTCAAACCCCCGCGGAGTCACGAGCCTTCGGCTCTCGAAAAGTCTCTTTCACTTTTACAATCCTGGCGCCACCACTGCGGCGGATTGAACGTCATATGTTGCCCCAGAAATTACTCTTGCATTTCGATTTTGTACAGTATGTATTTTGTGGAAAAGATCATGAAATTGATACTCCAACTCAAGTTTTCTTTAAAGGTATTTTGTTTCCCTTGTAGATTGTTAAGTTCGATACCACCGGACGACGACAAATTTTTATTCAAAAATTGGAAGAATTTTTGGGAACATTAAAAATCAACTGTTGCCGTCAAGTAATGAGGACCAACATGTTGTTCACCACTGCTACTACAAAAGAGGATAGGCAGAAGAAACTGGAACAATTTTTCCGATTGGCCTTAGCTCACGTGAGTATACTGTGAGATGCAGTTTCTATGATTCCATCGACGACTTCGAAATGATTTCTTTCTGCTCGGTTGTATTCGGTGTTCATATTTAGGAACTCTTTAAACAGCTATGTATTTACTAAGACATCACTCATTCACAAAAAATACTTATAATCCGTGGAAGTCTTTTATGGATACTCAAATCATCCCAAATTGAAAATCTATTTAAGCTCAACCACTTGTTACAGAAGTTGCTCTTTGCATGAACGTTACATATGTCATCATTAAGCTTTGACAATGAAAGCTTAATAAATAAGTAACTAAATAATACAAAAAGTGCATTTTTCTAATGAAAAGATGCCTAGTACATATATACTTCTTATATACTCGACACCTTGGGCTAGATAGCAATCGTAATCCCTATTTAAAGGATAACTTACTCCCGAAAAAGAGCATTTCCACTTTGTTGGCCGATGGCGTCATCCCTCGAGTATACGAAGACCCACCTCGCGACTTTAGATCACCCCTGGTCAAGACAGACTGAAGTTAGTGTCGAGACGTTGAGCCATGAATGCCATTCGTTCGCGCCAGAGTTGTCGACTCGAATCATGAGACTTGGACTCGAGTATTTTTGTGACTTGTGACTTGGCTTGTTACTCAAACTGACGACTTGTGACTATGACTACAACAAAATTGACCTGTGACTTGACTTGGACTTGAAAGAAATGACTTGCCACCGATATTCACCGAGCCTGAGGCGAATAATTGTTTTAGTAAAATTACATAGGTGATTATTTGGAAAAAAATAAAAAATGCACACAAAAATATTTTAATTGAATATTTACGATAAAAGCGGCTTAAGAACGGTTTAGGTGATTATCGCGTATTAATCTGAGGTAGCGCAACCAATCAGCGTTGAGAATTTTCAATAATCACCTATGTAATTTTACTAAGAATTGTTAACAACTCTGGTTTGGGATTGCGATAAATTACTCAGTTAATGCTCGTTCCCGCGAACTTACAAACTTCGAACATACTTCTTTGGCCTTTTGTCTCTACAGGCGTTCGATATCGACTATGATGATGCATGCTCGAAAGAGAAAGCTTGTGTCGGAAAAGAAGTCCTAACATGTGAATTGTCGAGAATGGAATTTGCTGAAGCGCTCTCGTTGAAACCTAACTCACAATTCGTAGAACTCATGTTTGATTTGTTTGATAAAGATGGCAACGGTTACGTATCTTTCCGGGAGTTTCTTGACGTCATCGTTATATTTTCCAAAGGTACAGTACTTTTCATAAGTAGACGGCAATTAAAATGACGAATCACCTCAGATTTTGGCTGAGCAGTTGTATTATTTGCAAGCAATCTCTCTTTCAAAGGAAATAAATCACGCTTTAATTAACATATAACAAACACCAATTTATTCAATCATACGTAATTTTAGTGTGCAGTGATAAAGTGAAAGTGTGCGGTGATAAACGGCAGTAAAAATGTGCAGTGATAACATTTGTTGTGATAAATTCGTACTAAGTAGAACCTATATATCAAGGCTTTTTCTCGGCATCTTGTTCGATTGGACTAACAGTAGAAGGTGTTTGTAGATGGAATATACGAGCGAAAACTTATATACATTTTTAGACCTAGAAGGGAGCAGTAGCGAAAAATGAAACTTTAGGCCCTCTGCGGCCCTGCGATTCCGGTGCAGCGCTCTAACCAACTGGGCTACAGAGTCCAGTTGCTGAGCATTAAGCTCAAATTCGTATATATATGATGGGAGTGATGCCAGTATAAGGTATGGGTAAATATCAAGGTTTTTTCTCAGCATCTCGTTCGATTGGACTAATAATAGAAGGTGTTTGTAGAGAATGTACGAACGAAAATTTATATATATTTTTAGACCTATACATGTATATAAATTTTCGTTCGTATATTCCATCTACAAACACCTTCTACTAAATAGAACCTACTAAAGCTTTCGAAATTGATTTACATCACTTATCTAAATGTCCTGTCGAGCTTAAAGGGGACCGAATTGAGTATTTTGGTTTGAAGTATTTTGGTTTGACAGTTTTCCATATCATATTTTGATGCAAAGTTTCACTTTGCAACTATTGTGATTACAGGGCAAAAATTCACATAAGTGACTCAGATAGGCATAGATAGATGGATAGATAGATGTATAGAGTAAATAATCCGGGGGGAGCTTACACTTGATGTTCTCTATTTGGTTGTATATAAATCAAGAGCGATGTATGAGTGTGGCCGAAAATTGAGAACAATTCTTCAGGGACAAGAGATTTAGGATTGGATATATTATTTGGGTTGTACGACTATGGTGTATGGCTATGCTCAATTAATCTGAGGCATGAGTTTCGCTATAAACATGTCTTAATATTGATGTTGACGATTTTCAAAATATGCAACAAGACCTGTCGAAAATGTTGTGTGTGATTTTGTCGGCACTATTAGACCTGGTAAGTTTTCTACAATTTTTAAACATCTATTACTGACGTGTTCCTGGCGTACATTTATAGAGACTACTCTATAAAACTGTATGAAATATATTGAATATTTGCATGCACAAATCAAGCTACAAGCTGTATTTCATTTGGTTCGCTACAAAGGTTGCTTGTTGTATTACTACTGGCAGTTTATGAAACTCTGACACATCTGTTCATGCGAATGCGATAGAAATGTTATAAAATAATGGTATTTTTATTTTTGAAGGTTTAAACACTTCCTTGTTTATAATCAAAAACTTTTTTGATACATTATTTTAAATGTGTCCCGAAGACGAAGTGTAGTCTTTCGGTCTTGTCGCTTCATACGCAAATTTATCAGCATGGACCGCACTTATACTCATTTTTAAATAAAATTCTCTAGATAAAACATTTTGTATTAATTCTATCGATCTATTTTCTTTAGAGAGATATTTTACTGTAATAGTTATTAAAATCATGATCATGTAGCTATAAATCATGATCTACAGTCAGACACGTTATACAGTATACAGTGTCAGTGTATAAATAACATGCAATTTGATTTGGCATTTATATAGTCATCCTCGTTGTTATATAGTTCGCTTGTCTAACCAGGGCGTGGCGAACGAATCACGATTGGGGGGGGGGGGGGTGTCATATCATTATGACCAACTTTTCCGAGTAAAATGATCAACTTTTTTGTCTTTCTATATACGAACTTTTGTATCAAAATTATAAAGGAAAACGAAAGAATTTATATAAACCTTAATAGTTGTCTGGTCGGATATGAAAGGGACTCTCTAAGCCAGGGCCTTTTTTAAGAAATGGTTATGGGGAGGCATCAATTTTCGTGCTAGCTTGATTTCCTGCATTTTCAGAGACAATTTTTGATATATCCCATCTAAACGGACCAAGCTTTACAGGGAGGTAATTAAAAAGGGCCTTGTGCTAAGCCGCTTCTAACGTTCATTTGAACTACACAAATACTGTATCACTTCGACTCTGAAAGGGTTATAAATGTTAGGCCTACAATGCTAACAAGCATGTTTAGCAATTGCAATTTAACTATGAAATTTATTCGTAACTGGCCCAAACAGCTTTCAATTGCCTTTATTGTCCTTGTTTTAGTTAGTTTTTCAAATGGAAGCATTTTTTAACTTTTTATAAGATAGAAAGGATCAATGAATGATGTTGAGGCAATGCATGTATGCTACACTCCAGTAATTCTAGCACTAGTCTATTGACCAACTGCTTACGTACTCAGGAGCGCATAATATTTGAAAATTAGAACGTATTGTTTCTTATATATTTTAACCAACAACAAATGTGCTGACCAACTCTTTAATATTTAGAATTATTGTACTTGCGTTGCACGTTTTATAATTTCAGCGCATAGTCTCAACGCATAATTTATCAATATTTTTTGACCAACAACAAACCATTTTTGACCAACTTTTTAATATTTAGAATTATTGGGGGTCGCCACGTCCCTGTGTCTAACTAATTCATCTTCAAGTTTTACGTCAACTCTGGAGTATACATTGAAAAGACAAATTTTGTAAAAATTTGTCTATCCTCTATAAAGGCATATATAGATATTTTTCCGATATAAAATATAATTTGTGTGCAGCATGGCTATGCTGGTGAACAGACGTGCTCTCGATCGCACGAGAGAGAGTTGATTTATGGTCAGCATATTGAAATATACGAGGAATCACAGTCTGCGTGATAACGAAAATAATTGAATTTGTCGGAATAAAACAATAAAAGGAAACACTGTGATAGACTCATGCAAATGCTTCCGCTTTAAAGGAAATGTCCTTTCGAATGAAATTTTGAAAAATCAAGGATTGAAATAATCGAATTGAAGTTTTCGAAGAAAGTCTATCTGGTACAGTTATACACTGCACAATGATTTACAACCGCGAATAATTCAGCCATTCAAATATATCTAAGAGTTGCAAGAAATTACAGCTGTGTTACCTCTATTAAGCTCTATAACTATCAATATTTTGCATTTGAATTCGAAAAAATAGTTTAGGTTCATTTTGCGAAAATGACTCTGATCAGATCTTCTGTGCTAAACGTGCATATTGCCAAACCATACCGTATTCATTTACCTATATGATCAGTACAGTAGTTAACCCCATGAACTTTGCACTATCCTTGGGATCTCTGAGTTTTCAGTTAAAATAGACTATTTTCTATTTTTATGTGAAAAATCCTGTATCAATTAAAAAAATCTTGTCACGGTTTTATTGGGCAGGCATGGTTATATTTTCAGTCAATCTAAAGGGTGTCGTCCGTAAACTTTTCCAGGGGTGTACTTATAGTCACCAGACTGGCAAACCCCCTATTGCATGAAATGCGCAGTGATCAAAATGTCATAAAATTAGGTATGTATGCAATGATTTACTATTATTTGAATTATCATTAGTTAGGATAGCCAGTTTCCTAGCGAAATACACACAAAATGGCCTGCTCACTATTAAATGTAGGTGTTCGCTGATTCTTGACCTTTCGCAATTTGTACTGTCCAGGGGCGGATCGCGCAAAGGCCGGATAGTGCTATCCATCTGGTAGTGATTTTTTGAATCTTTCTAACATCGGCCATTGATTGCGCAGGTTAAACTTTTGTATTTATAAATCAAAATTCCTATCACTGGAATGACTAATTGTGAAATTCATATTTGCATAACTAAATCCATAGTATATCCACACTATTTCCATACTATATCCATAGCATGAAAATTGAAATATAAAGTATGAAATTTCATACTGAGGATTTTGAAAAAATAGCCAGTGTACTCATATGTATTGTACGTCCATATCCGAGTATCACAACTTTTCAGGAATTTTACCTGGAGGTGTTTAGCTATAGAACTGTCCAGTGGATAAAGCTATCTGCCTATCCGGCTTTCGTACAACTGTGGCCCCAGACAAATAATTTCTCGTAACCATAAAAAGTGGCGATTTACATTCGCGTTGCTTTTCCATCAGGTACCCCAGATGAGAAGTTGAGATTGTTTTTTGACATGTACGACGTCTCTGGAGATGGCAAACTTGACCGGGATGAATTCAAACAGATGATAGTGTAAGTTGTTCTCAGGGGTGTAGTGGAGCGGGGGTGGGGTGTGGCTAAGGGGAACTCAGCCCCCTTGTTAAAATTCTATGACGATTTGGGGGGCTGAACGCCCTCCCGACAGTAATTTTAGTAATCCTCACAAGGTAGAGCACTATTGAGACAGTCAGAATTTTCTATTCCAAGTCAAATCCTTTCTTCATTTAAAACTAATGTACGCATTATAGACTAAGAATATGACCAGGTAAATCGACTTAACTTTATAAAACATTTTCCTGCAGTAAAATAGATAACCTGAACCAGCTTGAAAATTCTGTAAATTAAACTTGTTCAGATAATCTATTTTACTAGAAGAAAATGTTTTAATAAATAAAAAGTGGGGGTAACCAGGGGTTTTCTCAAGTAAAGTGCGTTAAAAGCTAAAAAGTCGGCCATATTGAAACGTCATTGTTACCATATCAACGGTAATGACGTCATTTTTGTGAACAATTCCCAGCTCTAAGAATGTTGTTCTGTATAAGTCAAACAATTTTTGTTTTCTGACAAGTACACACGCAAAAATCTCACATCTTGTAACAAGTCTGCCAACAAGCCGTCAACAAGCTTGATGGCATTATCAGACTTGTTACAAGGTTGTTCCAACAAGTCCGTTACATGCTTGATATAACAATATTGTTACAACCTTGAGTTGTCAACCTTGTAACATTCTTGTTGTATCATGGCTGTGATAGACATGTTAGAACAACCTTGTAACAAGTCTGATTTTGCCATCAAGCTTGTTACAAGTTGTTAACAGCTTGTTCCAAACTTGTTACAACAACTGGGAACAAGCAGTGCGAAGACAACTTGTTGACAGCTTGTTAACAGATTTGTAACAACTTGTTTGCAGACTTGTTACAATTTGTGCGTTTTTACGCGTGTAACAGTTCTTCAAAAAAATTCGCCACCTTAACCAGGAAAATTAATAGTCCTGTAATATATAGTGCAAAATAGTTTCATATTTCCCCCTTGTAGTTCGTTTATGGAGCTTGTAAATGCAGACGTTGAATCTGACCAACTTCATGTCTTGACTGACTCCATGTTTTCTCAACGTGGCCTTGAAAACAAGACTGAATTGACGTTTGAAGACTTCAAGAACATCATGGGAGAGTATATGACGAACTTTGACGATGCAAAGTTGAACTTGTCAGGTAATTTAAATATTTATTGGCAGTACCTAGAGGGAGTACTTGTCCCAGATCCCAGATTCTAAGCTGGCAGTGTTAGCTTAGAACATTTGCATGTAATTGTACTACATTCATGTTGGTGCCCATAAAACTTGTGATTAACGCTTTCTGAAAGCGATTGTTGTTAAAGCTGCAAATTCGATGGATTTTTCTGTATTTTTGTGGTTAGGTACGGGTCTTGAGGTACGCAGAGGAACTTTGGTGGATATCAAGAATGACCCAAAGATGGCAAAGAAGAGAGAGAACGCTCTAAGGCGAGCTAAGAAAACTGTGCTGAAATCTTTCGGGTATGGCGAACAGTATATATATGTTTTGTTTGAAGCAACGTGCAAAACCAAACGCGAAGAGACCTATACCCTACAAGCGCATGCGCCTATAAGTTGATATTTACAAATTTTAGATATGTATTGGAGTCAAAATCGCGCATGGATGCACCTATAAAAGTCCGCATCTAGGCGCAACCGCTCTCTCAAAATAAACAACTAAAATAGCAGGAAGTAAGATGTACGTATAAGCATACACAGCTTTTTGTTCTTATACTTCATACTCAACAAAATATTGAAGTTGTGCAATTTGCATACAACAATAAACTTGAAAAAACGTTTACACTTTTTCAACAAAAAGTTTAACAAACAATGGAATTCCAGTGCCAATATTGAGTCAAAGAAACGTGAGATAAGGCGATCCAAGATAAGGATTTCCTGTGCTGAAATCTTTCGGGTATGGCGAACAGTATATCTATGTTTTTTTTGAAGCAACATGCAAAACCAAACGCGAAGAGACCTATACCTTACAAGCGCATGCGCCTATAAGTTGATATTTACCATTTTAGATATGTATTGGAGTCAAAATCGTGCATGCATGCGCCTATAAAAGTCTGCATCTAGGCGCAACCCGCTCTCTCAAAATAAACAACTAAAATAGCAGGAAGTAAGATATACGTATAAGCATACACAGCTTTTTGTTCTTATACTTCATACTCAACAAAAGATTGAAGTTGTGCAATTTGCATACAACAATAAACTTGAAAAAACGGTTACACTTTTTCAACAAAAAGTTAAACAAACAATGGAATTCCAGTGCCAATATTGAGTCAAAGAAACGTGAGATAAAGGCGCTCTAAGATAAAAATTTCCTGTGCTGAAATCTTTCGGGTATGGCGAACAGTATATCTATGTTTTGTTTGAAGCAACATGCAAAACCAAACGCGAAGAGACCTATACCCTACAAGCGCATGCGCCTATATGTTGATATTTACAAATTTTAGATATGTATTGGAGTCAAAATCGCGCATGCATGCGCCTATAAAAGTCCGCATCTAGGCGCAACCCACTCTCTCAAAATAAACAACTAAAATAGCAGGAAGCAAGTATAAGCATACACAGCTTTTTGTTCTTATACTTCATACTCAACAAAAGATTGAAGTTGTGCAATTTGCATACAACAATAAACTTGAAAAAACGGTTACACTTTTTCAACAAAAAGTTAAACAAAAAATGGAATTCCAGTGCCAATATTGAGTCAAAGAAACGTGAGATAAAGGCGATCCAAGATAAGGGTTTCCTATTCGGCTGGTGTAAATGACGTTACAACTCCTAATTGTTTGGCTCCTGCCACTTTGGGTGGCAAATTCCACTGGGCAAATTCAAAAGTGATTAATTTAAAATGAAATCCTACATGGCTGACATTAAACTAACGCCAACTCTCCTTAATAACCCGAGTTCTAGACATGCTATTATGCACCAAAATACTCTTCGTTGTTCGAGGATTCTAGCGAGATATAGCTTGTCTAATAACTCTCAAAACGGTACTTCGCGTACTATTCTCGCGTAGCTGCACGAGCCAAATAAGAATAGCTTGAAAGAACAAACCGCAAATGCAAATGAAGGCAGGATGAATATTGTCGCGTTCTTTCAACCATGACACTAGCTAATAACTATTTGTTCCTAGACAATTTTAATCAAGAGAAATTTGTGTACGTAAAGTATTTTGAGAAAGTATTTGTCGAACTGAAATGTTGATAACTCAAGGGCACATGCGCCTATATCCGAAGATTAGCGCATGCGCCTACACCTGGGGGAATAGAATACTTTAATAATACCTATGTCTAAGCATGGAGCACAGTTAAGTTGGAGGGGTTAGTTTTTGGTGAGGATTATAACCGGGATACCGGTAAACCCAGCACAATTGTATTTACAACTGTGTTCAAGCACAAACCAGTCACTCAACTTAAGTAAATATGCTATCTTCAACATGAAGTAGTAAGCGTAACTCAAGAGATAGCGCGCTATCACCAGTTCAACCATTGGGCCTGCAGACTGTGTAACATGTTAATGACGGAAAATCTGCCGGAGACGGAGAGATTCACGGGTACAATTGACGGTAAAAATTAGTTAATCCCTTGTTTCTACATTTTTTCTATCACAGCTCCGGAAATGTCAAAACAGAAGTGAAAGTAAGAACACAGAAAACTGTTGATGAGCAAAACGTCATACGAAAGCGTTGGATTGTAATTGAAAATTATGTTTCAAATCACATCTCAGAAATATTCATCGCCGTTCTATACACATTGGTGCTGTTTGCTATTTTCGCCGAGAGGGCTTATTGTATGTAGCCAATCATAGTTTATTTATTTACTGCAAGCCAGTCCGTAGTCTCGACTGCACATCCAAATGACTCGTTCTGCGTTGGGATAAAATTGTAATTGAATAATAACATGGAGGGGAAGATTTAAAATATGCATATCGTGGTATTTAACTGGTCAGTCATCATTCGTGTGTTATATATCGTGATTCCACCGCAAAAATCTTAAATTAATAAGTTTTTGTACTAGCACATTATTTTCTCTGTGCAAAGCAGAATAAAGTAAGCTGCACTTAGGTGAATATTTTTGTAATTTTATGTATTACACCCGTCCGTAAACCGTGCGAAAACTAATATTGTTCTTCGAGCAACCTATTGCATATTCCAATCAAATCGCAGTTCAATTCAATTTTGGCTCTATGTGAAACACGGATGGATCATTGAACAGTTGAATACTTTGATATGCCCAATTTAAATCTTCTAGTCTCAGCTACATTTTTTATTCAACAGTAATTGTATCCCAACTCAATTGTGCGTCCAGATGACGCTCTTTTTGACCGTGCGTCCAAATGACGCTCTTCTTGACTGTACATCCAAATGACGCGCTTTTTTATTGTGCGTCCAAATGACACTCTTTTTTACTGTGCGTCCAAACGACGCGCTATTTGACTGTGCGTCCATATGACGCGCTTTTTGACTGTGCTTCCAAATGACACGCTTTTTGATTGTGCTTCCAAATCACGCGCTATTTGACTATGCGTCCAAATGACGCCCTTTTTGACTGTGCGTACAAATGAGGCGCTTTTTACTGTGTGTTCAAATGCCGTGCTATTTGACTGTGCGTCCAAATGACGCGCTTCTTGACTGTGCTTCCAAATGACGCGCTTTTGACTGTGCATACGCAGTCTTTGTATCACAGTCTTCGACTGAACATCGAAATGACGCGTTTCGACGAACTGGTCTATAATTCGGATGTTTGTTTCTGTAGATTATTCGGTGGAACGTGAACACAGTGGGTTACGTCGGATTGCAGGATATGGTGTAACAGTGACACGTGGTGCTGCAAGTGCAATGATGTTCACCTACTCATCGCTATTGGTTACAATGTGTCGTAACTTGATCACTTTCCTCAGAGAGACATTTCTTAGTCATTATATTCCCTTTGATTCCAACATCTTGTTTCATAAATATGTTGCAATATGGGCGCTTGTTTTTACAGGTATGATTATTCTGTTTTCTTCCTATATTTCTTCTTTTTCGTTTGCACAATAGTCAATCGAGATACGGTCTGCGAACTTGGCAAACTTCAGAGCGTCCATGGTGAGCTACGATTTTATTTTAAGACGACTTCACCGTGCTTTACCGTGCGCAAATCTTTTGAATTTTTGCTGATAAATATTTCAACAGCACGATTCAGAGGTTTGACTCGAGGGTTCGTGTAAAGATTTACGTTCTCGCTCATTTTTTCATTTTCACTTTATTCGTTATTTTTCGTTTATTTTCGATTTTTAAGAATTTTTGTTTTTCGTTGGACAACATTTTAGAACATTTTAAGCATTTAAACATATCTTGAAACTTTGTCTAGACATGTCTTGACGATTTCTCTAGAGTGAGGCTAGTTAAACCTGATTAGTTGACGTAACTAAAGCCCACCAAATGATTCAAACACATATTAAAGTTTCGCGCGAACGGTATTTCATCCACTTTTTCAAGAATTTTTGTTTTGGTCGTTGTAAAGATTATTTTATTCTCACGAATTCCACCAATTCCATTTTTTCGTTTCCCCATAAATGATTTTTGCTTCGAAAACTATTCTGGAGTTTTCTATAAGTGTATATACTTTTTATTTTCAGTAATGCATTGCATTGGACATACAATAAATTTTTACCACATCGGTACTCAGCCTGCAAATGATTTAATGTGCCTCTTTAGCAACAATTTTCGAAGGTAGGTTTTAAGCCACATCTTAGGCCCCGATTAATTTATTTTTAAGAAATTAGTTAAGACTTATTATTTTAAGGAAGCCTTTAATGTAAATACTTCATGTAACATATAATCTATATAATCTCGTTTACTTTTAGTTAGTTTATACATCTATATAACCATTCAGCATACAACAATTTTAGTTTAATTATGTTTGTGATGCGCATTTGATCATATACTATAGCATGTTAATTTGCGCAATATAAATATTAAATATTATTATTATTATGTGCCGAAGCAGTGTAAACAGGGCAATCCGGTACGATCGGTACAAAATCCATGTTTTTGCGCTAAATTGTTACTTGTTTCCTTGGAAACGGTATATTAGGTGAGGATCCTGTAAACACACTTTCTTTTTGCCGTCTGGTATAAAGAGTAATCCGGTATGGAAAATAATCCGGTATAGTGTAATTCTGCCCTTACTATACTAAAAAGTGTTTTTATTAATCAAACTCTGACTCTAAAACATCAATATTCGCAATTAAATTCATTTTCTTAATGCTGAAAAAATCAGTTATCTTCTGTATGTTTTAGGTCGCACGAACTGCCAACTTTTCACTACTGGTGCTGGGAATCCATAACAGGTATTATAAAACAGTCATCCATTGTATATGAGCTATTCTGCAATCTGATTGGTCAAGCTACTTGCCGTATATCATGCATATACGGCGACTAACGAAAACAATATGGCGGCATGAAAACTATCGGAGTTTTGCGAAGGAGAGAACAGCAAGTTATTCGCTTTTTATAGCTTTAGTAGGAAAAAATACAACGAAGAAACTCCAAGCAGGTGTTTACAGGTTAGCAAATGGATTTATAATCTCTAGTCGCAGGGATAAACCGATAGCCAGCCTAGCAAACATTTACTTCACATTACATGATGTAGCCATCTTCGTGTGCATCCGTCGATTTTTGTACTTTTGCCTGAACTTGTACTACAATTTAGAACACAATAATTCAATGAATACAGTGTAATTGTCGATATATTTAAGCGTTAATTTCAATTCAATTGATTTTTATTTATGGAGAGAAAAAATGTACATTTACGGTCAATACAAACCCGCAATTAGCAAAACTATTTGAGGCGGGCAGTATATAGCCTACGCCGTAGACCCCAGCAGAAACACGTTTCTTGAGGAGTCTACGAATCAACGAAGAAAAGCTTGACCAGCTACGTCGCATCCATCTCAGGTTTTGGGTATATTATTTGGGCAATTAACTTTAATTTATTCAATTTATGTGCTGCGCGTCTGTGTCAATGTTATACTAAAATGAACCATTCATGCCAAGCTTTGAGCAATACAAATGTATTCATTGCTTCAAAGTCCTTTCAAATAAAAGCGCTATCAATTTCTTGGACAGCAAGGAGAACATATGTAGAGAGTTAGACGTCCTTCCCTTGTCCATTTTACCCCCCAATAGGATTTGCAAACCTGTTTGGCGTTGAGGAGAGGTTTCAAAGAACGGGTATGTGAGCTGGACAAGACTCTAACGAACGTTCACGATATACAGTATTAAATGCTACTGGCATACCACTGAAAGACTACTGAAAGTCAAGCGAAGTGTCGTGAGAAAATTAGGATTTTTGTATCAGATTATCTGTCGTCTGTCCGCTTAAGAGAGGTTGACTTGCTCATTGGGACCTCAAGTAAGGTGTCTACTTCCGCTTAAGAGAGGTGCCCACATAAAAATGGTTATGAAAGTATTATTTTATTAAACAAATGATTGGGACCTGAGATATTTGTCCGCTTAAAAGGGGTGTCCGCTTAAGAGAGGTGTCTTTTAATAGGTTCGACTGTATATTGATTTACCGGGAAGAAATTTTCAATAGTACACATTGAGAGAATGGGTATGCCCCTTGAGAAATTTAAAAGTGCTCACTTTCACTTTTAGTGGAAGAAACTGCTACCACATTTAACGGAGGTGCAAGGATCCTCCTTTGGGAAATTCTCAAATCTGAAATCAGGAGCACAGGAAATGCCACTTTCTGTACTTTAGGGAGAGATATTTTAAGAATTCCCAATGCAACAAATCAAAAATGTCATAAAGAAAACCGTCTCCTCAACACAAAGCCTAACTGTAATCCTTGCCTCTTTCTTTTGTGGCCTAAGGCTACGCCGACCCCCCAAAACCATTGTTCAACATTTATTGCATGTTACTATAACACTTGTAATATAAAGTTGCAATTGAAAATTTCATATTTTCAATACTGCACACTTTCCAATCAACACTGCACAAAGTGTACAATACTGCACGCTAAAATAGGCCCAGGATTGATTCATACTTTTATAGATGCATCCCCTGATACGACGGGGGAAAAGTGTCCGTATTAGAGAGTTATCCGTATTAGCGAATCTTCATGTCACATCAATTTTTGTAATTTCAGGTATAACTGGTGTATTCTTGGTACTCGTTACTGCAGTGATGTATGTTTTCGCCACGCAGTACTCAAGACGCCATTGTTTCAAGACATTCTGGCTAACACATCAACTTTACATTGTACTTTACATTCTTATCATTTTGCATGGCTGTGGTAATCTCGTACAACGGCCTTTCTTTTATTATTACTTTTTGGGACCTGCTATCTTATTCACGTTGGATAAGTTGGTCAGTATGTCAAGGAAGAAATCGGATATTGCCGTTATTAAAGCTGAACTTTTGCCCTCCGGTAAGTAGAAATTTCATGCTTATTGATAATGTAAGTAAGTGGGGGAGTGCATGCTAATCATCCTTACTTGCAGCTGAGAGCTGAGCTGAATTACGAAGGAGGCAGCTCGACTTGACCGAGTCGAAGGCTTATTAAAGGCGCCTCTCTCTGCCACCGTATAACTCATGTCTGCTAAGGGAGCACAGCTACGATAGAAGGGTTAGTTTGGGCCTATCCAAACCATCCTGTCAACATTCCCTGTGGGAGGAAACCTGAGTACTCGAAGTCTAACCAAAACAAAACCGGTCCAAGCAAATATTTCGGACATTAAAGCAATTTACAAAATACATAACACAATAAATAACATAAATATTTTGACGGCTTTTCCAACCATAATTCAACACAATTAAGAAAACATACATACCAAAGCCGCGCGAAAAAAGCCGTAAAGTCCCCATTATTTTAAAACCTGAAATTTGGATTGAACCATATTTGAACATGCACATCAACAACTGTCTTTTACGAACGGGTGGTAACAAATAAAACGTGAATCTAAATAAGCTTAATAAGCCTTTATTGAAAGCACGGGTGGCAATTTGCAAATGAGGTTAGCGCGCTGCCCCTTAAATCTGAGTTAAGCCTGCTACTGTATAAATCGATATATGGCATTACTTGGCATGGACAAATAGTCTATACGGACCTGATATGCTATAATGTATATAGAGTTGGGGTTGGTTTTCTCCTGCGCTTTAAAAACGTTCATTCGAGAGTTCTTCATCGTGTATTATTCCTCCGTTTTTCCTCTGTCATCAAAGACTATAACCCTAACCCCTTAACTGTGATCCATAATCAGCCATGGGAAGTACCGTATTTTAATTTAATTTTTTTTAATTTATAAGCTTTGTCACATCTTCAACATAAGCACATTACATACAAATAACGTCACTGTACACAATTACGTTACTTTACAAAATTGTGACCGGGTAATCACAACAGCGTTCGCCAATTACTGTGATCCCAAACTACATATATATATACATATATATAGTCAAATCTGCAGACATGCATGTTTCGCCGTTCAACGGCTCGTCAGTGCAGCTTGTAACGCAGTCTAGATGCGAGTGACTTCGTATTTATACACCATACTCTTGCCCTCACCAAGCGCATGTGGTACAATACTCAGACACATGCGCATCCAGACATGCGTGAAGTGTCTTGGGGCCAGAGTGGTCAAACGACCACAAGGGAAGTGAGCTTTTGCATTATAGCTTATTAGCCACCAATTAACCTCATAGAGTGCTCAACAACACAAGTGAAGGAGCATATATAGTCAAATATATATATATATATATATACATTTACCACTAAAGACAACAGACCTCCAGAAACATATGTTGGACTTACTGAGAACTCATTCAAAACTAGATTTAGGAATCACAAAACGTCATTCAACTCACTTAAAACGAGGAACGCTACAGAACTAAGCAAATATATCTGGAAGTTAAAGGATAGCAATGTTCATTACAGCGCATTAAATGGAACATTTTGAAACGAACTAAACCTTACAACTGCGCCTCTAACAGATGCAATCTTTGCTTGTGGGAAAAATACTACATCATATGTAAACCCGAATTAGCTACATTGAACAAACGCAATGAATTAGTCTCTTCATGCAGACATGCAAAAAAATTCCTTTTAATGAACATTTAAAGACCGCTAAACACTTTATCGCTATTTTAAATATACAGCGCGCGGTGTCTATACCTTGGCGTCAGGTTTAGTGTAGATAAGATAATATTTCCGCGTCCTGTCAATTTGTCAACTAACATGTTAATTGCTTTGCGTGCTTTGTAAATAGGATTAATTTTCAGCTTTCATCCACTTGTAATATTGTATAATACTGTAAAGTTTTTTCTGCTAGTCATTAGGCTAATTTATCTGATGAGTGCCACATCTTGTGGTACGAAACTAAATAGTAATAAAGATGCCTAGTAAAATTTGTTGAGTAGTTGAATCTTAATATAATTATGCTCTGGATATCCAGTGAGCACTCTGCTAAAAGTTTATATAATCAACGAAACCAAATTATATATATATATATATAAACTTAAAACTTTGGGCAATAGAGTTATGATTATACATCTAAAAACAGCATGCAGGAGATTTGGACAAGTCTCGAGCCTGATTGTATTTAAGGCAAATTGTTTTCCAAGTCCTAGGGTCATCAATATCATAGTTAATTTGGAGAGCAGAATGGTAGTAGTTCAGTAAGAGATACTTAAATGTAGCCAGAGAGTTTAATTTATTAGTACTAGGTCTTTATAGAGCATTCCAGATTCTTGTTGATCTAACGGTACAGTATATGTTTGTTGATATGTTGAGGTGTGACATTTCTTGATTTGGTACTTTGGGCTATTTGGATCCACTGATCTTGTTTTTCTTGAGGTTGATTGATATTCAGGGAGAACTGTATCTGAGAGAGTGGTAATACCGCAATTTGTCTTGTAGAAGAAGACCATGTCCAGATATTCGTGCCAGTAACTTAAAGGTAGAAGATTTAAATCAAGAAGCCTTTGGGTATAATTGACATCAGAAAGGAAAGGGAGGCCCAGGATGTATTTCGACGCACGTCTTTGCACGCGTTCCAAGCGAGCGATGAGGTCGACAGTCTGCGGTGTCCAAACTTGTTTGCATATGCAAACTTGCATACCCCATTTGCGACCGGACAATTGTTGTATACAGGGATAGACGAGCTTTGCAGTTTCTAATTTTCCTTGTTGAGCGTTTGATGTATCCCAGGAGTTGGTTGTTTTTCGAGCACTGTTCCAAAACCTGCTTGCGCT
Organism: Trachythela sp. YZ-2020; assembly: GCA_016169945.1. Lineage (NCBI taxonomy): Eukaryota > Metazoa > Cnidaria > Anthozoa > Malacalcyonacea > Clavulariidae > Trachythela > Trachythela sp. YZ-2020. The sequence continues at coordinate 421,181 of JADLSH010000154.1, read as the reverse complement.
AAGTCAAATTGTTGGTGATCCATACGCCTAAATCCCGCTCATGTTCTGAATTCTCTAACGTGGAATTTTCTAAAGTGTAAGGATACTCAATAGTGTGGTGTTTTCTTGTGACCCGTAGAGCTTTGCATTTAGATGCATTTAAAGCAAGACCTGCATCAGTGAAGCTGGATTCGAATGTTTTTAGGTCCTCCTGTAAGGCTAGGGCATCACTCGTGGTATTGATTTCTTTGAAGATCTTGGTGTCATCGGCGTAAGTCGCAATAGATGAATTCTTCGCAGAAGAGGGTAGATCATTTTCATAGAGCAGGAATAACATTGGTCCAAGAATAGAGCCTAGAGGTACTCCTGATGTAACAGGATTAGGCGATGATGTTGCACCAAGTATGGTCGTTTGTTGACGCCGGTACGAAAGGAACCAGTTCAGAATGTTTCCACCAAAGCCAAACTCACGGAGACGGCGAAGAAGACGTTTATGGCTAACCATAACCTTGTCGAAAGCCTTGGACATGTCCAAATAAATTACATCTATTTGTTTGCCTCGATCTAATAGACTTCCTATGTTGTCAAGAACTTCAATAAGTTGAGTGACACAGTTTTTCCTAGGGACAAAGCCATGTTGACAAGAGTTTACTTGAGAGAAAACGTGTTCTGTGATGTTATTAAAAATGCAGCATTCCAGTACTTTCGAAACAAGGGAAAGAAGAGATATAGGTCTATAGTTCTCTACGAACTCTTTGTCTCCTTTTTTACTTTTGATTCCTTTGCAGACCAAATGGCACGAAATGCTCGTTTTATGAATGCAGGTGATAGTCTAAAGTAAACTAAGATTCGGCGGTTGAGTTTTGTAAAACTACCTGAAAATACAATAAGCGAGTATGGTGGCATTCAGAGGTGCGTCAGTAGGCGTTTGACATAATCATGTTTGAAGTGCGGCCTTTGCAATTCAGCTCTCAGCTGCAAGTAAGGATGATTAGCAGCATCCCCCCGCCCCACCTAACTCTATTCCATTTCTGCTTTAGATATCACCCACTTGGAATTCAAACGTCCATCGAATTTTGAGTACAAAGCAGGACAATGGTGTCGTATTGCTTGCCAGAGTCTTGGAGGTGGGGAGTACCATCCTTTCACCCTCACCTCAGCCCCCCATGAGGAATGCCTAAGTCTCCACATCAGGGCTGTCGGGCCGTGGACTATCAACATACGTCAGACGTACGAGCGAGCAAATTTGGAGAAATCTGGATACCCGCAGGTTGGGGTTTAATTACTGAAGAAACCTAAACTAAACTTATTTTATTTTTACTAGGTAACTCTGTCAGTTCTAATTTCCTAGTATTGACCATTTCGCAGTACCTACTGAACATTCAAGTGTCGCATTCTGCGTCGGAATAAAATTACAGTTGAATCACAACATGTAGCTGAGACTGGGAGCGTGCATATTAAAACTGTTCAATCATCCATTATTATTTTACATACGGTCACAATAAAATTGCATGTTTTAATTGTTTTTAAACTAGTATATTTTGTTCAGATCTCTCTGCAAAGCAAAATGCAATAGTTTGGTCATTTGAAGGAAGTCAAAAGTGCGTAAACTAATTGTTCTTCGATCAACCTTTTCCATTCTAAAATTAAATTGCAGTTCTCTTGTGGCTAGATATTAAACACAAATGGATGACTGAACAGTTCAATACCTTGATACGTATATTTTAAATCTCCCAGCTGTGAATCAACTGCAATTTTATCTCGACCCAGAACGCGTCATTTCGATGTGTAATAGGGACTTCGAACTGGTCCATGCACTAAATGTATTCTACTGAATGGCTCTATCAGTTTTCTCTTAACCTTTTCCCAAGCTAGAGTTTCACATATACGGTCATCCCTAATCTGCTCAGTGTTTCTACCGTTTGGTAGAGTCAAACTGGAGGCACTTTTCTCTCGTTCAATTTTAACTCTAAAGACTAACCTAAATTATATTGCTTTTAATACTTTTGAGATTATGAATCGTATCTTCTAAACGTCTGATAATGGAATTGTTTACTGATGAAGGTTAGGTTTAGGTCTCATTTAATTTCAAACTGGAGATACATTACCAGGCTTAAAGACATCTAGTGGCGGAAATTCACTGCGGTGGTGGCGCAAAGCCTCTTGAACTTCGGACAAAACTGCAATTTACACTCAAATTTGACTGTCTTTTTGCCTATTTAGGTTAAAATTTCCGACAAATTGTCTATTTTAAGTGAAGATAGGGGGCACGGTTGCCCACTTGGGGCTCATCTATTTCAGGCCAGTTTGAGGTAGTGCTTGTTAGAGAGGATAGCTTAATATAGAAGGGGACTTATTGATTTGATCGAAACGCGGTAAACTAATAACGTTAACTTTCATGGCCAATTAAAATGGAAAAAAAAACGTGCGTACCGATTATATTTCAAGCTAGGGGGAAGGATACTTAATAAATTTCTTCATCTTTAGAGGGAGACATATTGGACTTAATAATAAAAAGTATTAAGGGGATTAACTTGCCGTTGTTTCATTTTAGTTGTACGTGGATGGACCATTTGGTGAAGGTCACCAAGATTGGTATCGCTATGAAGTATCAGTGTTGGTAGGAGGTGGGATTGGTGTCACGCCTTTTGCTTCAATATTGAAAGATATCGCTCACAAAGGAACGTTGAAATCTACATTCGCTTGTAAAAAGGTATTAAAATTCACAAATATGCCTAGGTATCCTTTACTCCTTCAAACTCATTCCCAGGTTATCTCTTTTAGTATTAACACATTTAGAAGCAATATTCGATAATGATTCATATAATGTCGATTACACAGGGTGTGGTTGCCCAATTCACCCAAGCGAGAGATTAGCTCTCCAAGGGTTAGGTTTTGGCGAGGAAAAGCGGAAACCAACCAAACTCTACCTACACGAGATTTCAAGCACAATAAACAATCCAAACTAAGTAACGTAGCAGAATTGTAAAAAAAGCTGCGGGTATGCAGGTACCACCCGTGTGAAGAGTTTACTAGCATTGAGGAAGATTGAAAGTGAAACACTGAATAAAACATCGCAAAACCTGGCAAATGGTCAAAGTAGTAGCAACATTCAGCACTCAGCCAAACTAACAGTACTGCAATGGCAAACATACCCAGGACAAAGCCTGCATGTCGAAAAATTTCCAGTTATTTTTAGGAAGGTTGGGAAAACCCAAAATCTTACCAGGAGGAAGATTGAAGATGTTTTGTAACTCTGTAGCGTAATAGGAAAATGTCCGTCATTTCTGGCCATGAGAAGCACTGGCATTTGTATATTTATATAGTTTATTTGTATATTTAGGTATATTTCTTGTGGGTTACAAGAAGTCAAAAGCACTTTGAATGGTTGACAGATATTATACGCGAGGTTGAAGAAAATGATTCAAATAATCTTGTCAGTGTTCATATATTTGTCACTCAGTTCTATCGTGAGTTTGACTTGAGAACGACCATGTTGGTAAGGAATTTCATTTGCTTATTCGGCTCGTGCAGTCATGCGAGAATATTACGTCATGCTAAATATTCCTTATTTTGGGTGGCATTTTTGTGGATTTCATCGAAGTGCCGTTTTTGCTTATATCTTACGAAATTCTGAGAGTTATCAGGCAATAACGCTAGAATCCTTGAACAGCAAGGAGTATTTTGGTGTATTGTTTACCCAGACGATTTGGGGGCGGGGCGCGGGATGGGCGAAAGCGAGAAATAGAACGCCTAGCAGATTTCCCAATCTAAAATGCTCAAAACTGCCTCGTTTTCCCCCCGCTTCGATATGGCCAATTCTTGCGTTCCCAAACTGGATTTTTGGCAACTTAACTTAACAGCGATTTTAAACTAGTACAGGTAAAATGAACTCAGTACTGGGCCGTAGCAACCGGGAGGGCTGGGGGGCTGCAGCCCCCAATAATTTGTGAAATAAATTTCAAATTTGATTTCAGTTAACCGTTTCATTTACAATTATTGAACAGAAACACTTCAGTAACTCTACAAAAACAGATTGAATAAGTCACTACCTAACTTCCAAAGACTTTTAGACAGTGGCGTACCGAGCGAGGGTATAGGGGTGTTACAACCCAAATTTTTAAAACAATGTCGGTAAATCGACCTTCGTCAGTTAAACGTAGAATTTGAAAGTAACTTGCTCGGTAAATTTTTAAATTTAAAACAACCACAGCCACAGGCACAGGATCGTCGGCAGTAATTTGCTCATCCAAGATTGTACTTATTTTCATACTTTATCTATTTCTTGCCGAGCCAACTACAATCAACTCATCTGTAATAGTTTGTCGTAATACTTCACATCGTGTATATATATCAGAAGAAACAAAAATTGTATACGGAGCACATGAGGTTGTAAAAAGTTAAAACGTGCGTTAAAAACCTTGAATTCTTAGGTTTTAGAAACTTCACAATTTTGATTTAAAATCCTCTCAGAAAGCACGGAAAATGTACTTCTGAGGCTTCAAAAAATGCAAAATTGTCCTGGGGGAGCATGCCCCCAGATCCCCCTAGGTTCGGCCTCCAATAACAATTTGCTGCCAATGGCACTGAACCAAAATGCGCTACGGACTAGTCTCGCTGAGGTTTAGTAACTATAACATCGCTTTTTTTTGCCCTGCGTCGTCGGTAAATTTATGGGATTTAAAAACCCGTACGGTGTAAGACCGTAGTCGGTCGTTAACGTACATTTGCTTTCCAATTACAATAATATCCCGTATTCCATAAAATATACAATGAAACTTCACAATAATATCAAAACTACACAAACACACACACACTTCCCGAACTGTTGTTGTTCAAAACAAAGAAGTAGATTATCTTGCGAAGTAAATAAACTATACTATTTTGAATAAAGTATAGAAATTGTCGGAAGCTCAGAGATGTTAACAACTTTACACGATGTATATAAAGTCAAGATCATAAATTATAGTAAAGTTATTAACAAAATGTGTTAGTGTTAATTTTATATAGGTGGTAAAATTGCTGTTACTGTAGCTTTGAGAATTTAGATCGTACGGTGGCCCATAGTTGCCATCGAATTTAAAATCAATCACGGGAAATTTAGAAATTCAGTTTCGGAAAATAAAATGGGTTGCCACAATTTAAAATATATCAAAAGGCAACAAAACTAATATAACATTTAAAAATTCGCGTACTCAAAATTTATAAAAATAGAAAATCGAAAAAGAAAAAAGAAATGCATTTATCGTCAGCGATTTTCTATTTTCGAAAGTAATTCACGTAACAAATATAAAGATGATGTGAGTGTTGACAACTTGACAGTGTGGTAAACTTTTAAAACTTTTAAAACATTTATATAACTTTTCCACAACTTGAACAATACATTTTCGCAATGGTCGATATCGTCGACTGCATGTGACTATGGTGTTTCGCGCGTTTCCAACAGGGCCTTTTGTAAGAAATCGTTAGTGGGGGGGGGGGCATCATCGAAAGGGGACGTAACAAGTAGGTGGTGTGTTACAGGTGTGAGAAGGTGCAGGGAGGTGTGGGGGTACTCCCCCAGAAAATTTTTGTATTCTTGAGTCTCTGTGTCTTGATTTCCTGCATTTTCAGAGACAATTTTTGATATATCCCATCTAAATGGAGCCAGTTTTGTTGTGAGAATACCATAACTGTCCTCTAAACTCAGTTTCCCCCCCTTAGCTTACTGGGGGGGCCAACATGGGGGCTGGGGCGGCTTTGGCCCCTCCAGTAGATTAGTTAAGAAAGGCCCTGGTTTCCAACATTCGACCACTATAAATTTCTTACATGAATTACTATCTGAAATTGAAAACCGCTGAGGATAAATGAATTTCTTTGTTGATTTTCTATTTTTATAAATTTTGATTAGGCGAGTTTTGAAACGTTGTATTAAGTTTTGTTGTGATATATTTTAAATTGTGGCAACCCATTTTATTTTCCAAAAATGATCCAGGCTGCGTCCTTCGTAATTCAGCTCAGTTCTGAGCTGCAAGCAAAGATGATTAGCACCCCCCACTTAGCACCCCTCACTTTCTCAAAATGGCCGCTTATGGGAAGCTATATCTTTCAAAGTACGTATAGAAAAAGACATTTGCTTGATAGTAAAGCTAATGCCTAACGATCTAAATTGTTAAGATTCAGTGTTAGTTTTCCTATGAAAACTACCAGGAGCTTATTTGTATTTAATTTTTCTATTTTTTATTCTAAAGTACATCTGTGAGCGACATTTTCAAAAAATCTCTGGAAAGTCATTATTAACTGGACTGCGTTCTACAACTCATTTTGGTCGACCCGACTTTCTGCCTTTCTTAGAGTCTCTATCTTCAACCACCCACCCTTGGGTAAGTACGAAATTTCAACCTACTGTATTCTACATTGTAATCTCCGCTAGGGAAGCCTAACATATCGTCATATGGACGTTGAGGGTGGGTGTGGACGTGGAGGGGGGGGGGGGTTGTTGGTTGCTGTGACGTTTCTCTGTGAAACATCGTGGAAAAATTCGATAGTTTTTTCAAACGTCTTGGCATTTCGAAATCATCTTAGCAGAGTATTAAATATAGAAAAACTTGATACAAACAGTGGTCCATTTGTTATATTTTCAAAGTCTTTTAATATCTGATACTTGATTGATAAAGGGACAAGCACAAAATTAAATTACATGATTATACACAAATACTACAAACAATTTTTAACAAAAACAAATTTAACAAACTCCAGCATATTAACGATATTTATTCCATGAAGAATATTTACTTACTCCATAAAGAGAACATTTGAAACCCATAAGGGTAAACTATCAGTGATCATTTTGAAGACTAAATGCTAAATTTTCAAATTATGGCCATTACCAAAGTCATTTTAATGGAACTTTCTCGAAGACCTTTCAAATTGAATCATAGAAAGTATTTTTTTAAAACATTAGGGTGTTATAGTGGTTTTGCCGTGTTTATATGTATACAATAATATGTCGAAAACTATGTGTGATGTTGCTAATTAATGGGGGTGCGAGGGTCTTTCAAAGAAACGTCCATATGACGTTTCTTATGGCCGCAATCGATATGTGAGGCTTCCCTTAGAATTTAAGTCTCTCTCGATCTTGCGCGACTATGGCATAGCATGAGGGTCGTGAATGGGTAAAATGGGAGCTGAAATTTGCCTATTTTTTCACTGCGAAAGCGGGAATTGCCCCAGCGATTTTGCTGCTTGGAATGGAATTTGGAAAATCAGTGGGTCTGGGTGTCTTATGGGATTTAGATAATATTTTGTTTGAAAAAGTAGTATTTAACCCTCCCCCTACCTTTCACAAGACTTAACATGGCGCAGCGCCGCATGGGAGAGCAAATATAAGATTTGTTAACATAGTTAACTTCATTTTTTATTCAAAATTATTATTGATTTATATTAATCTGTCCATTTTTGTTCATATCCTCGGTTTAGTTTTCAAATCAGTTCATTCTTTTCTCAGTTAAGTTTTATTTAGTTTTATTCTTTTCTAAGTTTTATATATATTCCGCTAATAAATAATGTGTACACATGCACTATAGTGGAGAGGTGCAGAATTCAGAAAAGTACTGATATAGCATGCGCATGCATGTGAAATGATTTCCTGTATTTTCAGACACAACGATTTGATATACCTCCAACTTGACTACCAGGGTTTTTCTACATGTGGCTTTCGCGGGGGCGTATGTGGCAGAGGGGACAAATCCCATCTAGACAACATTGCACAAACTTTCAAGATAATATGAGAATATAAAAATACTCTTCGGAACTAAGTAATTCCTCCTTTTCTTTCTTATATTTTCGCCAAAAGGGACCTTTGTTGGGGGGAGGGGCAACAAAGTTTAGTGGGGGGGGGGAGGGCGAACGGCACATGATGGCTGGGGGACTTACCCTCCCACCGTATATGTCAAAAAAGGCCCTGCACTATTCGACCAAAACCGTCACGATATTTATTCTCTAGGCTTCGAAGATCGGCGTATTCAGCTGTGGTCCGCCTGCGATGACGAAAAGTGTTGAAGGTGCTTGTACAGAGTTGAATAGAACTGAAGGAGCTGCATTTATACATCATTTTGAAAATTTTTGAACAAAAACTTATACTGTACTTAATTACTTATTTAGTCGTTTTTTATTGAGATAAGTACATGTATCCTGATACTTCTACCTATAGCCTCTGTTTACACGAGTAGTGTGGTGGCCGATCGCTATTAGTGAAATCTAAATCAAAACGAAATTAGCTTTTCAAAATTAAATGTAAATCAAATCAATAGAGAAAAATACATGGATGCTTGGAAATACCAGATTTATTTCTCGTGTTGAACATGATATCTCACTCGTTCGCGAAGGACAGTCTTTTCAAACAAAATAAAATTCCCATTATCATAAATAATCTCACATGTGAGATTATCAGATTACCAAATTGCACTCCACTCAGTTCAATTACCATTATTTATCAGTGCTCGAAATCTCTATAAAGCACTATACTTTATATAATAAAAAATAATAAAGAATGTTTTCAAAATAAAAAATAAATCGAATTAAAATTGAATGCAATTTGATTTCACAGTCGTCATAACATGTATGTATAGGTTATTTTGAGGCAACGAGGGGATATGTGATTTATTCACCGAGGCGCGAAGCGCCGACGTGAATAAACACATATCCCCGAGGTGAATAAACACATATCCCCGTACTTATTTTTCACATTGCGAGGTTGCATTGATTAGTCATAATAGAAAGAAATGCTTTTTCAAAGATAATCAAACTAAAGAAATTTTCTTTCTAAACAACGAGTCACAAACACTGATCACTTTTGTTTCAGAAAGGAAATCACAAAACATGATCACTTTAGCGGGTTAGTATATTTACTGTTTTTCAATGGTGATTTGTCATGCCTCGTAAGCGCGTGAAATAATAGAACAAAGCACGAATTACGCACCATGTGAAATTCTAAGTGTTAAATGCCTAAAGGTTAAATTAGAATTGTAAAACGTTGCGCTCGTTCTGTTCAAGATGCTAGAACTTGTTAAAGTTAGTTATACGTGGAAGACATGAGGGAGTCGGACGAAGACATTTATATAACACAAAATAAGTTTAGCGGCGTGGTATTTCCGACGATTGAATCGGATGGAAATTCTCGGTAATGCAAGCAGGAGAGTTTGGTTACGAGAACGAAAGCGAAAAGCAATCTCAAGACAAGTATGACGAACAGACAACTTTTAGGAGAGGCGTTGTCGCCCTAAATGTGCAGCGATCTTGGCGAGAAATAGGCAATTTGCATTATTCCAAAGCATCATGGGAAAAATGGTAACCTTCCACTTGCAAGGGAAATGGCCGCGGCGAAGCGAGCATTTTGCTTGCGAGAAATATTGCTTCTCTTATATACCTTTTACGTGGCGTTTGGTAATTTTAAAACAAGAAATAGTTTCTTAATACTATGAAGTTTGTTTCCTACAAAGCAGAGCGAAATCGGAGCAAAAATGAACGAGAAAATTCATACAGAACGATACAAGGCGCGGGGAATCGCCTCACAAAAGTCTTCGGAGAGGAAGGTACCCAATGTTTCAAGGTGAGTACGCTTGCTAAACAACAATTTGCTCACCATTTTAGCCGACAACTATTGTTGTGTTGTTGATGGACCTCTATCACTCATTTACACAGCGATCGAGTGTTTTGCAAGGATTTTTTTGCTTGTTGAAACCGATAATTTTAAGTCATAATGTTTGCCGATCGTTCGATCAGCATGGCACCCAAAGGCAAGGTTTTTAAAGATACTTTAAATTGCTTTGGCGGGAAACAAAAGCAACCCAAACCGGTTTTCTCCGCTTCGGCTCTGTTACTCTGCGAAATACACCAAAAAGAAAGCATTTTGCCTCAGCTGTCGTTTGTTTTTTGCTTCCTTTGTTGTGCTCGGCTCATTTCCTTTTAAAGTAAACAAGTAGGTTTATTATAAGTTGTAAATATATTAAATTTTTAGCTATAACTTAGGTGAAACTGAATAAAATTACATAGTTGCTCGAGGTAAACTTAATTTACAATATTAATTTTAGTCTATTTTTCAAATTTAAAATTTCATAGCTTTATACTTAGTGTAATTTATATCTATTTTAGTTAGTTTTAAAATTAAATAAATATATTAAAAATACTCAGGCAGGTCCTAGTATTAAATTTGTAAATACTTTTAAAAATATAAAATTGTTTAAATTTTGTTATGGATAATGAGCCAGGAACGTCAATGGAGGTAGATAATAATTTGGCAGCATTGGGAAGTGGTTGGACAAAAAGTTTAAATTTTATCCCTGAATTTTCGTACAAAAAATTGGAAGAGCATTTGGTATTGGGTATAATTTAAATATAAATTATTTAAAGCAGGTTATCCAAGGCAGTTTAAAGTCAAGCCAAATGTTCAAAAAGGAGACAAGACTGTCTATTTTCTTGTGCGGTGTAATGTTATGGCTGAAATGAAGAAAAAACAATACCTTGTCTATGCACACCTCAACCAAAATTCAGGAGACATTGTATATGCAAAATGCTGTTGCCCTGCTGGTGCTGGTGGTCGTTGCAAGCATGTAGCGGCTACTTTGTTTCAGCTTTTAGATTATGTAGAACTAGGCCTTTTAGACATACCAGACGACAAGACATGCACTCAGCAATTGCAACAATGGCATGTCCCGAAGACAAGCAAGACACAACAAGCTCTGCTCTTCGAGGACTTAATTTTCCCTCAGGACACGTATGAGAAAGACAAAAAAGGACGAAAAAGATCAGTACTGGAAGGCAAAAGAGAAGGATATATGGCAACAAAAGAGAAAGCATTAAAAGGTGACCTGGAGCGACTAAAAGCATTGAATTGGAAGAGGCGGGAAGCACTTGCCATTTGATTGGTGTACTAGGCGACACATGTTGCAAACTTTGTGAATTTAATGTGAATGAGTTACCATCAAGGCAGAGAATGATGAAGGCAGAGGAAGTTGGAGACAAGTTGGAAACGACAGAAGTTAGATCAAGTATTTTAAAAAGATTGAACCTGGCTTTAGATTGTACATGCATTCCTGTAGAAGAAAATTGTAAGAAATTTGTGAAAGATAGATTAGAAGTGGACAATGATGGATGCCGAGAGATTGAAAAGAATACACGGAAACAAAATGAGTGCAAAGAGTGGTTTGAGCAAAGAAAGTGTCGGTTGACGTCATCAATGTTTGGTAGTGTATTGAAAAGAAGGAAGTCGATTCACCCTAAAAGTATTGTAAACAGCATTACAAAACCAGGAGCAACAAAGAATGCCAGCTGCCAATGGGGAATTGATAACGAACATACTGCATTAATGAAGTATCACCAGTATAAAGACGACACCAAGGAACATGTGGATCTTTGTGCAGCTTGTGGTTTGGTTGTAAATCCAAAATGGCCATGGTTGGGAGCAAGTCCAGATGCCTTAATTGCTGATGTGAGAGAAGAGTCATTGTATGGAGCTGTGGAGGTGAAATGCCCTGCATCGAAATGTGGGATGACTATTATAGAAGCATGTAGTGACAAATCATTCTGTTTAGAATTAGTAAATGGAAAGCCTTGTCTTAAAAAGACACATGTTTATTATTATCAATGTCAAGGCGTTATGGCTATTTGTCAGTTGAGTTTCATAGATTTTGTTGTTTATACTGTAGATGACATTCATGTTGAAAGGATTTATTCTGGTAAAGTAGAATGGGAAGAAACTACTTTACCTGAGCTAACTGCTTTTTATTTTGAATATTTAATGAATCTTGTTTAGTATTCTTCCATAATAACATGTGTTATCTGAAACATATTCTCAATATTAGAAAAACAAACAAATGTACTTGTATAAGGTACAAAAATTGAATTGTCTATTTGAAATAACATACAATAAGAACTCATTCTTCATGCTCATGAATTAATGGCCTAAAAAATAAAGTCAAATATGAGCAAACAACCCAAATCTTGTTGAAATCTGCTGCCATTGATATTGGCAAGTCATGTTTTAGAATGCGGAAGCTCTTTATTCGCTGTATCGCCCTTTCCACATGAATCCGATGTTTTGCAATTCTTCGGGTTTTAATTTCATCAGCTTGAGAAAATTGAGCCTGCTCGCCAAGAAAGGGAGGTATGTTTAATGAAACACCTGGTGGTAAAAGATCCTCAATTTCAAAGCCCCTGTCTGCCATTATTTCATCACCCTCTTCAAGCAGACTTAAAATTCCACAGTCCTGTGTTAACTGTTTATCTGATGTATTCCCAGAATACAATTCTGAGACAAATGTTAAATCACCCCTTGGGGAAATGCCAACTAGACCCTTACCAGTATTATGATTTTTGTAAGTTGAGAATGTTGCACTTTGGCTTCGTGGTTGAGAGGGTGTTTCGATAAATAGTTCCGTACAATCAAGTATAACTCTAGTTTTCGGATAACTTTCCTTTAAGCATTGTGGCATTGTTCTTCTGACATAACCTTGGGAAGGCCAAATGGGGATGGACCGTAAATATCTGTATAGGAAATCCAGCCAAGTTACCCAAATTCTTGATACCTGTGATGTGGATAAGTTGAATCTGTCAGCCAAATCCTTCTCAAGCAAACCCAATCGCAGTCTTGCAAGGCACAAGAATAGTTCTTCCTCAGGTGATAACATTCTCTTCCGACCACGCTTTTCTTTCCCCTGTCCCTCTATTTCATCTGTTGCATTGCACGACCCGATATAATGTAACCTCTCACATGCAGGGCAAAGATAACTATAAAATGCTTTAAATGTTTTGTAACTGGAAAAGCCAGTGTAAAATTCAAAATCACTATCATTAATTTTCAACTTATTTATACATAAATTGCACTGTTCCACTTTCTCCTTTAGTTCTAATATCTCCTCTTGTTGCTCTTTCTTTTCCTGCTTTAGGCTCTCAACTAACTGTTCAAGTTCTAAAATTCTATCTTCTTTTTGCATTGACACATCTTTTATCTGGCTAGTATCCTGGTTTGCGACATTCCTGTTTCTACATTTTGATGTTGTTCTAGGCTTTGGTTGTGTGGGCAGCAATAGTTTTTCTACTACATATGGAACATCATGAAGACATGTCTTCTTACCACCCACAAAATATTTCGAACAAACCCTGTGGTACTTGTTTGGAGTGAAATTAGCTCTGCCAATCCAATGTAGCCATATCTTTCGAAGCTTTTTGTCAGTTGGGATTTGATAAAATGAAAGCTCTGGATTTCTTTTGGTGTTGCTATCGCAAGTTGGAATACAGCAAGTTGTTCCCCCTCCTTTATATTTTTTTTCACAACATGTACCTCCTTTGTTGCTTGTATCTACCTCCATTGACGTTCCTGGCTCATTATCCATAACAAAATTTAAACAATTTTATATTTTTAAAAGTATTTACAAATTTAATACTAGGACCTGCCTGAGTATTTTTAATATATTTATTTAATTTTAAAACTAACTAAAATAGATAAAAATTACACTAAGTATAAAGCTATGAAATTTTAAATTTGAAAAATAGACTAAAATTAATATTGTAAATTAAGTTTTTAATCAGTTTCACCTAAGTTATAGCTAAAAATTTAATATATTTACAACTTATAATAAACCTACTTGTTTACTTTAAAAGGAAATGAGCCGACCACAACAAAGGAAGCAAAAAACAAACGACAGCGGAGGCAAAATGCTTTCTTTTTGGTGTATTTCACAGAGTAACAGAGCCGAAGCGGAGAAAACCGGTTTGTGTTGCTTTTGTTTCCCGCCAAAGCAATTTAAAGTATATTTAAAAACCTTGCCTTTGGGTGCCATGCTGATCGAACGATCGGCAAACATTATGACTTAAAATTATCGGTTTCAACAAGCAAAAAAATCCTTGCAAAACACTCGATCGCTGTGTAAATAAGTGATAGAGGTCGATCAACAACACAACAATAGTTGTCGGCTAAAATGGTGAGCAAATTGTTGTTTAGCAAGCGTACTCACCTTGAAACATTGGGTACCTTCCTCTCCTAAGACTTTTGTGAGGCGATTCCCCGCGCCTTGTATCGTTCTGTATGAATTTTCTCGTTCATTTTTGCTCCGATTTCGCTCTGCTTTGTAGGAAACAAACTTCATAGTATTAAGAAGCTATTTCTTGTTTTAAAATTACCAAACGCCACGTAAAAGGTATATAAGAGAAGCAATATTTCTCGCAAGCAAAATGCTCGCTTCGCCGCGGCCATTTCCCTTGCAAGTGGAAGGTTACCATTTTTCCCATGATGCTTTGGAATAATGCAAATTGCCTATAGTGAACGGATACCACTAAACAGTAAGAAGACAACATTGTGGTGTTTAAATGTTTGGGACGAGTGACGAAAGGAACGAAATACTGTTACAGAGAATGCTGTTGATGTTGCTGGCCGATTTGGCGTAGTTCCCTCAGGTGATTTGCTACATTTATGTAGTGACCATGAACTGTGTTTCTGGCTGAGCAAATGAGTAATATCCGCCAAACAGCCTGTACCAAATGTGTGTTATAATGATTATTAAAGTGTGTATATTACAATATATTGCAAGTCTGGTTGATGTTGTTTTTCATTTTTTTGTGCTGCTAGGACGTTAGAGGGGAATATTAGAGGGGAATATTAGAGGGGAATATTAGAGGGGAATATTACAGGTGAATATTAATTTTGTCATTGTGATCAGTGATTGTTTTCAGCCCCGCACTCCCCTGCTGAAATAAAAAACCGCCACCGGCATTTCAGACACTTGACTATTGAATATATTCCCCGATAAGAACAAAGGAAACCGAGCAATGTGAAAAATAAGTCATTGCTATAGTAATATGAATTAATTTTTTCATTGATGAATTCAACAGTGTTGTGAAATAATAAAGAGGTTTCTGAATTTAATATTATTAAACCTTCCTTTTCTAGACAAAATAGGTTGCCACAATTGCGATAACACAGGTGCTTGTTTCCTTATTAAGTGATTGTCCTTGTATAAGAGGATATTTTTACAAACTTGTTGCGTATTACGCGCTCAAAACAGATCGTGAGTTTTTGCAAGACGTATAAACGGATGTCCAGAGGGAGGGTGGGGGCTCTAAATTCGGACAATGTCGGACAAGGGGGGGGAGGGGTCAGAAAATCTATAATTTTGCCGGACATCCTTTGTGAATGGCCCCTAAGTAACTCAAAATGTCACGAGTAAATAGACAAACACAATTCCAATGTAGAGACTTGACTTCAAATGAGGGAAGCATGATTATAGGTACATAAGGATGTTGCCATGACCAACGACGCTAGACGCAATTAATTCAAATTTTAAAACATGTTACATTTCAATTGTATTCAACATGAGAACACCAAAACTTGATACAATAACAGTAACAAACGTAGTTCACAGGTACAAATTTGAAAAAAATCCAATAAGCAGAAGACAAGAAAATGACCAATAAGCCAAATTCACGATTTGTAAATGACAGACACTGCGAAGCGACGGATGACCAGTCGACCACAGTAATAAAATCCCAAATATATGCGTAGATTTACAAACAGACGGTACAGAAGATATATCCACAGAGTCACGAGAACTTTATAATTAGTTTGATACTAAATTAGTATCACTCCAAAGATAAATGAGGTTAAAGGACCATAAGGACCATGATGTGACCACATACGCCGACCAGTATGATACTTCAACTTATTCGTGGTTCGTGATTCGACACGCTCCACCGTGTCGAGAGCACGAGAATTAAAAGCCTTGTCCAAACCAACTGTAGCTTTTTCAGGCGCTGTTACACTATGCAACTCTCGCAGTTGGTCTCCCAATGCTAGGAAAAATGATTTAAACATTGCATTGCAAGCTATGTTACACTGAGCAATACATTTTGTGCAACTTGCAATGATCATGATAAAAAAATAGCACAAAGACTGCGAGTACTACAGTTTGGCGCCAAATTTTCATCCAATAGCCAATAGGAAGCCATTAAGTGAGTAGTGAGATTATGTCACACTCTGCAATCCTTTAAATCCCGTTGCCTAGCGTTTCCGCCATAGATATAATAAACCTAGATTGCTGACTGATACCTAGCGGACGCGCAACCTCGTACCCAGGGCTAGCCTGCTGGGCATAGCCATGGTAAAGGCTGACCACGTGACATCAGGAACGTGGCTTATTTCTCCACGCGGGATTTTTTGGACGGGGGGTGAAAATATATAATGGTTTTGTACGTGTGATGACAAATTGACAATTAAGAGGAGCGAAGGTTTTGAGTTATTTGATCGAAGCACAATGGATTGAAGTCGTGTTTATAGTTCCTACACTGTAGATCTATAAAATTGGATATATATGTTTATCGATAATACTATGGTCAACTATTACTCGAGAACTTGCTTAAAGTGAAGGAAGTGGCACGAAATGTTGTAACAGATGCTGGTATACAAAATCTATACAGATTTAATATATAAAACATGTCAATGGACAAATGGTTCAACAGTTTATCGTTGATCTGTGCTATATGAACTCAGTAGCGCCACAAATACTTCAAAGGTATCGAGTATACTTCCAATTCTAGCTCTTTCAGTTCAAATGCAGACTGAACTCAATAGTAAAATTGTGACAAAAGTACTGGAACTTTGTTATAATATTTAAAATGTGAATTAAAGTTTTATGTTATGGAAACATTGTACAAAATATATAAATATATACATATTATAACAATCATGATTTCATTATGAGCTTCAAAGATATATTTTACATATATACAGCTAAATGAATTAAGGCAATATTTCTATTTATAACGATGATGAAGGTTGTCCCTGACAAAGCTATTAAAAGGGCAAAGGCTGAAAGACAACTGCTAAAAGTACAATTTTATTCAAACTTTTGTCTCTTGGCTGATTGTTTTCCATATATTTCAATTTAACAGATAATTTTGGCACAACTGCATCAAAAGTCATCTTCCCTACCATACTTTTTGCACTTGGCTTTGACCATTTAGTTTTGGCCTTTTATCTTTGTCGAGGACAACCTTAATTTATTTAGCTGTATACAGTATATATAGTTAACATAATATCATTAATATGTGCTCTCCATGTATATATCCCAGCGTACTTAATTGAGGAAATTGTTAATCAATGAAAATCGTTATCAATAAATATCAACTGATAACAATTAATCGATTGATATTGGAAATCAGTGACTGGTGGTGCTGTGACCTTTCATTGATTATTAATTGATTATGGAATATCATTGATGCAAAAAAAACAATCTTAACAAAGAATAGCCAAATTCATGTCTTCGTATAACATTAACTCTCTTGTTTCTCTTTACTTTGGGTGTGTTGATACAGTAAGTACTCAGTTAAAACACAAATACACAGTGGCTAATTTGCATATAAATCAACAAAATGCATGCATATGGTAATTGCAAAAAAATCCATAACTGGCCATATTTTTTGTGACTGCTGATTCGTTATTGCTTAGTATCAAGTAACTAATTAATGTCGATTGGACTTCTTATGATTCGTTTTTGTTGATTAAGTACGCCGGGATATATACAGGTTGAAAACATGAAAAGTTGATTATAAATATCTAAATTTGCCGATGTACAAGAGACATATTGTTCTACCAAAGTACTGCGGACAACCCAATCAAAGCATAACACTGCAAGGGCCTCCCCTTGTCAAGTAAATTGTCTTGCTTTAGTGGGGAGAGTAAATAAAATAAAATAGGAGACACAAGGCATGTAAGTTAATTGTAATAGAGTATTATTAATTATGTCTGATGGCATCAGTTACAGTAAATACTTTGTCAATGTATTTTTTTTAGGAGTTCCTATTAGATTTTGGTCCAATTTCCCATAGGAATTCCTATAGGATCCAATAGGAATTCCTATAGGATTTCCTATAGGAATTCCTATTAGATTTTGGCCCAATTTCCTATAGAAATTCCTATAGGATCCAATAGGAATTCCTATAGGATTTCCTATAGGAATTCCTATTAGATTTTGGCCCAATTTCCTATAGGAATTCCTATAGGATCCAATAGGAATTCCTATAGGACCCAAAATATAATATAATGGAATGCTATTAGTTTCCTATAATTCCTATAGGAGATCTATAGAAATTCCTGTATAATCGTTTTAATCAAGGTGAAAGAAAATGAGAAAACAAATAGAGAACAATTTTTATTACAGATAAAATGTGGCAAATATAACAATTTTTTTACAACTAATATACTATTAATCCTGATTTCAAAACTAAGTTTGTCTAATGTGAAAGGACTGATCAAATTTGGTATAGAAACATATTTTACAAATTTTAATAGCTTTTTTGATTTTGGAGATATTTCAATGTGTTCAATATACAAATTATGACATCAGAATTTAAGTTAAATCTCCATGTTTCTTCCCCCAAATCACTTGAAATTGTGTTCATAATATTAACTGTTCAATTCACCAAATGTTGAACAATCAGCACAACATAACTGATATTTTTTATGTCTAAAAATCTTGTACACAGCTTGCGACATTGAAAACATGTACTGAAATAGCTCAAATTGAAACCAAGCACATTGAAATATGTCCTTTGTAGTATATAACCTGCAAAAATACTGTGGTTTGTTCTTACCACAGAGGAGGTCGGACAGCAGGCCGCAAAGCATCATGGGAATTGAGCGCCTAATTCCACGCGTGGCTTCATTGACTGTTGACTGTCGAGGAGTGAACATCTCTCTGACTAAACCAATATGGAAGCTTTCGAACGACAAGAGTGTCAGGCTGCGATACTTTGTGTAAACAGCATGTTATTGCTGTATTGTTGCGATCCTCATCATGACTTCTGTTTTACTATACCAAGTTTACCTTTTTTTAAATTGCATGGGACGTGCTGTCATTTTAGCTTTATAAATAATCCGTCTGAGCGAAGGAATTGTGTTATTCCCAATAGCGAGGCTCTTCTTTCTAAGTTGGATGGCGTTAAATCTCCGTGTATCATCAACGTGAAAACAAGCGCAGTATTTAAGGTTTGGTATACTACAATGCATTACAATTATCTTGTTATTTAGTCAAATTTCCGCTTTGTTGTTTTTATTCTTGTACTATAATTTTATAAATACATTGTACAAAATTATGGCGTAATATTTGTGTTTAATGCCTGTAGTAGTTAGTTATTTTTCCATTTTCAGCTGTAAAATATTGCCATATTTGTGTGTAAAATATATTTGTTCTAATAAGAGTGACACACTTTTGCATTAGGTTGCTAATTTTAGAGATTACAGTGTAGGTATAAAATAATAAAATAAAAATTTTCTTGTTATGATTTTGTAGAAAGAGATCTACTTGAGTGGTTGGCTGGTCTTGAACCTGGTCAGGATGGATATGGTAATGAAGGTGATAGGGCAGAAAGTGGTGACCAGTTAAGTGATGAGGGTGAAAGTGACGAGGCCGAAATCACCCATGCTATACCATTCAAGTGCATCGGTGCTGCTCATGAGAAAAACTACCAGTTGACATCATTTTGAACAGGCATACATGGACAAGATAAACCAGTGAATGTAAGAATACGACCAGAGCCATTGAATCCAATGGACCCAAGTGCTTATTGCAATTGATCTAGACCATGGAACTGGATGGACACATGTTGGTCATATTGCTTCTGAACTATGCAAGTATTTGCACCCACTAATTGCTGCAGGAGATATCTTAGAGGTCTATGTTCAGCATATCAAGTGTAGGGTTGACGTTTTAAAAATAGGATTTTATCCACACATTTTCATAAAACGATGTGGTGAGTGGTAAGGAAAAGCATGAGTGTACGTTGACAAGTTGTTTGTGATATAATAGCAACTGACTAGGTTTAGCTAATTATAGAAATGCTGTTATTTCAATTGGCTAACTTTTTAGATTTTTTTTCCAGCATTTTTAAACAAAAACTAGGTTAATCATAAGTGGGTGCAATTAAAACAATGTCTGTCATGCACACTCATGCAATTAAGTACATAATTGTAACATGTGCTGTACTGAATTAATAAATAAATAGTTTATACATTCACTTGACCAACTTTGTGAGTAATTTTTCATTAAAATTAATGCAACAATAAAACAAAAATATGTCTATTTATATACATATTGATCAAAGGTCCCACAATAACATGCTGCTGATACTTTGTGGTACATTACATGAGAATACAAAAAAAACAGCATATAAGAACCACCATTTCTCAAACATCTGCATTAGTTGTGTAACAGCATTACAAAATACTGTTAAAAAAAGGCCAAGTGGGCCTCCATGGATGGATGGTCAAATTAATGTACTGTATATACCTGTCCTAATTAATTAAGATTCTTTAAAATACAGTTTTGCTCATCAATTTGGCCTGATTCTATATTTTGGGTGCAAACAGTATTGTAGCATAAATTGCTGGTGGTTCTTAGCTACAATGGTTCTTTTATGTAGGTCTTTACTGTACATTTTCTTATATTTACTCTGAATATGAACAACATTGCAACAAAATTTGCATGCTACAAAATGGAACACTGCAGATGTACACATACATCATATGTGTCTATGTACAGTATTCTATGGAGCAGGTGGTGGTGGTAAGCTCTCTGCCCATTTGAAATGGGCTGTTCTGACACTTAGTTGACCAGGCTGAGGGATCACTGCTCGATTTGCCACAAAAACCCCAGGATATGCGTACACGATCCAGTCGTTCTACACCACTACTACTGAGATGGTAGGTTGAATGATTGTAACGAACTGTCCTTGTATCTGTCATTATCCAGATTTAATGAGGATGCTTAATTCTTGCAGACAAAATCATTGACAAAATAGAATCCAGCCAAAATCACGAATCTCAAATCTATTAAAACAACAGCCAAACAATAAATTTCACTTATAAAATATTGTTACAGAAGTGCTTTAATTATTTACATACTTTAAACAATATATACAATCCATAATGTATCGAAACTTCTATAGTATATCAAATTTCTTTAGAAAAAAGCGAGTAATAGCAGTTCATTATCGATCTGAGCGACAAGGCAGTATATTTTACAAAGGGCTATATTCAACGGTGAATATCTCGAAAACGGTTGCGGGACCGAGGGGGGCCGGCTGGATAGAATTAAAGATTATACTTTTGTTTAACTAATCGTAAAAAAAATAGCGAAATCGAACCATGGAAATTTGAGATTTTTGTCTTCAAAGATTGTTGACAGAAACGGCATTAAATTACATCGCGACGGCATAGCGCCTAAGTGAGAGGTCAAAATAAACTGGAAAATGACGCTTACCTTTCAAGATACCGTTCCAATGAGTAGATTGACTGTTGTAAAAGTAGTATCGCGTGAAATTTCCAAAAAAAATTGCATAACAATATGAAAAAAATCGATATTTATGAGCCCTATGTAAATTTTCGATGACACAAGCTTCTTGCGAGCTTGTGGAAAATGGCGCAATCTGATTGGTCGAGATGTTCGCCCAGATTCGCCTAATAGGCTGTCCGACCTCCTCTGTTCTTACCATAATATATTATTATCAGTTACACGTGAAGGGACCAATATTAATATATAAATTCTAGTTTTTGTCTTTGTCACAACTATTTTACATTAACTTGTAAACATTACAATACCACAGCTTGAAGTCTGATGTGTTGTATCACTAATGTTCTCCTGGAACTGTCTTCTATTAAAACATTAACGGCCAGCACTACCCTTGAGAAGACAATAGTCTGGCATTAGACAGGGAAATTGTTGACCAAAGGCACATTGCAGCATAATGGTTTAATGAGAAAAGTTTCAAATACATTTAAACAAAAGAAAACAAAACATACCTTCTGTTCACCTCAGTCCTGGGTCAATTTGCTTCTCCGTTTACTTTTAACTTCCATCCCCAACACAACAAATGCTGCAAGAAATCAATGTACTCAATGAATGATCTAATGGAATCTGTAGAAGAATAAGTACAGTATAATATATAATATTTCAACAACTATTCGGACAAATACAGGACAGCAGTTGGAAGGTTGCCTGGTTAAAGGTTCACATGCAACAATCTCCACTTGACAATTAAATTAAACTGTCTAGCAACTAGCGTTAGAATGACTGAAATAGTGTAGTATGATGCAATGATGTGCATTGCACCTTAATTGGGTTAACCGAAAGATGGTAAATATTCTAAACTTTGCAAATTTGGGTATCTAAGCTACACAGTAGAGTTGCCAAAAGATAACCACAAGTACACATTGGCATCAATAACACACATTGGCAACAATAACACATACTAGCATTATCCTGGTAAATACACATGAATTTGTGGTTAGCCCTTGGCAACTGGAATAGACAGCATTGCACCGGAATTGCAGGGCATATATTTTCATTTTTTATAACTGCCTCTGTATATATACACAATTTTTTACTAAAAATTTAGACCTACAAAAGTCCAATAACCAAACTTGCCGGTTAATGGTATAATAGTGTCTGGTTAACATTTACATTTGTATTAAGCATAATATACAACACTTTCCCTTTGATGGGATAAATTGCCTGGCACTAGATTGTGTGAATTAGTAAGGCACGAAGGCTCCATTGCAACTTAATAATGGGATAACCTATTTGTAAAATACTATAAAATATATATATATATATCTCGTACCTTGCTGGCTTTCATTGTCCTTCGAAACGTCTCCTCCTCGGCAAATTATAATGCGACATGAAGCAGATATAAAGAAGATTGATGTGTATTCGACGTATAAATGTATTAAAGAAAGATAATAATAGTAAGAATGTCATAACCGCGGCAATTCACTAAACCGCCATTTATCCTTTCGTGAACTTTTCGTCACCCCCCTGTCTTAATTTCCATAAAGCCCGCTCGCAGGCTAATACTCCAAGAATCTTGGAGTATTTGCCTGTCACGTGGTCAGCCTTTACCAGTGCTATGCCCAGCAGGCTAGCGCTGGGTACGAGTTTGGCGGACGCGTGACCTGCATGATAAATCCAAGATGGCCGCCATTCAGGGCAAAAAGACTATAAACTCTACGGGAAAACCATATTTTTTTGCATTTTGCGTCGTCCCAGTGTTTCGAATCCACTTCGATTACCACCGAATCCACTTTTTTGGCAATAACTACTTATCGTGAAGGTTTTAGACGCAAACTGGACAGCTGGGGATGAATTGATGTAAAAATATCGCTCGCCGAAATTTGTACGAAATCGTCACTTGGTCAGTTCGAGTGAATTACTCTGGTTTAGAGTATTTTATAAAGGAAATTTGTGGTTTTCAAGGCCAAAGACGTATACCTTGAAGGCTTTGGATGCAGAGTGGACCGTTTGGGATGAATTATATTAAAATATCGCCCGCCGAGGCTTGACATGAAAATGTAATTCGCTCAGCTCGAGTCATTTACTGCAGACAAGTACTTTAAATGTACTTGGTTTAATAGATTTAGTCATTAGATATTTTGAGGAATATTCGGAACATTACTTAGAGGATAAAAGTAATGTCTGTAACAGCCTTTACTTGCTGAGACGACTGGGATTACAAAAAAGCAATAAAAATAGGAATTAAAATTGGGAATGGAAAATGAGATTATGGTCCCTCCCCCACCTCTTACAACCCTCTGACTTCTTTCCCAGTTTTTGTTTCCTTTTATAGTATTTTTGGGGCTCACTTAAATCTGGG
The DNA here is from genome assembly GCA_016169945.1 of Trachythela sp. YZ-2020. Taxonomy (NCBI): domain Eukaryota; kingdom Metazoa; phylum Cnidaria; class Anthozoa; order Malacalcyonacea; family Clavulariidae; genus Trachythela; species Trachythela sp. YZ-2020. Next base: position 397,526 of record JADLSH010000154.1, on the reverse strand, counting down.
GCCCATCGAGCAATTCCCTTTGGGCAGCCTTGGAAAATATAGCTTACTAAATGTCGTGTTAAAAAGAACCATAAATAGAAAACACTAACATATTGTTAATCTGGACATTCATTCTCACTAGATGACATGTCAAGAAATTTAGTTTTGGACACGCAAGAAAACTTCATGTTAGTTTTATTGAGGTTCAACAAAGTAGGAAAATTTGGCATTAATTACTTGAAGGATTAATATATTTTTACTATAGAAATGATAATTAGTAGTAGTATAACAATGTACGGATTTCATCCAAGCATACATGAAACTGTTAAGTTTAATGAACAGAATTTATTTTATAGAGGTTTATATTTCACGACCACCATGGAAAGTCTGGCCGATGCATACTTGATATTTTTCAGTACATGAACAGGTTGCACACTGTTACTGTATTGTTAAATGTTAAGTTAAATGTTTTAAAACAACACTGAAAATCAGAAACAACACTCAAATTTGCAGTACATTTGCCACAATTTTGCACACTACACACTTGAATTTTTCCCTGCTGCATAAATGTTTCCTTGTCGAAATCTGCCATATATTACCCAGTCTGGTCTCATGATCTCCCTGGTAAAAGCCTAATCAATATAATGTTCAGAATTCTTCCTTTCATGAGTAATGCTGTCTGCCATTTCATACAGTGAGTTCAAATAGGCTGCATTGCATCTTCATAGTACAATGTTTGTGTGTCAAATTTCACCTCTAGGTGATATTTGGCGTCAGTTAACTGTGGAATTAACTTTTAAATACTGCTTTTATCCTCTAAGTAATGTTCCGAATATTCCTCAAAATATCTAATGACTAAATGTATTAAACCAAGTACATTTAAAGTACTTGTCTGCAGTAAATGACTCGAGCTGAGCAAGTGACATTTTCATGTCAAGATTCGGCGAGCGATATTTTAATATAATTCATCCCAAACGGTCCACTCTGCATCCAAAGCCTTCAAGGTATACGTCTTTGGCCTTGAAAACCACAAATTTCCTTTATAAAATACTCTAAACCAGAGTAATTCACTCGAACTGACCAAGTGACGATTTCGTACAAATTTCGGCGAGCGATATTTTTACATCAATTCATCCCCAGCTGTCCAGTTTGCGTCTAAAACCTTCACGATAAGTAGTTATTGCCAAAAAACCTTCGTGCAACGCTTCTTGCAACACAAAAGTTGCGAGACTTCACGATTGCGTGCAACTTGTGTCGCAACAAAATTGCGAGACAGGCAAATTGCAAGACAAGTAGCATTGTGTGACAGCGCGCCTTGTACTCTCTTAACTTCCCAAGTTCGTCCGAAATTCGATGCATGTACATGTGGAGCACACCAATTCATGAACCATTTCTTTCACAACATAAAATTTATCTGTGGTACAAGAGCAGATCTCGGTATAAGGGCAGTAAGAAAGTGAAATAAATACGAAAAAGATACCCTTAAATGTATGCTCTTTATTTACCCAACGAAGCTATAAATAAATTTGGGCTTTTGTAGCCCAACGTGCCGTTTAAGCAATGCAATTATTCATCGTCGTGGCGAACTGGCGATCAGCTGAGTTTTAAGCGACCAATCAGAAATCATTCATGTGCTGTGTCATTGGAGCTCATTATTGGCAATAAAGCTGAAGTTTCGAGGATTAAAACTTGTTTATTTTCTTTCTGACCCGTGCAAGAGCTTTTAGAAAAGCTAGGGTCAGGTGTAGAGTGGACAGAGTTTGCCAAATTTTCGACAAAACATTGTGTATTTTCTGTATTTTCATGCGTAAAATTTCCCGCCATTTTAAATGTTTTGATATTTGATACCACTATAACAAGGATGCAACGCGCTTCCGCTTGCGAAATAAGGGGAGCCTAGTATTGCAAGAGCGTTCGAAAAGGTAGTTTAAAACAGTCATGTTAAGTATAAGCTAGAAGCGTTTTTGTCACCAACGCAATTTGCGTATAGAAATGGAGGAAGCTGTACTAATGCTTTGTTGGCCATCCAACATAAAGTTCTTAGCTATTTAGACAACAGTAATTGTAAAGCAGTGAGGCTGTTTTCAATGGATTTCAGGAAAACGTTTGATTCCGTGAGACATACTGTATACTCCTATATGAAAAGTTGAAAACCGTACCGTTAAATCCATACATCATAATTTGGTACGTACGCTTTTTAATGGACAGGCAGCAAAGAGTTGTCTATAATGATTTATATGGGGGAATGGAAGTTTGTCAACAAGGGAACTACACAAGGAAGTGTCAGCGGTCCTTATCTCTTCAATATTTTCCTTAATGATCTTGAGATAAATTTGGATGATGAAAATACTCTTTTTAAGTATGCCGATGACTCGAATATTGTACCGGTATGGAGTGATGGTATTGACAAGTCAACGGACGGAGTTGGACAGTTTTTATGTTGGTCTGAGAATAACAAACTGATTAGCAATCCAAGTAAATGTAGGGAGCTAACTATTCGTAAGATGGTTTACAATGATAAACTCGAAATTGTAAACAACATTCCTCAGTGTAAAGAGCTTGTAATTCTAGGCGTCGGTTTTCAAGACAACAACACATTTACCACCTACGTTCTTGAGAAATTAATTAAAGCTAACAAATGCTTATATGTAATTATAACACTGAGAGTAGAAGGCTATAATCAGGTGAGCTAAATTACTTATTTAACACTTTAATCATCATTATTATTATTAACTATGGCCTATCAGTCTATGGTTGTTTATCAGCTGAATTAAGTACCATTCAAAGATTTTTAGATCGTTGCTACAAGCGTAATTATATAACTGAACCTGTAAGTGTGTAAAGTGGGGCAATTGTTTTGGCATGTGAAACTTTGGATGAAGAACTGATCCAGAGCAAGATGGTCTCCAGAGCAAGATATATGTTCAAATCATGTTTAGTAAGAGCAAAAAACCGTGCAGACCAGTTTCGGCAAATTGAAAAAAAGCTATTCTAATATACAACATTTTCTGGCCTATCAGAATTCTGTAAAATCTTCCCCCAAAATTTTCTTGGGGAGCATAAACCTTTTTGGGCCCCTTAAACCTTTTTGCATGGTTTTGACCGGCCCTGACTACGCCCTTTCGTGGGGCAAAACGAACCACACCTCCCTAATGTTTAGACCCAAATTAGGCCCTTGACTGACGCCAGAATCTCGTAACCTTGGCCAAACTGACAACGGAATTTTTGAAAAATCTCGTCGTGAAACAAGCATCTACTACGAGATTATGGCGTGAGTACATGCATGCTGCGGTAAGAAGATGGCGTGTGCAAACAACGAACCTCGTAGTCGTACGCGTAGTCAAATCAGTCAGCTCTGTATATATCTGGAGTAAGAACTTCTATTGTTCTGCCTATGTGAAGAGTGAAGCCAATATGGCGGAAATTGACGTCCAGAAACGAAATCTGTGAAGGTCGTAAACAGTTTTCATACCTTATTTCCCAGGTCGTACATCGCTAATCAAGTTATCAGTTCATAAAACCATAATATTATTATTTAATAATGTTTGCGGTGCCCTCACACCTTTTAAAAGAAAATATGAAAGTGTCCGTATTATATAAGAGAGTTGGCCGTAAAGAGATATATTATTTTATTTATTTATTAGAATTTTTTTTAAAACGGTGGCCCTTCAGCGCAAATGCTGTTTTTCTAGGGGCCGTTTTCCTACTACAATTATTTAAAATACATTCTAAAACAGACAGTAAAGAAAACAACTACTAATATATACAAACATATCTTACTCTCACACATAAAATAATTTATGATATAAGTGGCATATAACTCTCAATTTGATTGGCTAATGCGCGTGCATTAGACGCAATAATCCACTCGCACTGTTTACGGCGAGAAAAAAACGCAAAAAACTGTGCTATTTTGACACTCAAAGGTACAGATGTACAATTGGCCAGATTGGCAGTCAAGAAGCAACGCCAAAAACCTACACGACCACGATATTTTTATGCATCTCTTGACATCTCTGAGAAAATATTTTACGACCAACCACAAACAACAAAAAAATTATGTGAAACAGATGAAAAATATAATATTGACAAAAGAGCAGCTTGACGAAACCTTCGCTTTTATGAAGAATCCAGAGCAAAAGTGAAGCCGAACTACGGCAAATCAATCTGTTTATCATTATGGACCATTTTTTAGTTGCGCGCATTTCGCTCCTTCGCCCGCCAGAATTCAAGCTTCTAGTTGTTGCCAAGCAATGAAAACATTTAAATAAAAGCTTGCGAATGACGTTACTGATTACATGTTAGGATAATATCAATGTTGATCTTTGAACAAGACTTTGTCTCGTGCATTTATGGAGTTATAATGCACTCGGGGATGTTGGGAGAACACTCTCTCGTGTTCTCCCAAATTCCCCTCGTGCATTATAACACCATAAATACACGCGACTCGGAGCATTATTTGGATTGGGGTGGGAGGGGGACGGGCCAAAGATCTCCGAGTGTGCAGTGACACTAGTATCGAGTGCTGAAGGTGCGAGACCTTTAGGGGGCTATGGAGGCATGCTAAATTGATGAAGTGCCCAATTTTATACCTAGACATTTCATACGTTTTAATAAAATCTGAAAAGTAGCGCCAAAAAGTCCGACGGTTCTCTACTAGATTTAAGTAAACAATAAGCATTAGGCATAGGAGAGATAATAACTACAATATCTATATGACAATTGTTCCCGGCAAACAAGACGGGTTGAACAATTGAGTTGTTGCTTCGCGATCTTTCTCCAGACAGATGGCGGCTTTATGGGCGTCGTGATAGTTAACTAATGACATGCTCGTGTTAAATATTAATGTAATATTTTAACTAAAAATGTGCCAGGCTCTCATTAGCCATCTTCCTTCCACGAGAATCTCAATTGAAATGCCAAATGTCGCTTTAAACTATATACCAAAGTTGTACCCTTCCTAGAATGGAAGTCGTTGCTGTTGTTCTAGGACTAATTCATTACCATACATAAGGATTATTTCAAATAAATATTTTTAAAGAGACTAAAGCAGTCTCAAAGCTAACAATACAACGGTATTTAATCTTGTATGGCATAGAATCTAGGATTAGATAGGCAGATTAAATAGATTTGACGTATTTTAAAAGAATAAGCCTGACTTACAAAATATCGAAAGCTAATGATTTCTGGGCAGAGATAAAAAGTTTAGGCGCAGTACGTCATATTATGTTAATTTCCAGACAGTTATACGTCATACATTTTTCATAACTATCGACGAATTGTGAAATGCACTTAAGAAAATGATCGCGTTCCAAGATAATTGCTTGTCCAATTAAACAGCTGTCAGTCAACAAGCGGACCATATAGGTTTCTCTATCTGTTTACTAGAAACTTCTGTATCCTCAAAAGCGATCGGGGCTATAGCCTGAGAATGTACATTTTGAAAAGAAACTACCCGGTGAAACATTGCTTCTGCGTGGTCTTAAATGATTTGCACCAAATTAGAAATAGGAGGGCGCAGTGGGAATTTGTCATACATATTGTCATTTCTAGCGGAATTTCGCGTCTTCAGCATAGTCATAATAATATATCAATATAATAGAATAGAAATGTAAAGGAAGTTAGAAAAAATATGAATGGTGCTGATGAAGACAATGTTTTGTTGTTCTGTAGCAAGAATGTCACCTGAAAGCGCACGAAATGGCCATTCTGGGCTACTAAAATTCAAGACCCATATAATGACTACGTAATTGGGCTCAGCCTTGCAACTTGAGCAAGACATTTACAACATAGTTACAACTTGTTCTATTCTGTTTATAGGTATAACTTAAAAATATATTTATTTTAGGGGTGGACCACGGGGAAAAAGTTGAGTGTGAAGGGGTGGGCCAAGCTAAATATTTAAGAAGACTCACTAAATTCCACCAGGGCCCCTCCCAGATAAAAAATGAGCTGTCCCTAACGGAGCATGGCTGCTCATATTGTATACGTTAGTAAAATGACACTCCCCCCCGTCCGCCCGTGCTCCTAATTTTCCCGCCAACATAGAATTTGCATGGTCAATGATTATGTATTCTAATTTGCATATACACTGGCATTATTGAACACAATGTGTTATTGAACACTGGCATTATTGAACACACTGGCATTATTAACACAAAAGTGGAAATTTTACACTTGAGGACGGCTTTTGAAAACAAAACTACACAACTGACTAATACTTTCAAGGATAGCTCTTCTTTGATTACATATATAAGCCTAAACCTGGCGTTCATTGAACAGGTTTTCAAAGTTAAACAATGTGCATTAAGGTGTGTAATCCTGTATAGAAATTACGCTGCGTGACCATTCGTCATTGTATGATGACACTGAGCTATTTAATTATATATAGCATGGATTTAAGTCCTGTACAGACGAGCAAGTTTTCCTTGACAAGTTTTATTTGCTCATGCGTGTGACAAAAAATTGACAAGGAGCCTTGTTTAAAAGCTAGTCATATACCAGCTTTTGAACAAGGAAAATTTTTCGTGTGTACGGCCGACGAGGAACCTTGACAAGGAAATGCGCAATACGCCACTGCACACCCGTCTTCGATATAGCCAAGCACAGTATACTGCATGAAGTATTCATTTGTGTCGTTAAATACGGGATCTTAAAACTTGTTAAGGAAAAAATGTACAAATAAATCTATATTTAAATTGCTTTATTAAAATTGAGACGTTTCTGAACAAATTATTTTCAATCACAAGCTTTCGACAAGCTTCTCTATCAGACAAATATATAGGCTTTGTCGCTTCGTTTTTACATAATATAGAATAATCTTATAACTAAAAAACAAGAAGTTATAGTTTGAGCTAGGGGCCACAAAGAAATTATTGTAGGATTCTAGTTCTTGGCCCCTAGTACAACACAACATTATTTACATTGATTTAAGGTCAGTTATATTATATCTATAAAAGTGAGAAAAGCTTATGAATTCAAAAGAAAATATACATATTAAACTATAGTATAATAATGAAGATACTAGATTGCAAACAATACAGAGACATTCTATAATAATATTGACAATGCTGTAGGAAGAATAAAGGTTATAGGAGTGAATAAAGTTTTAGGAGTTTTCCTGGTAATATTTTTTTGGCTTGTTTAATCTAAACTAAACGTCTTGTGCTAAGTGTGACTAATATCAATACGAGATGAACAGTTGGAAACTGTTCTATATAAAATTAAACTATACTATAGAAAGAAAATATGAAATATTTCGATTACACTGCAAACTAGAAAAACTCTTTACTAAGCGCCACCAAGTGTTGTCGTATACCAATTAAACGTCTAAGACGACTAAGACGTTTGTTAAATGCGTTGTTTGGATGTGTTTTTATTCGTCTGTCAAATTTCCGATGGTTAAGTCTTCTGAGACGTCTTAGTTTAGTTTATTATGTTTACCACTCTAAGGTGGACGGAAAGCCTTAACAGGTTTTACTATACAATCCAATTGACCAAGGTTCCGAGGGTTATAGTTAGTTAGTCAAAGTTAATTTCTCAGGGCTAGTTTTTATTGAAGGAGGAAAACCGGAGTACCAGGAGAAAACCCTCGAAGCACAGGAGAGAACCATCCAATCTCTACTCACATGAGTTTGTCAAGCACAGAGACGTTACCCAACCAGTATAGCAGGTTTAACTCAGAGGAAAGAGGCAGCTAACCACGTCTGCCACCCGTGCTTCAATCCCTTATTCTGCCTCTTCTAATATATATAGTAGCAATTTAAGTAAGCATAAAAAATTAGAAGTAAAATTGCCTATGTCACATGATTGAGTTAGGAAAAAATCTGACTGAGATCTGAGAGCACATGCATAATTGGAAAATCGACATACACACGTGTTTAGGAGTTGTATTACACTTTGGAAGCCTGACTAAGTCAAACAACTAAAATTCTCCAAAACTGACTTAGGCAGATAAGTTAGTAAGGTATCGATATATATATAGTCGTGCAATGGCAGGCGATTAAAAAAATCGTCTTGCTAGATTAAGATTTAAGGCTGTCATTTCAATTGAAACTTCTGTATGCATGGTTCAGCCAAATGTGGGTCCAATATAACTGTCTGCAAGCGCTGAGGATATGCCGAAAATACATGATACCCTGTCGCGCCTTGCATTGCCATTGTTAAATTTAGCACGGCACGGAGAGATTTAATTAAATCCCATCAGGTGTCCAAAAACCAAAAAGCGAAACGAGCGAACAATCTCACTTACAAAACACACGGCATGCATATGTAGCCAAGAACTCGGAATTTTGTAGAAGTTTGAAGCATTTACACAAAATGCCCGAGCCAAATTTCGATATCGATCGACTGGGGATGCTCACTTTGGAACATTTTGAACATGGCGTCGAAAGCGACTCGTCAGGTGGCGAGAATGTGTATTCTAATTCAGAACTCAGCTCAAACGCCTCTTCACCGCCGTATTTTACAGAGGAATCTGAAAGCCCAGTTAGCTCGCCGACAGAACTCAAGCCTTCGATCAGTGGGGATAGACTTTGGGAGTCGAATGCAGGCAAAGTGTTTGGTGACCGCTCAGAGGAAATTAAGCATAAAGAGAACTGGCACGAGCAGCCGACTTGCAGATATAGACGAGGTAATATTGAATTGAAGTTAAGACTGTATTCAGCCTGGGTAGCACATTCAATTAAAATACCTGGTCTGCCGAGAGGGATCCTGCATCTATAAAATTACATCATTATAAATATATACCCACTCTATATTTATATATAGGCCTATATACCGTACAAACTATGTGTTTAAGATATATAAATTTATCAACTTTAAATAGTTCATATACTGTTGCCCATGCATTCGTTTGTTTTCAATTCTATATTATTTTACTAAGTTCTTTGTAGGTTTGCGTGGCGATAAATATATGTCGTTTTGTGGAAAGCATATCTATTTAATAATTTAGCAAAACGTTCGAATCGAAAATCAGGAATTTCGTGAGTGCAAGCATCAAAACTTGTATATGGTGGTTTTATATATACATGTTCAGTTCTATTTATAGGTGGCTGTTTTAGTACAGTATGAGTGTTGAGTCTTATATATAGGCTACCCTATTATATTATTACTAGTACGTTTACCCATATGGTAGTGAGTGCTGCCAATGCAGAATTTGTTGTATGATATTTTTTATATCAGTCTCCAACAGATTTTGATCATAAATGTTTCCGTGGCCTGTGGATTATAACCCTGAGACTTGGTTACGAAAGTGCGATTTCATGTTCATTAAACAATTTGCGCCGCAGACGCCTTTGGATATGTGACCGTAGCTCTGGATGCTTTGACGCTTGTCTGAATAGTCATATAGCATGCATGCAAATACAGATCTCTGGAGCCCATGCTCCCGGCTCGCCTTCAAGGGGTGTTATCAGCGATGGTAGAAAGGTAGAACGGCGTACAACGGCGAAAATGTACTGATTAAAATTGTATGTTGTAATAAAACTTCATCATTCAAGATACAGTATAACTAAACCGTTACACCTAGTAGTCCTTTGACGTTTGATTACCCTGTTCAGTTCTAAAATATGTATATAATTTTCGAACCATATTTCCAACTACAAAAACCCTTCAACGCTCAATTCTATTGAGTGAGATGCCCAAATTTAGAATACTTCCCCTTATACTACACATTGGCATCGCCCTAGTTTATATACATCAGTGAGTTTGGGAACGCGACGGCTGGAGACGCCGGCAGTGACCGGGCCGAGCAGGAAACTGGATTGAGCATAGACTAGCATAAATTATGCGATCACTGACGTTGTGTGTTGACCTTCTTGTTCTGCTTGCAACGCCATTTTCGAAATTTGACGTTGTGTCCGCAACGCCAAGTTTTAAGATAATTTTCTCAACTTTGCATTCTCCAATGGATGATCAGGAAACCAAGTAAGTAGATACTTTGTCTGTACAACAAATTTTCCGAAGTGAAGCAATATTCGATGTATTTGATATTTTATGAGCAAAAAAATTCTCATGCCTTCCTGTATAGGATTGACCTAAAAATTTACGTTCTTCGACTTAAGAAATGTATAATATATCTATGCTGGTTTAGCTCATTTTGATATTTTACATAGCAAATCGCCTGTGATGAAGTGGTCAAAGCGACATGACCTGGAATTCAACCTCGTACCCAGGCGCTTTAATGAAGAGCGCGCGGGACAACACGCGAGGGGAGAATGATGGCGGTCAAAATTTGTAATCAAAATGTCAACAGAAAGATATTATGCGAATAAAGGCAATAAAACATTTTTCAAAACCATGATATTTCAAGGCAACGTGTGGAGTATTTACTACAATCTACAGCCTGGAAAGGAGTAAAATATAGACACTGTATTGTATCAGTGTGACAATGATTTTAATATTGAAGGATTTTCGCAAATCACTGGACACTGAAAAATCTCAGTGGCTACGCCTACACGTTTATATATTAACTTTTAATGTTGTTTCATCTGTATATTATTAAATTGGATAGATCGATACTTTATAACCTATCAAGGGAAGAATGGGGTATATTTGTATACAATGTACTCTACATAGTACATGTACAACTATAAAAGTTTATATTTGCATAATATTTAGCTGTTTTAGCATGAAAGCCAGAAAGGTTTTTATCTCAAACGTGTAGTGCCAGTGTGGGTAGAGTATAGCAAATACGGTGGTTGACTGTTGTGTAAAACTACCTGAAAAATACAATGAGAACTTCGACGTTTCGAGCGAAGGCCCTCCGTCTGGAAGTTAGTAAGGTTTTTAGCATACTTCTTAAGCAGTGGCAGACATTTTGTAAAATATTGTAGGTGCAAATATGGTCTACTTGCATATTTTGACCCTTCTAGTTAGCTTCTATTGCAGTAATGTTCTGTTATGTTTTTCAGTCTTGTTTGGCTTAAATTTATTGCAAATATACTTGAGGAATGATGATGATGAGGATATCAAGTTATCATGGTTGAAAAAACCTTGTTACAACTATTAGTTACTGAGTTTAGCAGTATCTTACATATACAAAACACTCAAAGGGCATTGCAACCATCTCCTTCACCCCCCAGTGTTTGCCACTCACATGAAGCTGAATTAGGGAAACCATATTGATGCCCAGCACTCTTCTCTCAATGAGTAAGATTGTCTGATGTCGACAGAGTGTAATATATTATACAGAACAAGTATGCATGGTGAAATTTGCATCTACAAAGTGTTGACCATTGGTCATACTTAGCAGTAACATTTTTCTGCCAAATTTGTCTTGATAAAATAGAATCAGAGTATGTAAAAGATACACATTTATATTTTTAATTTTAAAATCAATAAACAATACATTTTTGTGTGTGTATTCATTATTTAATTCTTCTGTCAGATAGGACAAATAGCTTAATAATTATTAAGCTTCATTCTTAATACATTCAGAAAAACTGACTCTCACACATAGTGTTAAAAGATTTTTGCCTGCATCAGTAATTAGATCAAGTAAATTCATTTTAAATCAGACTGTTTGACAAATGAGTCATTCTAAGCAAACACACTATGTTCAATTTCTTCACACAATTTCTTCCTGAACATTGCTAACTGCTTGGATTATCTGGAAATATGGAAAGATGTCAAAATTATGCACTAGTTAGTGACCCCAACCATTGATGACTTGTGGGAAATTGGTGATTTATGCTTCGATGATTGGATTTCCTCCTTTAGTATGTGATGCAGGAACAAAAACAGTAAATCACTCGATGTCTGTATGACATATTAGACAAAACAGTATCTGTCGATACTAATGCATCAGTCAATTCTAGCATTGCCCGGTTATCCCCGGGCATTTGCAGACTTTCCTTGCCCAGGGGCCGGGGGTTAGTACTTGCAAAATTTCCCCGGGGCCGGGCATTTGTCTCTCTTTCCGGAAATGATTGTTGTTTCTGCAGCAGCTGCAGCGAACATGTGTGCTGCCATGAATATGGATGAAAGTATTTGTGTCATACACACAAACAAATAGAACTTGTGAAGCAAAACTTGCTCGTCTTTACAAGGCTTAAAACGTCATTTAATTAAGAATGTAAAACTTTATCTCCTGATATTCTGACGAAATCCAGCAGCTATGTGTTGGTGTGCCCTGTGGCCGGGCATTCGTCATTATTTCTTTGCCCCGGGGTGGGGCATTGTTGTTCTTTTTTTGCCCAGCCCCAGGGAATTGTACACAAAGAAAAAAAATAGGTACGCAAAGCGTACATGTATCTGCTCATGCGTATTTGCATAATTGTATATAATTATGTCAAAGCATATGGTCAATATCACTCAATGAGTGTACCGGTATGAACGTTTATAATGCTTTTAAAAACTGTGCACAAAGGGGACGAGGGCCTATAGCCCATGGGAGCAATGCACTCTTCTGTGCAAAGGCTTGCAAATCTTCAGATTTTAAACTTGAGAATATAGAAGGTTGTATATAACAGCACTATTTACACACCACGTATAAATATCACATACCATCAACTCATTTATTCCCCCTAGTCACAGTTTGGGATTGGAAAGAAATGCCAAACTGTGTTTATATCTTTATACCAATCAAATATCAAAAGTATAAGGTGATGTTGACTCTCAAAATGAGTGACGATTTTATTAAATATTGCATTATTTTAACACATTTACGAGTGAACTTTGTCGAAATAGAAGCTTGAATAATGCAGGATATTCGTACAATATTTAAAAAGGCTTACCTTGTTTCCTGATTCAAATGACTTTGATATATAGCAGGCCAAGTCAAGCAAATACTTTGTGTCAATTGGCGAATCATTTCCACCGCGTAAAATCCTATCAAACCACATCCAATTCTTCCTAAAAATACTCCCGCGACTCTTGCCGTGTTCAAAATAGTACAGAAAATTAAAAATATCGTTGGTTTGATGGATAATTTTCACCGTCAAATTTAAAATTTTACCCGTGTTTACAATTATCGCCCTTCAGTAGTCCGCCATCTTGAAATACTCAACATCAATCCAGTAAACATCGAGATCAGGAAGTAACAATATAATTACGTCATTTTAAGCTAGCGGTCACTGATTGGTCAAACGAGGTGTAAGCTAATCGCTGATTGGCTGATATAAGCTCGTCGCTGAATGGCTACAAGCTAACACTAACATTAACATCACAAGTCGATAGCATTATCTGGTCCAAACAAGTCCTCTCCCAGTGCGCCAAAGCTAGTAAATCGCTCGGATTTATACGACGATGTACAATAAAGATCAAGAATCCCTCTATCCGCCGCACCCTATACCTGTCTCTAGTCCGTTCCCACTTCGCGTACTCCTCGCAAGTCTGGGCCCCACAGTCAGTCGAACTTATCAAACGCACAGAACGTGTCCAAAGACGCGCGTCCAAATATATAATGGATCTCCCATTCTTATGCGATATCACCTATAAACATCGGCTCCTCTCACTTAACCTTCTACCATTGTGTTACTGGCACGAATTTCTAGACCTAATGTTATTCTTCAAATCAAACCATGACATAGTGAACCTAAATAGTGACATTCTACCAATACCTCAACGTTCAAATCGACCAACCAGATCAGCAACTCCAAACTCCCTGAACTTCATTGTTCCAAAATGTAAAACCTCCACCTACCAGAAGTCGTTTCTTCTACGGACAACCAGAGTTTGGAACGCGTTGCCTCACCATTTAAGATGTAAGGACATTGAAATGAACGAATTTAGGAGGAGTCTATACGCCCATTATAAAATGGCGCTTGAATACGTTTTCAACGTGGACGAGCCGAGAACATGGAAATCTGTGTGTGTTAAATGTAATGTAGCTCGAGATCTTACTAAACCTATATCGTGCTGTTTTTAGTTCATTGTTGTGTGTTGTGTGTCGTGTGTAGATTTGTGTTCCTATATTGTAACTTAGGATCTACAGTAATTGGCGTTAAGCTGTTGCAGATATCCTGCCAGATGTGTATGACGTTTTATAGATGTCCATATGCATGTGTTTTTGTATTGTATGTATAGTGTTGATATATAATGGCAAAGCTAATAAAATTAAAAAATTAAATTATATCTGCCACGCAGATACAATTAGTGCAAATGCCCAGGGGGATGGGCAATGCTAGAATTGACTGATGCATAATGCTCTGAGTTTTATATGGCCATGCAGGAACAAATGTCATCAACCTTGAGCATGCCAATGATCATGCATCTGTCATCTAATAGATCAAAGCTCTCTACCAATCAAAATGAAATGGCAAATCTGCCCAATATATTATTATATAAACTTGTTTAGATTTAAATTATACAGAGCTTCAACATATCTCACAGGTATGCTCTTCATGCTGCTAAAGTGCACTTGCCCCATGCTATTCACTATATTTTAATATTTACTGGTCTTCAAGACATATCACTAATATATTACACTACTTACCCAGTTACCTCTGGCTCTGGTGTGCTATAAGATATGCGAAGAGACAACATTGACTCTTTAATTTACATGACTATATTCCACCAATAGATAATCATATTCGAATATATATATGATGAAAATAATTCATACAAATTTACCTTCAAAAGTAATATTTCGAAGAGAATCGTCGATCTCATCCATGCTTCATCGAGAAAAGCATGCTAAATGCTCTAAAAATCCCCAAAAGTGGACGATAGTATTCAAATCTCAGAAATCGACAGAAAGCTGAGAAATCGACACGTTTTCTGCCAGGCGCTAAACCTGTCCGTTGTGGCTGCGCACTACAGTTTCCACGCGCGCGTCACGGAACCGCTTAGCACGTTAAAGCGCCTGGGTACGAGGCTGCCTGGAATTAGTAAAGGAAATTCTTACAGAGAGACCTTTTGACCATGCCAAAGGGTCCAGACAAATTGGATTGGTCTGGCAAAAGATGATGGATAATCTTAATCTAAGGAGTGATGTACGGTTTTACCTCAAGGATATACGTGCAGTGCGGACCGATTTACTGTGCTTCAAAAAAGTACAAGAGGAAAATGAATGAAGGAGAAAAGGCGTCGGGAATTTAGTAGATGAACCCAGTGAATTAGATATTGCCATTGAGGAAGCAAATGTGCTGTTTGAAAACCAAGAAGAAGAAAGAGAGAAAGAAAAAGTGTCGAGGGAAGATGAAAAAAATAAGGCTGAAGATATCAGACTTGTGGCCCTTGAAAGTATTCGGCAGACTGCAAAAAGAAAAGTTGATAATGGATTACCAAACACTCCAAATTTTGGCTTTAGAGCAAAAAGAGCATCAACTTTAAAATATTTGCAGGGAAAGTCTGATAAGGAATTGGATATCAGGAAGATGGAAATTGATCAAAAGGACAAGGAGCTAGAAATGCGTAAACAGCAGCTGGAAGTGACAAATAATGAGCTTCAAGTGCAAAAAGAACAAAACCAAAAAATGTTTGAACTATTAATGGCATTTCCCAAGAAAAGTTAGGTTTGAATGTTAGTATTTACACACAAATTTATTATGGCTATATTGAAACATTGCAAAAAGGATTGTGTTATTAAAGTTAAAAATACAATAGATATTCTACATTGACTAAAGTTAACATATACAATGAGATGCTTTTGGATGATTGCACAAGTGGTTGGGTTAATATTTATATATCAGTTATTAATTGACAATTGTTTAATATTTTAGAGCTGTAAAATGTTAAATACAGCATGTTAAATTTACCTGTTTCTACAAAATGATTAATTATTTTAAAGTGGCGGAAGATTTTTGGAGACGGAGAACCTGAGAAGGGTACAATATTACAGAGGGATCTGCATGCATTTCCAGCCCCCAAATTTTGAAATTTAGTGTCATTAAGTATTTTAGGGAGAGATAAAAAGGCCTTTTTGGAAGCTTTAGCTAGCCCCTCCCCCTGTTTCATCCACCTATGTCTAATTTACACACAATGTTCATAACAGTTCATGTAGTATGGGTATCTAGGTTTTTTTGGCAACTGAATGGCCTAGTCCTCATCTATCCAGAAATACTCCTCTAAAGTTGGAGGAAGCAGATCAAAATAGTCAGAAACGATATTGCCATATATACAAGTTAAACTGTTTTGCAGTAAAGCACAAACAACATAAATTTTCCCAATAGGACTTAAACGGATCTTCACTAGTGTTTCTTGAAATCAACAAACTTGAAGTATTTGGTTATTTCACCAAACAACCATTCAACGCTAACTCTTACTCTGCTCATAGCTGTATTATACTGTTTCATTTCTTCTAACACAGGATATCTAAAGGGTTGCTGAATGTTTTCTCTTAATGGATAGGCCGGGTCACCATAAACACAAAGTGGTGTCTGATCAGGACTGAATGCATATTGTTCGAGATGTTGAATCAATCTTGAGTCCCCAAGCATTCGGACATCATGCATTTTTCCTTCTATAAAAATAACAATGCAAAAATAATTCAAGGCTTATTAAAACATTTTAATAAGTTACTTATAATTCAAAATACTTTTTTGTTGAAATTAACATTTGAATTAAATATTCTTTGTTACCCCAGGGTCCAGACAGATTTGCAATTAAGCCATTGGGGATACACACACTCTGAAATTTTATTCCATGAGTTCTTTTATGCCCATTGTAAGCCATTCTTTGGTTAACACTTGGTCTGGCTATTGGTCTCAGAGTGCCATCGATGAAACCAAAACATGTAGTTAGAGGTGCTCCTTTATCATGTATAGCATCGGCATGAGTAGCCAGACTTTCAGGGGAAAGAAATGGTTGATTCCAGCTCTGCAAGCGAAAGCTGTGCCTCAGGTAGATGTAATCAATCATGTACAAAGTTATTGCGCACAAATCAGTGACAGATCTCCCAAACAGAGATACCATATCACAATGACGTACTGGATAAGCAAACCTCTTTAAGACAATGCATAGTGCTTCTAATCCACTGCAAAATTTTTCATGAGGAGCGGAAATCTCTTCGGGAATTTTAAGTGCCCTTTGCAATCGAGGAATGAGGAACCAATTCTTCATCGGAAACAAAGCCCATACCGAACGATATTAAAAGCATATCAAACATTTCCTCCATCTTGGATTTTGAATTTCCCGCATTGTAATATTTGCCAAACTCTCAAAATCTACAACGGCAACGTCGCAACACATGTTGTCGTTTCCAGGCCTATGCTCGATGAAGTACACTGCCGTCGTCTCCAGCCGTCGCGTTCCCAAACTCTCTAAATAAATGACAAGCTCTTGGCAACCGGGTTCTGTACCTCAGTTGGCAGAGTGCGCTGCTTTTGAATCGCAGGACCGAAGGTTCAATTCCTGCCAGAGGACCTATAGTTGCATTTTTCGAAACTGCTCCTGTTTAGGTCCAAAAATATGTATATAATTTTCGCTCAAAAATTACATCTACAAACAGCATCAATATTAGTCATTAAGCTCTTATATTGAGCGAGATGCCCAAAATCTAGAATATATTATACAAATAATGAATGTTTTCATTCGTGCAATGGTAAAAATATTTTCATGTAGTGAAGATGGAATGAAAAGTTCCATCTTTCACCGAATGAAAATATTTTTACCATTGCATGAATGAAAACATTCATTATTTGTTTTATATGACACCAAAATATATCAATGTCATTGAAAGATTTGTTTAACTAAATACAAAACAAGTACATACCAGAGTTACATGATTGTATAAAGTTCAAAATTGATATAACAATCAAATAAACAAGTCCCAAAAATGTTATAATTAAGAAATATTAAAATAATGGCATTTATATGACGAAAATTTGTCGTAAAACCATATTTTTACATCCGCCATTTTGTTTGCATTTAAAAATTCCATCGTCCTCATTGTGAAATTAGAGTCAAATGAGCTACGAACATTATACGATTAGGTTTTTGACGGATGGAATTAAATGAAAACCAAATCGTGATTTTTTTTCCTTTCCATGGCTGAACGTGCAATAGTTTTCCCCATTTCCACGATCGTGAAAATGGAAATTTTATTTAAAAGGTAGTAACATAGGGGCCGATCGACCCTTATTTTTGAGGGGGAGCAAGAGGGAGCACTCATCCCTTTTGCCCATCCCATCAAACACTGGTAAAGACGCGAGCAGTTAAAGACAAGATGAAGCAAAACTATGGACGGCCGTACTTTGTATGTTCTGAGCGAGAAAATCCGTGCGAGTTTTGGCAATGGGCAGATGTGTATGAAAGTCCTAAGCCAGTGTGCCAGAGAAGATACTTGTGATTTCTTTGAGTGGGTCGAGACTTCACCCCGTATTATCAACACGGTATCGCGCTTTTCAGTAATCCACTACAATATCAGTACAAGAATTTTGAAACAGGAGAGATATTTAACAGTGGAAAAGCTGATACTAAGGACGCGTACGAGGAATATCTTTTCCTCAAATCTGTAACCGCTCTTACGAGTGAACTTGATCAAATATTATAGATGTAAATGATTGTTTGTAATAAAACTTATAAATATCGTGTAGTTCACTGTGTTCTGTTCATTTGTTAGAAAACTAACACAATTCTATGCCTTGCTATGTGTTGTTAGGCTGTAACTCTTTTGTCAGTCATTAGCGGTAATTAAGATTTTCTAGCTTAAACATTTGAATAAATTGAGGGTTTATAATTATAGGACGGGAAAATATTGTACAATGTACATTGTTAGTCGATAAATACATACACAGAAACACATTTATTGCTTAACATTTCTTTTATACACGTTAGTAAGTGTACTATTCCAACCAATTTGACGCTTGATTGACTTGTATTTAAAAGGATTAAAACTCACATTTTATAAACTACTAAAATACAACCATGTTGGAATCCCCTATTCCATAATACCTTGCGATCCTTTCACACTACACTTCCAGTTTAATTACTTAAACTTCCTTTTAAACGTAATCTATATATAAACACTACATCGCTTCTTTTCTCGACTAAAGACTAATGTTCAATAAATGTTCAACTTCTAAACGTTAAAATATACCAATGTCAATGTTAGATCTGTATAACAGTTATTATGTTCCAAAACTTATGTACAAAGTAACTTCGCCTTCTCCACGACATAATCTTTAACCTATTAGGTTTCCTAGTAACACGTTTTGGTCTGACATGTTCTATGAAAGTGTCCAAAGGTTTTTCACCTAAATCATCACTTACTTGCTTACTATCACTTGGCAAATCCACAGTTAATGGCAAATCCAACTCATCTGGTGGATTAAACGGTTTCACAAATCAACTGTCCCTCCGCTATACTTCTCATCCTTTGATTTAAACATAAGTTCATGTCCCTCTTTTGTCACTACAGTATACGGTTCTTTCTCGTAATTAGGAGCCAACTTTCCGGTTGTTTTGGTATTCTTTAACAAAGCTTGATCACCAGACACTACTGAATTAGTAGAGACTTTGTTCTTTTCATCACCGTAAGCTTTCTGATTCAGTCTCTGGCTCCAATCTCTCGCTTTTGTTGCTTGATTTAGTATGCTGTCTTGACGCCTTAACTCGAGGACTTTGGTCTTCAATTCTCTTCCAAACATCAGATACGCTGGTATAGCTCCAGTGTTAACTTGCGGTGCGCTGCGATATGCTAAGATAAATTTTGGTAATTCTTCTTGCCACTTCTTTCCTTCTACGTCTTCTACATTTAGGGCTTTCAGGAGAGTTCGATTTTGTCGCTCCACTTCTCCATTTGCTTGAGACCATAGCGCTGGGGATTTTCTATGTTCTATTCCATTCTCCAGCAGGTATTTTCGAAACTCTTCAGATACAAATTGAGGACCATTGTCCGACTTTAAAGAATGTGGAAAACCAAATCTTGCAAAGATTTGAGACAGAGCAACAATCATCTTTTGAGTTGTTGTTGAGCCCATTACGACGACTTCGTAAAACCAGCTATAGTAATCCACCACGACTAACAAACTTCCTCCTGTAGGCATTGGACCCATCAGGTCTATTGCAATGTCCTGCCAAGGCCCCATAGGCGGTTCAGTTCTCATCATAGGTTCGAATTGGAGGATTGAATTGTTCCACAACTTGGCATCCACGATACGACTTGCACATTTTCTCAGCATCAGCATCTAATTTCGGCCACCATACCTTTGTTCTCAAGCGACTTTTCGTTTTTACGATGCCCTGGTGCCTTTCATGGGCGGATAACTTGGCATCTTGACGTACACTGGACAATTCCGGGTCTTTCTCCGACTTTATTTCAATTTCTCTAGGTGTCAACGCTACTGGTGTAGTTTCTTGTACCACCAACCTTATCATCTCTTCCGTTTCTCTGCTAAGGTCCTTAGGTTTTGGTTGGTTCAGCCTTGACAAAGCGTCGGCAATATTAGAGTTACCTGAGCGGTAGACTACGTTGTAATTATGGCACTTTAATCGGAGGACCCCACGCTCAATCCTTGCTGATGGCTTCGACGACCTTCCAAAAATGCATTGCAACGGTTTGTGGTCTGTTTCCAATTCAAACTCCCGCCTATAAACATAAAGGTTGAATCTCTCACACGCCCAAACAAGAGTCAGCGCCTCCTTCTCCGTCTGGGCATAGCGTCTCTCCACCTCTGTCAGATTCCTCGAAGCGTAAGAAACTGCTCTCCACTCTTCGCCATGAAGTTGTAGTAAAACTGCGCCCAAACCTTCGGGACCTGGATCAGCTACAATTCTGGTTTTGGACTCATTCGGAAAATAAGCAAGGGCTTTACTTGCTGACATGAGCTGCTTAAGCTTCTCAAATGCTCTCTGTTGTTCAATTCCCCAGACGAAAGAGTGTCCCTTTCTCAACAGCTTACGTGATGGTTCAGCTTCTTGGGGAAAATTCGGTATGAACTTGGCTGAATAATGTACGAGCTGAACAAACGACCGAACTTCAGAATGTTCCTTGGTGCTCTAGCATTCACGACTGCTGCAATCTTTTCCTCGTTTGGTGTGACCCCCTTGTTGCTTAATTCGTGTCCAAAAAAGTCAGCTTAGGAAGCCTGAACTGGCACTTATCACCATTTAAGGTCATGTCGCTATCTCTCAAACGTTGGAGGATCTCGTGCAGATTTCTATCATGCTCTTGAAGATCACATCCATGGATAATCAAGTCGTCAGCAATATTAGCTACTCCATTACACCCACGTATGACGTCAGATATAATCTTCTGGTACTTCTCAGAGGCAGATGTTATGCCAAACATCAGTCTCTTGTACCTGTATAACTCCCGATGGGTTACAAAGGTCGTAATATCACGAGACTGTTCCTCTAGCTCAATCTGGTGAAGTCTCCATTTCAAGTCGAGTTTGCTGAAAACCGTTGCACCGTTGAGGTCATACAAAATTTCCACAATTGTAAGAGTGGGGTGTCTTTCCCGTACTATCGCTTCGTTTGCCTTACGCATACCAATACATACCCGCACATCGCCGTCTGACTTTGGCACCACCACCAAAGGTGAGACCCACTCTGTCGGGCTCTTCGGTACTTCTTCGATGATACCTTTTGCCAGCAAATCATCCAATTTTTCATCCACTTTATCTCGCAAAGTCTTCGAACCCCTTGCGCCACTGGTTTTACATCCTTGTTGATGTTCAGCTTTAACTGATAATCCTTCAGCTTTCCAACTCCAACAAATATATCCGCATACTCCTCACGAATATCCGTATCACTCCCTTCTGTTGCAACTGAACAAACTTGGGCTCCATAAAAAGGACCAACATGCAACACTTTTAGCTTCTCCGCGGTACACTTCCCAAGCAAAGGTTTCCCCGTACCTTTTATCACTGTGAATTAATCCATGCATTTCTCTCCACCGTACTAGCCTTGCAGACAATCTCAGACACAAAAGTCCCAGCAACTTCAATGGGCTCCCTCTGACCATAGGCAAAAAGCTTCTTCTTCGACTTTGTTGACTGGCAATCAATGTTATTCTTCTTCAGATTACTCCAGGTTTCATAATCAATCAAATTACACGATGCCCCAGAGTCAATAAGTACACCATCCAATCGAACTCCGCCAATCATAAGAGTAATCTCCCCAACACCTGTTTGGTCTTTTCCTACGACAAATGCATAGTCCTCCCTGGTTCTTGGTTTCTCCTTTTCGTCTGCCCGATACGCCTTCTTCTTTCCGCCTTCGTTTCCTTTTTTATTTCTTCCTTGTGGGTTTTTAGTATCCCTTTTCCTGCAGCATGCAGAAAAATTCCCAGTAATTCCACATTCATTGCACTTCTGATCTCTTGCGGGACAGGTACTATCCCTGGCAAAATGACCATCTTTGAAGCATCTTTGATCAGTCCCAGTTCCCCTACCATGTCGACCACTTGTGTTGTGTCCGTTTTTGTTTCCTTGCTTACCTTTCTGGTTAAAGCGACCAACTGCATTTACCTGACCATCCCCTGGTTTGTGTTGTGAACCAGACTGTTCCAAAGACTTCATCTGAATTTCAACTCCTTCAAAAGCTGTTGCAATATCCTGCAAATCCTTCAAATTTGCATTAGCCCTCTCCAGGAACTTTCGACGAAGTTTAGCATTTCCACATTTTTCAACAAGCTGATCTCTTATTGTCTCATCAACATTCGCAAAATCACATGTGATAGCTTTTTGTCTCAAGCGACAAACAAATTGATCCACCGTCTCTCCTGTAACTTGACTCATTTGTCTAAACAAATGTCTTTCGAAAGGTACATTCACTTTTGGTACAAAATAATTATCTGGCACTTCAAAACTTTCCTTCAAGCTCTTGTCCTCTTCTTCAGGTATCAACGTGTAATATAACCAGGGCCGTCCTCAGAAAAATTCTCAGGGGGGGTGTAAGGTCGTTTCAACCGACTACCTAACGTCTTTGTACCGAGTACAATCTTTCTTTCCTTCTCATAAAATTTAATTTTTTTTCGTCGACGGGGGGGAGTAAAAAAAATTTTCCGGACTACACTGCTTTTTAAACTACTACTTTACTAATTTCAACTCTAAATTACAGTAGATAACTTACTTCCTGCCTATAATATCGCTATTTAAAAACAAAAATTTCGTTTTTTTCACAATTTAAGTTTCATTTCCTTCAAAAATCTTTTTGTTTGCCGACTAAAATAGCACTTCTACCGACTGAATCTCCAAATATAATTTCTGGGGGGTGTCACACCCCCCAAACCCCCCCGTAGGACCGGCGCTGAATATAACTCTTGAAAATCGGCCCCACCAGTTTGCAACAACAATGCTACCTTTTTCAAATCCATTGTGATTCCTTTTTCCCGTAAATATAAGTTGAGCGATCGCTTCCAACGTTTCCAACGAATGGACAAAGTATTCGGGTTATCCTTGGGGTTAAAGCAAGGAAGAAACTTAATTTCCGTTGCCAACAATTGAGCCGATTCTTGCCTAGAACTACCTTGACTAGTACCTTCGTTTACTGACATGTTCCTCCGAAAAAAGTCACTCCAAACAAACACCAAATTACAAAAATATTCCTCACCAACACAGAAGATTCATCATCCTCGTCGCCAATGTACTATTCCAAGCAATTTGACATTTGATTGACTTGTATTTAAAAGGATTAAAAATCACATTTTATTAAACATAAACTACTAAAATACAACCATGTTGGAATCCCCTATACCATAATACCTTGCGATCCTTTCACACTACACTTCCACTTTAATTACTTATAACTGCCTCTTAAACGTAATCTATATATAAACACTACAGTAAAGTCTACAAGTTACGTTTGCACTTCGTGGACTGTTCTTCTGTGTTGCTACGATACTTTCGTTCCTTTGTTTTGGATTTTTCTATTTTAGTAGAGGATTTTAATATAGTTTCTTTTTGTCTTCTATTCCTAACAGATTTTCTACATTGCGCTCTTGCAACGTTATTAAAGTTTGTTGCCATTCCTCTTATCGCTTTATTAGTCTTTCCAGAGTTTTTTCTACATTTAATTCTTTATCGTTCGTGATTTCTTCTTGTAAGGGTAGACAAATCCCAATTTTACTCCATTTTAACCATTTAGCACGTTCGTCGGTATCCATACCATGGACTTGATCGAGATGATTGGCTAGTCTTGCAAGGTTACTGCTTCCACAACCGAGCACAGGAAAGTCCCTCCTTGTACGATCCATACTGATCTAGCTCTTTACTCGATCAATGTTTCTGTATATTTGAAGTTATTCTAAAATTCATAATGCTTTTATATGGCCCGATTTGACCCTATCAGGACCGATTTGATTAGACCCGATTTATGATTAGGCACATCGTTGCCCAGTCACGTTGTTTGCCGAGATCATTGGGTGTCAATGCTGCTTGGAAAAATTGCCTTGCTAAAAGTTCGGGGGCTAGCGTTATGAGAAGAATGTATTAACAGATAATTACATTTTGGAAAACAGATTTATTTCGATTTAGAACGTACAAGTAAATTTTATCTACTTCTAATAGTATACAGTTTATAGGTAGTTTATAAACGTGCACACGATAAGCATAAACAACCAACTATTAAGAGTTATTGTCACTATTTTCGTGTGCATCAGGATAACGTTGGTCTTTGATTTTCTTTTATCAATAGCAGCCTCTAATGCTTCTTCTTGGTCAAAGTTATCATCGCTCACAAATGCATCCCTCGTTTCCATAATTTTTTGTGTATTGGATCTCTCTTAGGTTTCTTATCCATAGTAGATGTTCCAGATAAATATTTTGCAAGTCTTCACGAAGCTTTGGTAGGATGGGTAAGTACGCCTTACTATTAGCTTCTTCTTCGGAAAGACCATCTGCAGTGAAGTTCCGCGTTAGCTCTTCGAATTCTGCTAAATTTCGTTTTGATACTTCCTCTTTTACAGGTGCCCATGGATCGCTTTCATATTCACCATCTACTTCGCTGTCAGTATTATCTAAGTTGTCCAAATCACTCTCTGGCGTAGTATCAGTTTCTACTTCATTGTCTGTATTATCTGAATTATTTAAATCGTGTACTTTCTACGTACTTTCTTTTCCTGCTCATCTCTACACTGTGATCTGAGTCAGATTCTGCTAATGAGTTGTGATCTCGCAGAGCATAGTATTCCTTTCAGGTCTTCTTATATTAAACCAACGATTAAATCCTACCTTTAATCGTACCTTTAAAAGCTATAACTCCTACCTTCATCGAAGCTAACCAGTTAATGTTTTATTTTATGAACAACATAACATTTTATAATTATGCTTGTACATAATGGCCCGAACGAACAGGCCCGATTTGATTCGATGAGGCAGGTAAACGTTGTGGCTCGGGTGTAAATAGGGGCTTTAGGGTTTTAAGCAAGTACAAGATTCTTTCTCTAACCCTCACTCTTACTCTAACCTTTCTCTGAACCTACCCCTCTCTCTAACTCTAACCCTTTCTCTAACCCTTCCCCTTTCTCTAACCCTACCCGTCTCTAACTCTAAGCCTTTCTCGAACCTACCCCTTTCCCTAACGCTACCCCTATCTCTAACCCCAACTCTTTCTCTAACCCTAACTCTTTCTTTAACTCTAACTCTTTCTCTAACCCTACCCCTCTATCTAACCCTAACCCTTCCTCTAGCCCTAACCCTCTCTATAACTCTAACCCTAACTTCTAATATTTACACTAAGTCTTGCTCTAGTTAATGGTCACAGCCGTCAGATTAACCTGGTTGTTAGGGCAAGACTTAGCGTAAGTATTAGAGTTCGGGTTAGAGTTAGAGAGAGGGTTAGGATTAGAGAAAGGGTTAGGGTTAGAGAGAGGGATAGGGTTAGAGAAAGGGTTAGAGTTAAATAAAGAGTTAGGGTTTGAGAAAGGGTTAGAGTTAGAGAAAGAGTTAGGGTTAGAGAAAGCATCTTGTACTTTGTAAAATTAAGTGAGAGAGAAGAAAGAGATCTGTCGGGCCAAAAGGGTAGACAATTTTGGGTGGAAAATTGGGCTTGTCCACGCGAGGTATGCCCGACCAAGCACCGGGCCATCCGGCCTGATAGTGGATAATCGGGTCTGATAGTGCCTAATCGGGTCAAATCGGGCCTGTTCGTTCGGGCCATTATGAATAATTCAATATGTCCCTGCGCGATTTTTTGCGTCCCGGGAGTTCCTGTTATCGCTTATACATTCAAGAATGTGTCCCGCTAGGAAAAAGGTCCTAGGAAAAGGGAGTCCGGAAACGCTAGATTGCTGGGTCCTCCCCACCCAACAATAACACACACATGTGGTTTTGAAACTTTCTATTTTTACGCACACTTAAACATCTAAAGGAATAGTGTAAACACCGTCTTCCAAAACTTTTCGTTTCGGATAAAAATAACTAAAAGCGTTCTTCTCTTGAACATATGTACACATCTGATTGCTTAAAACCCTAAAGCCCCTATTTACACCCGAACCACTACGTTTACTTGACTAATCGGATCAAATCGAATGGAATGATCACGTAGATATTATTACGAAGAAAGCCGCAAGACGTTTATATATTATTCGTACTCTGAAGCGTAATGGAGTGCCTGAAGATGACCTAATAAGTATATATACATCTCTTATCCGCTCCATTTTGGAGTATGGCTGCGCTGTGTGGCATACATGCCTCCCTTCTTTTCTTGTTGAGAAGATCGAACGCATACAGAAGCGATTTTTCCGCATTATATTTCCACATTTATCCTACCGCGAAGGTTTAGCTCTTACTGGATGTCCAAGACTTGATGACAACCGTCAACGTTTGTGTTTGAAACTTTTTAATAAACTTAAAACCCAGTCAAGTTCGAAACTTTCCTACCTTATACCCCGTACGAGGTATGAATCGCATGGACGATCGGTGCGTAGTGGAAATAATTTGTCTTTATATAAATGTAGAACAGATAGATTCAATTTTTTTCCGACTATGACGGTGGTTTATAATCAGCAATAACTGAGATCCTTTAAAATTTTAACTATATATTATTGCATGCTATATTTTAACTAAGATTTTTTAATAGTTTTAACTACATACCAATTGAATGTAATATATCATTTTACACCCTGTAATATATAATGTAATTCACCTTACCGATGGTGCGAATTTATGTAATCTTTAATAAATTGAAAAAAAATTTGAAAAATTGAAAATTGAAATCGGGCCTGTTCGTTCGGACCATTATGAATTATGTATAAGCATAACTATAAAATGTTATGTTGCTACGCCAGAGAGTGATTTGGGTAATTTAGATAATACTGACAGCGAAGTAGATGGTGAATATGAAAGCGATCCATGGGCACCTGTAAAAGAGGAAGTATCAAAACGAAATTTAGCAGAATTCGAAGAGCTAACGCGGAACTGCACTGCAGATGGTCTTGCCGAAGAAGAAGCTAATAGTAACGCGTACTTACTTATCCTACCAAAGCTTCGTGAAGACTTGCAAAATATTTACCTGGGACGTCTACTATGGATAAGAAACCTTAAGAGAGATCCAATACACAAAAAGAATATTTGTGAGCGATGATAACTTTGACCAACGTTATCCTGATGCACACGAAAATAGTGACAATAACTCTTAATAGTTGGTTGTTTGTGCTTATCGTGTGCACGTTTAAATAAACTACCTATAAACTGTATACTCTTAGAACTAGATAAGATTTACTTGTAAGTTCTAAATCGAAATAAATCTGTTTTCCAAAATATAATTATCTGTTTATACATTCTTCTCATAACGCTAGCTCCCGAACTTTTAGCAAGGAATTTTCCCAAGCAACATTGACACACAATGATCTCGGCAAACAACATGACTGGGCAACGACGTGCCTAACCATAAATCGGGTCTAATCAAATCGGTCCTGAGAGGGTCAAATCGGGCCATTATGAATTTTAGAATAACTTCAAATTCACAGAAACATTGATCGAGTAAAGAGCTAGATCAGTATGGGTCGTACAAGGAGGAACTGCCCTGTGCTCGGTTGTGGAAGCAGTAACCTTGTAACCCGTCTCGACCCACTCAAACAAATCACAAGTATCTTCTTTGGCACACAGGCTTAGGACTTTCATACACATCTGTCCATTGCCAAAATTCGCTCGGATTTTCTCGTTCAGAACATACAAAGTACGGCCGTCCATAGTTTTGCTTCATCTTGTCTTTAACTGCTCGCATCTTTGCCAGTCTTTGATGGGATGGGCAAACGGGATGTTGAGTACCACTCTTTCGAAAAGCTTCCACAGCTTTTGTGAACATATAACAATGTGTCCATAGGGGCTTCGGTGGCGAAGTGGTTAGCGCACTTGCCTTTCACCTCTAAGGTCGCGGGTTCAAGTCTCAGTGAGAACTTTCTCAATGCAACTCGAACCCAGTCCTCAAGTGAAAAGAATAAAGTCAGCGCTCTACCGAAAGTCGTGGGTTTTCTCCGGGTACTCCGGTTTCCTCCCACAGGGAAAGTTGACAGGGTGGGTTAGTTGGCGAAGCTAAATAAAAAACCAGACTGTTATGCATTTCAGAGAATTCTAAATTCAAGCTACAATGTCTGGTTAATATTTTACAGGTCGGCGAGGTAAGGAAACAGTTTCGAAACGCAACGAACGAGAGCGTAGACGAGTACGTCTGATCAGTGATGGATTCTGTGAACTACGTAAGCGTCTGAAGATTCAACCATGCAACAGGAAGTTGCCTAAGCTGCAGATATTACGGAGAACAATCATGTATATTAAGAACTTACAAGATATGATTAGAGAAAGTGATTTGAAGTATGCTTCAGTTGGGCATGGACATGCAGCATTTCCCACGACGCCATCTCAGATACAGGTAAACCTTAACGACTTGTAAAACTATTAAGCTCTCCTTATGTATCTCTCTAATACAGACATCTCTCTGATACAGACACATCTATGGTGGCCGATCGCTATCATAGGACATTTTCCATATTTTTTATACAAAAATTTAAAAAAAATCAAAATTAAATGTAAATTAAAACAAAAAACAATTTCAAAATTAAATGTAAATCAAAACAAACAAAAATTTCAAAATTAAATGTAAAAAAATTCTGAAAGTATTTTAAAATTAAAATTAAATTTTTATCGGCCTATCGCTATCACAGTATACCATGATGCATTGCGCTCATAACTAGTGCCGAGGGGCGAGACCGAGGACTTTGATTTGGCGTAGCGACAACATGGCGACTGGCTCACATGTTGTTAGAAATGATGATTGGCAAAGCGATTGTGATCTAGAAGAAGATATGAAAAAGTATGTGAAACAGGGTATGAAGCGCAAAGAAATGATTGATTTTCTGAGGCGCGACTTCCCTCAGTATGCGTGGAGTATACCAACCCTGGATAGACGCCTTCGACATTTCGAAATAAATTACATTGACGCAAATATATCGATCGATGAGGTGCGTGATGCTGTGTCAAACGAACTTCGTGGCCCCGGTAAACTGCTTGGTTACCGAGCGATGCACAAAAATGTTAGGCAAGAACACAATCTGAATGTGCCTCGAGAATTGGTTCATGCTGTCATGTACGAACTCGATCCTGCTGGTCTTGAAGCCCGTGCTGTTGGACCCAAGAGAAAGAAACCCAAAGGATGCTTTTCAAGCAAAGGACCAAACTGGGTACATTCAGTAGACGGGCATGACAAATTAATGGGATACCAAAACAGTACTTTTCCCTTGGCCATTCATGGTTACCTGGACACTTGCAGCAGAAAATTACTTCGCATTTGGACGAGCAATTCAGACCCCCAACTTATTGGACGTTGGTATCTAGAATACCTGTATGAAACCAAGGTCATTGCTTCGTATATGAGGATGGATAAAGGCATGGAGACTGGTATCATGGCCACCATGCATGCTTATCTGCGGCGCAACCATAAAGACCAAGATGATACAAATGCATGTGACACTGTTCTTTATGGACCATCTACCTCTAATCAGGTATTAAAGTGAACATCTTTGAATATACCCATATAGGTTAATATTAAATAAATTGAGTGCCACATTGCAGAGTTTGCCAGAGTATGTCAATGCAAAATGTTGCACTTGAGGTTTTTTAGGAGTATTTATATTTTTATCACCTTTGTTACCTCTGGAGGTGTCCCTGACCCTGAGACAAGTCCGTAGCTGGCTCTCAATTTCTAGGGGGGCACTACTGAAAAATTTAGCAGAGGGGATGTTTTTGTGCTAGTTTCCGGTCGCAGCCCTGGAAAATTTGGTAAAAATACGTTCTTCTAGACCGTGAAGAATATTAGATTTGTCCTTTATTTCTTAAAACTTTAAGTGGGGTTTGAGTTAATGAGATAATTACTGTAACAATAAATTGAGTCAAATTTATGGTAAATTGGATTTCGTCCGAAGTCAAGATAGCAGAGTTCTACTGTATATTATATACAGTATATCATAAATCACATGTTTAATAAGTAAACATTTATTTTTGTATGTATAGGTTGGCCTGTTTCAGAAGAGGATCTTGCACAAGCTGCAAACCTTTCGGAAGTTCTAGAATATGGTGAAGACTTTCTGGAAAGACCAATCAGGGAGGAATGTGAGCGATGGGTCCCAGATGTTAATGATGTTAAGCCAGATGATTTGACTAATGCTTATTTATATGTTCGTCAACATTTTTCACTTGAATTATGATATCCCTTACTCAAGGCTAAAATTCTATTTGTTGAATGATAATGATTATTGATATTGCAATGTTTGAAAATAATTTACTGTCACCCAATATGTTTTCTTGTATGTTTTGGACAAAGAATTCAAAACTAACTGGATTTTGAATATTCTTAATTCCAGTTTCTGTAAGGCATTCTAAGCTGAACTGGGAATTACAGTATTTTTTGTAGCCCTATATTTTAGTATTTTGATCATGGTTTGTATGATCTGCCCAAATTTTGGTTACCCCAACCTGAAAGAATAGCATTGATGCTGGTTTTCCCTTAATCCTTATGGCTACGCTATCACATTTGTGCAATGTATTCTCTCTCTATGAAACTGGGGCCTGTTCACATGAGCCGGGCTAACTCGATTCTTTTGCATCTTACTGTGGATTAAAGACTCGCCTGAATTCAAGGTGAAAGGATAAAACATTCTGTTTTGGCCAAGGGAAGATTTTCGTGCCAAAACTCAGCCCGGCTCATATGAACAGGCCTTAAGATATATTTAGAGATTTAGGCATATTGGATTAGGATTTGACATTTAAGATTAAACTTAAAAATGTTGAAATTATCAAACATCAAATGCCCCTCTATGCCCTAATCACCTGCCAGCATAACATTGATATGTGCATAACAGTTGCTAAAGTGGTGGTGCTATATAGTTATTTACAAACAGAACTTAACTTTAACACAACAAATTGAGATACAGTATGTACTTAAACCAAGTGTTAGTACAAAGTTGCGTATTTAAATTGATTGTTTCAGTTTTGTCAACCCCAATAGTTTGCAAAACTGATTGCAAACATGAGAAGCAATAAATCTGTCAATTGCATTGGTGGTTAGGTTGCCAGTGCAAAATAAAAATTCACCCTCTGAGGAAACTTCTGAACTTGCGACTTCAGGATCAAAGATGATGTAACCACAACCCTGGATGTCTACCACCATCAGTTGCTTATCAGACCTTTCGTATGTATAGTGGACAAAACATTCTGCTTTCTGACATACATCCGAAGCTTCATTCCCACAAATATCACCAGTGTTGTTTATGTGTTTGTCAAAAGTTCCAGGGATAAATTCCTCAACCGTGACAGACTCACCAGCAGACTTACCAAAGTATACCTTGTTGTACCTCAACACTGGACCAAACGTGTCGCCTAGGTTAGCTTTCGCGACTTCCTGTTGCAATCTGGCTGCGAAATTGCGGGCAAGGGTGTGCATTTGGACCACTTTCTTCGTGTACTGCTCGACAGTTTGGCGCAATGGTTCAGCATCCTCAATTGTTTTGGGAACATTTTTCTTCACAACCCATTGCGCGCTGTAGAAATCTTTCGTCTTGTTGGTCGCTTTAAAGGCCTGTCGAAACCCCCAGGTGCCAAGCGGTTCTTTGTCTATATCAAAGTCAACTTTGGCAGGAGAGGAGCACCAAGCCATATCGCCGAGTTCAAAATAATATACTTGAACCTCTGTTGTTGGGGTTGATTTAATATATCGCTCTGCCGAGTCATAACATTTCCACGGCGGACATGCTTCGCGGGATGAACTTACTTGTGGTCGGCGCGTCGTTTCTGGTTGAATTTGAATTGCCAGCCGATACTGTTATGACGGTCTTTCGTTTCTTTCGCGCCGGGTTTCCTAACTTTCCTTCGTCTTCGGCCTTGACCACCTTGTCTGAGTTGTCTTTGTCGACGAAACGCACATGAATGACGCTCATGTTCGGAATCTGTTTCACACACGAACATGTGCGCCCCTCCTCGCCAGCTAAAACATCGCAAACACTGCCTTCGTCAACGTCGAAATGACTTAAACACGCTCGCTTAATATTCGGCACTGTTATTTAATCGTAGTCAAACGCAAGGAACTCCCTTGCGCCAATTCGTGTATATTTCTGGGCTTTCCCCGAAACATCAGCACTTAAACGTTGCACAATCATGGATTCTTCTTCCAAGATCTTGGCATTTGGCGTATTTTATTTTGTCCCTCTTTTCGTTCTCATTTGTTTTTTAAAGTTTCTCTAAGCAGCCTTATCCGCCATGTTCACTGCGAGAAGTCACCGGAGAACATGTAAATTTCGAGCCGCACACGTGTTATTCTGCGGTGCAATGCATCATGGTATATTGTGATAGCGATAAGCCGATAAAATTTCATTTTAATTTTAAAATACTTTCAGAATTTTTTTACTTTTAATTTTGAATTTTTTTTTGTTTTGATTTACTTTAACTTTGAAATTGTTTTCGTTCTGATTTGAATTTAATTTTGAAATTGATTTTTGTTTTAATTTACATTTAATTTTGATTTTTTTAATTTTTGTATAAAAAATATGGAAAATTTCCCATGATAGCGATCGACCACCATACACATCTTTAATACAGACATCTCTATAATACAGACATCTATCTAATACAGACATCTCTCTGATTCAGATATCTATCCAATACTGACATCTCTCTAACACAGACATCTCTCTAAAACAGACACCTCCCTAATACAGACACCTATCTATACAGACATCTCTCTAATACAGACACCTCTCTCATACAGACATCTCTCTATACAGACATCTTTCTAATACATACATCTCACTAATACAGACACCTCCATAACACAGACACCTCTCCAATACTGACATCTCTCCAATACAGACATCTCACTAATACAGACATCTCTCTAATACAAACATCTCCCTAATAGAGACACCTCTCTAATACAAACACCCCTCTAATACAGACATCTCTCTAATACAGACACCTGTCTAATACAGACATCTCTCTAATAGAGACACCTCTCTATACAGACATCTCTCTAATACAGACACCATTCAAATACAGACATCTCTCTGTACAGACATCTTTCTAATACAGACACCTCTCTAATACAGACACCTTTCTATTACTGGCACCTTCCTAATACAGACGCCTCACTAAGAGAGACAGCGCTATAACACAGACACCTCTCCAATACTGACAACTCTCTAATGGAGACATCTCACTAATACAGACATCTCTCTAATACAAACACCTCTCTAATAGAGACAGCTCTCTAATACGAACACCTCTCTAATACAGACATCTCTCTAATAGAGACATCTCTCTAATAGTGACATCGCTCTAATACAGACATCTCTCTAATACAGACATCTTTCAAATACGGGCATCTTTCCAATACAGACATCTCTCTAATACAGACACATCTCTAATACAGACACATCTCTAATACAGACATCTCTCTCTTACGGACAACTCTCTAATACAAACAACTCTTTAACACAGACACCCCTCTAATACAGACACTTCTCTAATACAGACATCTCTCTAATACAGACATCTCTCTAATACAGACATCTCTCTAATACAGACACCTCTCTAATACAGACATCTCTCTAATACGGACACCTCTCTAATACAAACAACTCTCTAACACAGACACCTCTCTAATACAGACATCTCTCTAATACAGACACCTCTCTAATACAGACATCTCTCTAATACGGACACCTCTCTAATACAAACAACTCTCTAACACAGACACCTCTCTAATACAGACACCTCTCTAATACAGACATCTCTCTAATACAGACATCTCTCTAATACGGACATCTCTCTAATTCAAACAACTCTCTAACACAGACGCCTCTCTAATACAGACATCTCTCTAATACAGACATCCCACTAATACAGACACCTCTCTAATACAGACATCTCTCTAATACAGACACCTACCTAATACAGACACCTCTCTAATACAGACATCTCTCTAATACGGACACCTTTCTAACACAGACAAATCCCTAATACAGACATCTCTCTAATACGGGCACCTCTCTACAACAGACATCTCTCTAACACCGACACCTCTCTAATACAGACATCTCTCTAACACAGAGATCTCTCTAATAGAGATATCTTTATAATACAGACATCTTTCTAATATAGATATCTCTCTAATACAGACACCTTTCTAATGCGGGCACATTCTTAATACAGACGCTTCACTAATACAGACACCTCTCTAACACAGACACCACTCCAATACTGACATCTCTCTAATACAGACATCTCTCAAATTTCAAAGTCGATCGTGGAGACGACCATGATACTTGATGACAGTAACTTATGTCTATAAATTCTGGGACATAGATGCCTCTTCTGGCGAACCAATTGCTTATAAAATTATTTCGTATAGTATCAAATAAAGAAAGAAGAAATAAATGAACGAATGCAAGGGTTAAAAGTTTGTTGGAATGGAACTTAAACCTTCTACTGCATTTTACAGTCTTCGTGCCTTCTTGGACATGGGAATCGATGGCATTTCATTTCTACACCTGCCTTAAAGTTGGTTCTCACTTTAGCAAGGAAGCTTGTTTCCCTACAAATTTTACATCCAAATTTGCCCAAAATTTGGACATTTTCAAGAATAATAACTGGTTAACTGCAACTGGCCAACCCACAATCTAATGAAATTGGTCCCCCATGTATATTCTCACAGAACCTTTCATAGAAAGATTGGTTGACAGATTGTCATCTTTTTGTCCATGTAACTGAAAGATGATCAATACACGGATATCATAAACTGTATATACATATATGTATGGAATTATTGTGACAACACTAAACATTAATTGCCACATAAATAGGCTCAGAATAATATTCATCTTTTGAGAATGTTTTAGTGGGGAAACATATCTAATTTAATAAATAAGCCATAAGGCCAGTATGTGATCTGTAAAACATCATACTTTCTATTACAATAGCTCTGCCTGTGTGGGCAGAGCAAACATGCTTCAACTTTCACATTAGATGTCTGGTGTGAGAGTGATGTTTGTTACTCATAGTGTACACACATCCAACTTTCTTGGCATGCCCACATAGCTGATTTAAGTGACTCGGAAAGATGCTTCTCTGTGCAGGTAAAACGACTTCCTCTCCATGGAGGAAAATGGATGTTGACCCCCTCCCCTACCAGATGTCCTTGCACATTTTAGAAGTGGAATCTCTCCTTCCAGATGGGTAAAGTTCCTCCATAGTGGGAGTCTGGCTCTTTTCTAGGTAACCCATTACCCAGAAAGCAGCTAAAGTTTAGCCTATCCAATCAAGCGCAGTTAACCCATTAATTGGCAGTACTCTACCACTGATGAGTAAAATTTGCCAATTAATGGGTTAAGCCAATCCAATCAAGGGGCGGAGCTATTAAAAGTGCATTTTCCCCCAAGAGACAATAGAGTCACACTACAACATATATTGATAAAGATGTTTAATAAATATTTAAATAAAAAATGTTAATTCATCTTTCACTGATTGTCCCAGTTTACTTCACTGATAATCTAGATGAAATCACAAACAAATAGTTTAATGGGCTATACAATTTTGAAGTGTATCTCTCTATTTAGGGCATTTTCTCTTAGCCACCCTAAGGTTCTTCAACATAGGTGGCTAACAAACCAAAAGGTCTGATACTCAGCTGAAAGGTCAGATACTCAGGTTTAAGTGGTTCCACTAGTGGGACAGTGCAGCACTTGCTGATCAACTTTGATCAATCAAACATATAGCATCAGTATCTCACTGTCATATAAAACATTTGACATTGACCACATGTGTAGGATGATACAAGACACTGAAAGTCCACATATAAAGTAGGTTGAAGTCTAAAAGTAGAATGGCCTATTAACTTGTATTAGTTAAATACTATGAAGGCATTAAAGTTGTGATAATTTCCACATTGAAACATATATTATTCTATAACAGCACTATGTAATCTCTCAGAGCATGAACTATGCTCAGAGGTAGAAGCACTTCAATCTATTTGTACGCCAACAAACACGTTGTACACCGGACATGTCCGGCGCCGAACCTTTCATTCCATACTGGCTTCAATGACATTGTACACTAAGCAAATAATATGCACATTTAGGTGACATGTTCAACGTTAAATATTTAAATATCCAAAGTTCATACGCGCGAAGTGACATAATTGCATTTGTTAAAATCACAGCTTACCTGTATTCTGATTCCTGTCCTATGGTTGGGACAATTAGTCTTTGTTTATAGGTCTATAACTATGGCCTGTATTTGCCACCAAATCCGAAGGCAAATGTCTCAGATGCGTTTCGGTGTCCTCTTTTCTATCGGTGTAAACCGCAATAGATGATTTATCATCCAAAAAAAAGGTGTCAGATAGCTAGATATATTACTGTTGGTACTTTCTGTGTACTTTCAGGCCCCTTGGTGATATTTTGGTCGCGCTACTTTTTTTCAGAAAATGGCAAAATCTTCCTGTTTGAGCCTTTATATCTCCGAAACTAAAAGACTAAGCCAAAAACTAATCTAGAACTTACTAACTAACTTTTCATGCCTTATCCGATTCAACACAGTCACCTATCTAATACAGACACCTCTCTAATACAGACATCTCTCTAATACACACATCTCTCTTATACGGACACCTCTCTAATACAAACAACTCTAACACAGACACCTCTCTAATACAAACACCTCTCTAATACAGACATCTCTCTAATACACACATCCCACTAATAGAGACACCTCTCTAATACAGAGATCTCTCTAATACAGACACCTCCCTAATACAGACAGCTTTATAATACAGACACATATTTCTAATACAGACATCTCTCTAATACAGACAGATTCCTAATACAGGCACATTCCTAATACAGACGCTTCACTAATACAGACACCTCTCTAACACAGACACCTCTCCAATACTGACATCTCACTAATACAGACATCTCTCTAATACAGAAATATCTAATACAAACATCTCTCTAAAACAGACATCTCCCTAATACAGACACCTCTCTAATACAGACACCACTCTAATACAGACATCTCCCTAATATAGACACCTCTCTAATACAGACATATCTCTTATACAGACATCTCTCTAATATGGACACCTCTCTAATACAGACATCTCTCTAAAACAGACATCTCCCTAATACAGACAACTCTCTAATACAGACACCTGTCTAATACAGACACCTCTTTAATACAGACACTTCTCTAAAGTAGACATCTCTCTAATACAGACATTATTCTAATACATACATCTCAATAATACAGACATCTTTCTAATGCAGACATTTCTCTAATACAGGCACCTCTCTAATACGGGCAATTTCCTAATACAGACGCCTGACTAACACGTACAGCTCTCTAACACAGACACCTCTCCAATACTGACATCTCTCTGATACCGGCACCTCTCTAATACAACATCTCTCTAATAGAGGCATATCTATAATACGGACATCTCTCTAATACGGACACCACTCTAATGCAGACACCTCTCTAATACAGACACCTCTCTAATACAGACACCTCCATAATACAGACACCTCTCTAATAAAGACATCTCTCTAAACAGGCATCTCTCTAATCCAGGCATCTCTATAAAACAGACATCTCGCAAATACAGACACCTCTCCAATACAGATATATCTCTAATACAAACACTTCAAAAATACAGACACCTCTCGAATGGGACATCTCTCTAATACAGACATCTCTCTAATGCGGACACCTCTCTAATACAGACATCTCTCTAATACAGACATCTCTCTAATACGGACACCTCTCTAATACAGACATCTCTCTAATACAGACGCCTCTCTAATACAGACAACTCTCTAATGCGGACATCTCTCTAATACAGACATCTCTCTAATGCGGATACTTCTCTAATAGAGACATCTCTCTAATACAGACATCTTTCTAATACAGTCACCTCTCTAATATAGACATCTCTCTAATACGGATCGACATTTTTTAAGGCGGACACCTGTCTGATACACACACCTCTCTAATTCGGACACCTCTCTAATACAGACATCTCTCTAATATGGACATCTCTCGAATAGAGACATCTCCCTAATACAGACACCTCTCTAATACAGACATCTCTCTTATACAGACATCTCTCTAATACGGACACCTCTCTAATACAGACATCTCTCTAATACACACATCTCTCTAAAACAGACATCTCCCTAATACAGACACCTCTCTAATACAGACACCACTCTAATATAGACTTCTCTCTAATACAGACATCTCTCTAATACAGACACCTCTCTTATACCAACATCTCTCTAATACAGACACCTCTCTAATACAGACATCTCTCTAATACAGACACCTCTCTAATACAGACATCTCTCTAATACAGACATCTCTCTAAGACAGACATCTCCCTAATACAGATACCTCTCCAATACAGACACCTCTCTAATACAGACATCTCTCTAATACAGACATCACTCTAATACAGACAACTCTCTAACGCACACACCTCTCTAATACAGGCACCTCTCTGTTACAGACATCTCTCTGATACAGACATCTCTCTAATACAGACATATCTCTAGTACTGGCACCTCTCTAATACAGACACCTCTCTAATACAGACATCTCTCTAATAAAGACATCTCTCTAATACAGATATCTCTCTAATACAGACACCTCTCTAATATATACATCTCCATAATAGCGATCGACAGCTTTCTAATACGGACACTTGTCTAATACAGATACCTCTCTAATTCGAACACCTCTCTAATACAGATACCTCTCTAATACAGACATCTCTCTAATACAGACATCTCTCTAATACAGACACCTCTCTAATACAGACATCTCCCTAATACAGACACCTATCTAATACAGACAACTCTCTAATGCACACACCTCTGTAATACAGACATGTCTCTAATACAGGCCCCTCTCTAATACAGACATCTCTCTAATACAGACATCTTTCTAATACAGGAACCTCTCTAACACAGGCACCTCTCTAATACAGACATCTCTCTAATACAGACATATCTCTAATACAGACATGTCTCTAGTACTGACACCTCTCTAATACATACACCTCTCTAATACAGACATCTCTCTAATACAGACACCTCTCTAATACAGACACCTCTCTAATACAGACATCTCTCTAAGACAGACATCTCTCTAATACAGATACCTCTCCAATACAGACACCTCTCTAATACAGACATCTCTCTAATACAGACATCACTCTAATACAGACAACTCTCTAACGCACACACCTCTCTAATACAGGCACCTCTCTATTACAGACATCTCTCTAATACAGACATCTCTCTAATACAGACATATCTCTAGTACTGGCACCTCTCTAATACAGACACCTCTCTAATACAGACATCTCTATAATACTGACACCTCTCTAATACAGGCATCTCTCTAATACAGACACCTCTCTAATACAGACATATTTCCAATACAGACAAATCTTTCTAGTATGGACATTCCGTAATACGGACACGTCTCTCTAATACAGACGTGTTTTTAATATGGACACCTCTGTAATTATACGGACATATCGACATCTCTCTAATACGGACACCTCTATAATACAGTTATCTCACTAATACAGACATCTCTCTGGTACAGATATCTCTTTAATGTGGACAACTCTCTAATATTACGTACTCATACGGACATCTCGGCATTACAGAAATCTCTCTTACGCAAACACCTCGCTAATACAGACATATCTCCAATACTGACAAATATTTCTAATACAGACATTTCTGTAACACGGACACATCTCTCCAATACGGACATCTCTCCAATACAGACATCTCTCGAATACAACACTTCTGTAATACGGGCACATCTGTAATATATGCGGACACCTCTCTAATACGAGACACTCTTGTACGGATATCTTTTTAATACGGGCACCCCTCCACTCGTGACACCTAACACCATCATTAACAAAAAGTTACCATTATTATTTTTTCCAACACATCTTACTCATAGTGTGATATCCCCTTGCTACTTATATGAACATTTCGTTTATCTTTCTCCTTATATCATAATTATTATCAATATTTAGATGGCCTGTTTATACGACCCACCTCAACTCGAAAATATACCAACAACCTACGTCGACACACCAACTTTACATAGGCATAATATCCACCAACTTGGCCCACAAACAGAAAATCCTTGGTTACAAGGCTACAAATTATAAAGATACAAGAAAGAATAGAGTAATTTCCATGTAATCATCTCAAAGTAGCTGATATTTTGGCAGAAGAATATGTTGTAAGTACAAACTAACTAATATTTAGGATGGTTTAAGTGTTTAAAATGAAGAGGTTTAGATTTGATTTCACAAATCACAATGAAAACTTAAACGAGTTATTATTCTCGAGAATCTCTTATTTCATTGTATTAGCGGGGTTTTTTACTTTTGGTGTGTACTTCAATGTGTAAATTACGCCCATTATCTATTACTTTCATAATAAAGGTAGGATGCAAAACGGCTAAAACTGTTTGAATCAAACTAATAGTTATTTTCATAGGTAAGGTTTCTCTTGTGGAAATTTCACATATCATTTCACATGAGAAATTATGTGTACAATTGCAACTTTGCACATGGAAAAAGCTCATTTCATATGTGACATTCAGAACTGTCACTTATAAAATCTCAATTTCACATATATTTTGAAATATGAAAGAAAGTAAAGGTTCATATATGAAAATCAATTCCACATGTGAAATTATTATTTCATATGTGGAATTGCATGGAACATATTATGCGAAATCATATTATGTGAAATTTTGTGAATTTAATGTTGAAAAACTATTCAAAACTTGCGCTGTTATGATCTCGAAAGTTATTTCTTCACTTTAACGCGTGGTGCCAATGTAGGTAGAGTCTAACGAAGATTCGGCGGTGGAGTAGGATAAAACTACCTGAAAAGTACAATAAGAACTTCGACGTTTCGAGCGAAGACCCTTCGTCTGGAAGTCAGGACGGTAGTGTACTAACTGTTAGTGGCTACTAACTTCCAGACGAAGGGCCTTCGCTCGAAACGTCGAATGTCTTATTGTATTTTCCTACTCCACCGCCATTTCTTCACTTTCTGTCTTACGGTAGTGGAATTTGTCGTAGGCAGATGTATTAATTGCGAAACAAGAGCTGCAATACACTGTTAGTCTGAAAATTGTGGCTAAGCGTTGAGTACCCGATGAATCCATGTGGAAAGTAGCAATGGTGAAAATCAAATCGAAACCTTTGTATTAACACCAGGAAGGAATACACGATCGCAAAGTTATGTTAACAAATTATACGGTTATGGCGCTCGCGTTTTGAAACGAATGTACGTTATAGAGGAAGCCAACAGAAGCGCTTGTGTATTCTTTCTCTGTGTTAAGCCAACACTATTTTAGATATATAGCGTTTATAACGTATATAATTCGTTTAAATATAATAATGATGTACATTTTTATTCCCTTGGTATATCAAGGATAATATTTCATATTGCTCACTATATACTCTATATTCACCACTAGGGTGATATAAGAGTTAAGATAACCTGCCTGATATATACTAACCCGGGTGTATTATACTGCATGTCAGTAGAACCGAAAACGCGTATCTGTTACACGACACAATTTCTGCAGCAACTTCAATGCCAAAAATGTCATGCCAACGAACTATTATTAAGCTAACATTCAAAGGCTTATTGACTCTATTGCAGGTTGAACTTACCAAAAAGAGTAATTTCGCTGTCATGTTCACTCTATTGAATCAAGCCATGTCTGTTTTTCAACATCTAAGTCAATCTCTACTATATTTTGGCTCGGACGAATTGAATATCGACTGGAAAAATTTTCTGAGATCCATACTATTAAAATCATATGGAAATGCTATTTCCATAGTACTTCCAGATCAAATGACAATTAGTGCATCGAATTATGCTAACACTTTTTCTGCAAAGCCAAATACAATTTTCTATAACACTGCAAATACAATTTTATATAACACTGCAACTTCAATTGCCATTGAAGTTGCATCAGAAATTGCGCCGGTTAACATATCTATATAGATGAACGTGAAAACCTGTTTAAATGATCCAAACCTAGAATCTATTTGATTTTTTCGCACTATTCTCACGTTCTAATAACTTTTGTTACATATAATACTTTAGTTGCTATATCGTTTATAGGTAGAATTTTTGCTTCTATATTTTGGAGCAAGTTACGCACAGGTCAAAAGTATCCACACTGCTTACATTATGCGAAAGGGTACGGAATTATCTTTTAAAGACCTTCTACGATGTAGGACGGCAACGTGACATCGGCAGCCAAATCAAACTCAATGAAATAAGTGATTATAAAAAAACTTGTCATGTATTATCAATGGTATCAATTTCGTGTATTATCAATG
This sequence comes from Trachythela sp. YZ-2020, assembly GCA_016169945.1. Taxonomy (NCBI): domain Eukaryota; kingdom Metazoa; phylum Cnidaria; class Anthozoa; order Malacalcyonacea; family Clavulariidae; genus Trachythela; species Trachythela sp. YZ-2020. The sequence goes on along the minus strand of JADLSH010000154.1, from coordinate 354,767 downwards.
GTCAAATCAGGACCTAGCTTTTTGTCGATAAGAGGTCTACTTTAGTACTCGGCCAATTTGCTGAGTACCACCCTTCGCTTGGCTTGAAATGTAGGCGTTGTACACAATTACGTAAAAATGTGTGGTTTGTCGTCGAAGACATTCTATGCTAATTGAGATCACATAGTACTGATTGTAAAAATGTGTGGTTTGCCGTCGAAGACATTCTATGCTAATTGAGATCACATAGTACTGATTTTCTTTGTTTCGTACCGTTCATGAATTTGCCGTACCATTTTTCATGAATTTGAGACTTTTCCAAAAATAGTACATTGTGGACACTTTCTGGCCATTATTATATATACGTTATGTATTTATATTTTTATAAGATATGCTGTAAAATATAGCTACCGTATGCACATATATATTAGATATGTACTAATATCAAGCACAACCACCACTGTTTATTCTTACAGTAAACGCACAGCATCTGCAGTATAGATGCAAAATGCATTAATGTTACCTTTACACATTGAGATCTGCAATTAAGATATTTTTCAAACCTGTGATTTCTAATATATATGGCGTGTCTGCAAAAAGTAGGGTCTTTGAATGAAACTGGGTGTTAAAACTAGCCATAACAAGCTGAAGAGGTTTAAAAGGATCGACGTTTTAACAAACGCCTTAATAAAGGGCAATATTTTCGAACTGTCATATTTTCGAAATGGTTGCACAAAGTTTCATTTCTTTTAAAAGTCTTACGCTATTTTAGCTGATGTTGCGTACATCATCATTCGAAATATTGCATTCATGTAACAATGGAGTACGTTTCTCCTACAAACGTCTAAAATGGGATATCTAAGTTTTTGTTATGATAATCAACTGGGCAGATCGGAGTCACTGATCTGAAAAGTAGACTGGATAGCGCAACCTATTGTTCACTTGCGCAGAAAATGAAGCAAGTTAAACATTGCTAGACAATATAAATCCGCCATTACTAAAGGACCCAATATACAGGAAAACTGTCTGTATTTATTTTTTAGACCTCTCCAGATTATTTTAACATATAAAGTATAAAAGAAAGTTCTAACAATATATTTCTACTATTACACGCTAAAAATGTTTTCAGTTGGTTCCTTAGTATTATTTCCAGATCAGTGATCGAAAAGTGTAAATGTAACCTGATGTTATATACTTATATTATGCGCAGGAACACAATGTGTTCTCAAACATATATTGCACCACATTCTAATTATATAAATGATCCTTAGTGAGGACATAATGTATAATGTAATCGCTGCATGCACCTATTTACAGTAAGCGAATAAATATTTCAATGTGAACATTCTCATTAACCCTTGCAATGCATTCATTTACGTGTAGTTATTTAATGAAACGAATTTCTAAAATTTTACTAAATTCGGAAGCAATCTCATAAGGGAATGTCACAAAAAGAGCCTAGATTCTAGGCCTAGCCATATGTTCACATTCAACATTTGGGTGGTACTTAAAACGCCGATTATGCGACGAAATTTCTCCCAGATTGCAGGGTAGAGAACACTTAATATGACTGAATACATATTTTGATGAACTTTTGTGTTTTCTGGATATACACACGTAAAAACGCACAAATTGAAGCAAACCTGCAGCAGCTTGTACCATGCAATGCTGTTTCAACAACTTGTCATCAGGATGTGTTCGCACTGCTTGTTCCCAGCTTGTTGACAACTTGGTTGTTCTAAAAACTAGTTATCGTCCTTCAATTCGACAATATGTTAACAAATTGTGAGTGACAACCTTGTAGCAACTTGACAAAATGATAGCATTGTTACAACTTGTTCACAAGCTTGCTACAAGTCTGTTGCGAACACATCTCGTTGCGTGTGTTTTTATGCATGTTAAAATCACAATTATGATATTTGCGTCTAAAAACAAAGCCAAAAATATTCAGAAAAAAGCAAGCAAATCAGACACTGTAATTCTTCCCTGTAATACTATAAAATTTTACAAGTAGCTTACATAATTCCTGAAGATGACTAAAGATTAGTCGAATCCTAGTATTATAAAAATGGAATTTTTCGTAGTTTTTATTATTGTATTGTATGTCATCAAAATACTCAGTGGTTACCGCAAGTTTTGTTCCTATGAGTGTTCTTTACGATGGAATCATAAACGGTTACTATCTGACTGCAGACCAAAGGTACTCCAAAGGTACATTTTCATGGCATAGAAACATTCAAAACGAGGATTAGGGTATGATACCTAGGCTCCATGATATACATGATAGTATGTATCATGGGGTGCAAACGTTTGTTAGGAAGCCTATATGTTCACACATTGATTTATCATTTCATTATTTGTAATTTCTTCATTATATTTTAATTGTAACAATTTCCGTGTTATACGTAATAAACATTTTTATTAACAAAATTTGTGTCTAAATACTAGTATTGTGTTCTATATAGTACGGTGGCTCACAAGGGACACCACATAAAAATAAGAGAACACACACAAATAAAAGTTTAAAACCAACTAATAAGTAAAACCACACAAATAAGAAAATAAAGTGCACAAAATAAATATATGCCACCGCAAATACAAGTATTTCGTGCAAATTAAAAAGAAACACATGCAAAGAAAAATATTAGGACACACATAAACAAAAAGATCAACACACAATAGTTAACACGCAATTGTGCGCGCGCATGACGTCACGCACGAACCACTGAGATATATAAGTTATGTGGCACAAACTCATAGCGCTTCCATATTTCATTTGTGGAATTGAATATTTAATTCGTATATATTTCATATTTTCATGATGTTATTCTCGCTCACGGTAACGTTTTGTCCAGGATGTGGTTCTCAATACACTGGTGTAGAAGAAACGTATTGTGAAAACTGTTCGTCTCTGCGAGAAAATAATGATTTTCTAAGAGTATATTTTGCATGATCGCGGTTATCCGTACGAAAAGGCAGTCAGTTTTGCAACGATTGCTGAAAGCTCGTTATCGAGCAAAATATACTCTTATATACAATCATAAACTCTCGCACAGACGAACAGTTTCTTCTACGCCATTGGAGAGGATAATACCCCAGTTCCCGCTTCTCGGTATGGGAAGCGTCATTTCGTTTAGCAATTTTCATTGATATCTGTATGTTTACTCGTAATTACATGCAAATGTTCTTTCGCAGTCTACCATATAGACTATCACGAGAAAAAAGTATGATCAAATATGCAGACATCAGTAGAATTACCAGACAAAATGACCCTTGCCTGTCCCGTAAGTCGTAATAGTAGTATACCTCTACAGGGTGTATAAAAAAGCAGAGTCCATCCTTTAATTTTATTTCCATCTAATAATTTTCGGAATACTAGACCTTATAAAGTGCTTTAGGTCTTGTTTTAAAGCCTGTTCTTTTTTCTTTCGAACAAGTTGTCATTTGTGTCTTTAGTGCAGGTAATAACTGCACAAGAAAAAAGTTTAGTAGAACCCATCAGTTTTAATATTTTACTGTGTTATTTCATAGTCGCGTTATTTCAATGTAGTCGTTGCCATGAAAGAGGAGTAAGAATAATTTAATAACATTTTACAAGATATTCGGTTGTTTTATCTATTTCATACTCCTAAATCCAATCCAAAAATAGGCTGAAAATAGGCATAAAAACAATTTTACCTCCATCGACATTAACATTCAACACAAGACAATGGACACCTCCACCCATAAAGCACTTGAAAAGATCAAACATGTATAGCCATAGAGATTTGAGACTTTGTTGACAATACTTTGATGTTGACAATATTTCCCATACTAGTCATATTTATATTGTAGACCATTTATTGGCAAAGATTTAGAAAACCTACAGTCAGAAAATGTTCACCAGTTCTTTATTCAATTTTCTCATATTTATGAAGTAGAAGTAAAGTGATCAACAAGTTGTAATTTAAACAATCCTTTATTCTATGCATTTTAAAAGAATCTTGATCAGTTTCTTTGCTTGAGTAATTTATTCTAAACTGCAGGAGACAATATGTTATATTGCAATGGCAGAAGTATTATATTCCATTATGTAAAGCATTTGTGAGACCATTGGACACCTCAAAAGTAGTCAACACCAGACAACATACTTCAATCACTTGAAATAGATCTATAATTTATTTCATTGTTCACCGAGTTTACACTGAATTGGAATTCTTTCATGGACAGCAAGTTTCCTACTTTCAAGAGGTGTGGATGAAAGTCAGCAACTAAAACTAAAGAAGAAAAATTTACATTTAAGAAGTCTATAGTGTAGAATAAGATTACTTTTATAGTTTATTTGTTTGTCATTGTCTATCGCAGATGGTAAATTATTCATATTAGCGTTTACGTTAACTTCAGATTCTTCTAAATCAATTAGTACGACAGAGTCATTATCTGTGGCATTTGGTTGATTATTCATATTATCAATAGCGATCTGCCTCGTACCCAGGCGTCTCCAGAGCATTATTTAGAAATTAGCTATGATGGGTTTTTTTAAATGAAGTAGTACACTGGCGAGCGAAGCGCGCAGGGGAAATTGGGAAGAGTGCACTTGAAACGGGAGACGTCTGGCAGTTCTTAGTCGATTTCTTGCAACAAAGTACGATTTCTTGCAAGTTGTGATATTTCACTGTCGTTTTCGTTATTTTTCTACTTGTCTTTGTTGTATTGGTGAAAATATATAGTAGTTAGTTATCTGAGCGTTCATTTGTCCTGTTGCACTTGGTATACAATCTTTCCTCTCTCCTCCGCAGAGGCTTTGGATCCTCTCAGTGCTTTATACGCTAGATGGTAATACGTGCGCTAGATTGTAATAAATAAAATGCGCTAAACGGTAATATAATGAAGAAACCGCTAAAAGCGCACGTATTACCATCTAGCGTATAAAGCACTGAGTTGACTGAGGTGATCCAAAGCCTCTGCGGAGGAGAGAGCAACCTTTCACACATGCACTAAAGTCAGGAAATACCAACATGTCAACACAGGAAGAAGACTTGCATGGATTAGATTTGCAAGGTATGACAAATAGACTATAAAAATGCATTGTAGTGATATATATTTCAATATTTACGGCTGTGGGTGTATATTTACAGCGTTTATTCATTTTAAATGAACCACAGGTGAAGCAAGACCTGTTCGAAGATCTGCAAGACGTCTTGCCTGTAACTTTCAACGTCCAATATCGCCTGATCCTTCGCCAAATCTAAGCGAGAAGCATGACTATGGGCTTACCACGAAACAAACGTGTTCATGTTGGAGGTCAAACTTGTTGTATTCTATATTTCTTGGTTCAGAGAGATCACAAATGGGCATATTGTGAGGGTATCAATATTTAGCCTTTTAATAGGCTGCTGACTGCTGTATCCAGGGATATTGAGATGCTGGTACACCAGTTAGGCTCCCTAACTAGGTTCCAAAAAAAGGAAAATAACATTGTAACCCTCAAAACTAGACGTTTTAAAAATAGATACTCAGAATGTTAATTACATGTATTAAATGTGGAAGTTTTCACAGCCACCCCCTTCTAAATTTGGACAACCTTTCCAACCTACCAGTGTGGCCAAGTGAATACAAGTCATTTTGCCCCGAGAAGTTTTGCCCCCACTTACAGTGTACAGCAGACGACATGTTGTCAAATATTACGTCTGCAAGGAACTCAAACTGATAAACAATAAGTAGATCCAAAAGTTAGGCAATAAATATAATAAACTAATATAACTTATATAAGTCTACGTAGTTTCCTATAAAATGATAGCAGAGAAAAGTGCTTTTTGGATAAGTTTTTTCATGGGTAAATGACTTTAACAGCTGATGACTTGGGGGCGAAATGACTTTGTGATGAGGTGAAACGTCTTTGGGGCAAAACGACCAGATATCGGCCAAGTTATCTCTTAAAAAGCCACTATAATCCCTCCTAGTTTTCATATTTTATAGCATGTATAATTAATTTTGCTTACTGGTACAGCAGGTAATCAAATAAGGCGCAAAAGAAGATGCTTATCAGAAAGAGTCTGTGATAGAGAAAGATGTCAATGTAGAATGTGAAAATGTACTAGCAATAATTAACTTACCATCTTACTATCTTAGAATACTGTTTTGCTATGATTCAGACATTATTTTATTACATTTTAATAATATTAGTATTCATTGTCTGGGAGAGAAATAAAGAAAAGACAAGAACAGATGCAATTGAAATTACACGAAGGGTTTGAAGAGTGTGCGAAATGAAAAATTCGTGCATATGCTCATATTGGCGCATGCTCAGAACGCACAAATGAAAAATTCGTGCATATGCTCATATTGGCGCATGCTCAGAATGCACAAATGAAAAATTCGTGCATATGCTCATATTGGCGCGTGCTCAGAGCGCACAAATGAAAAATTCGTGCATATTCTCATATTGGCGCATGCTCAGGACGCACAAATGAAAAATTCGTGCATATGCTCATACTGGCGCATGCTCAGAACGCACAAAGGAAGAATTCGACATGAAGCATATTTGCATATGCTCACAAAATATACTAAGACTAATTCGGGGTCGAAATCACGTAGCCAAACACATCCTAAACGGGAGAGGTAGGCATATATATCATGAAAATGCCATGCTAGATTTTTTTGAAAAATGTTTAACACGTACTATTTCAACACCTAAATTTGGTTCCCAGCTGTGACCTCCGCCGTTGTCGTCTTTAAAAAGACACCAATGTTTAACCCTTCGGTTCTTTGAAAGGTTATGGCAGATCGACTTTCGTCGGACTTTACATGATGTCCTCAATCAGTCATAGCCTTGAAGTGGAACCGTAACTATAGAAAATATATAGCATGAACACAATTTGCTTTCACGCCATTATAAAGCCTCTCCCGCAGTGTGACCAGATTTTGTCAGCGGTATTTACCAAATGACATGCTGAAATTTTACCAAATTGGATTATTTTTTACCAAACACGTGTTAAGCACGTGTTTACCCTTTTTGGTAACAAAATGTGCATCAAACCATCATAGAATAATTGAAGCACACTTTCAAACTCTTTTCGTGGCATCCAAAAATATCTTGTTAATAGTATTGTGAAGAATGCAAGGATAAGTACAAGATTAAAAAACTGATATGAAAACTCCTGATGAGTGATGAGCAATGATATATTTTGAATTTCGACAATAGTTTTGTTTATGTTAATTATGTACCTTCGAGCTACCCGACATACTGCTCATTAATGAAGTAAGTGTTCGCACTTTTTCCATGTAGGCGAATTGTAACCAAACGAGCTTGAATTTGACATCGACACACTTTGTAAAACGCAAAATTTTCCGTTGAATCACTTTCGCTTAACCATTTCGAAATTTCTGGCTTCAACTCCCACTCAGAGCGATATTACTGTCCGATAGTACTGTCTTTATGACCGGTCCCTAAATATAACCGACTTGTACTTGGTGTTATAATTTGAAATAAAATCGTTTAAAATCACTATATAGCCAGGGAGGCGTAGATGGGCACTCATTTGGAGAAAAAACTTTTTCGTAAATGCTCCAATGCTCGCGATTTTCCAATAACATGTCGTTGCTATGTTGGTTGCTACGGGACAAAATTTCAAACAAGCTGCTATTTTCCCCCATTTATCCATTTTCCGCCAAACAAATAGAAAAACTAACACAAGAAAACGAAAAAGGGATCATTAATGATGCATAATATGGCTAATTTCAAAATAACTACAATCTCCCAAAACTTAAGGTGGTCCTCCACTCAAGAAATACGAAATTTGCCCCCAAAATTTTTGTTCATAATTGAGTTCGTAATATGCATAGAATTTTAAAAAGATGACATTGGTGTGACCTTGGGAGTTTTAAAGGCGCTCGCGTTGACCTTGAATGACCTTCGCAGATTTGACCTTGACATGACCTTAAATTATCCGTGCATTATATTAAGCATGAGAAAAGTTTACCCAGACCTTTTCTGAAGGAAAAGTAAGACTTCATGGTACATTCCCTTTTTCTAATACTCCAATTTTAACATTTGTAACTCGATTTGCCGCAATTCAGTATATTGGCCTATCTGCAATAGTCTGAAAAGGATATCTCAAGAAATATTTGTAGGAATCATTTGAAACTTCCACAAACAGTTATCCTTATATTGATTCATGTTCTGAACCAAAAAAATTACAAAATGTTTTATAACATAGCTATTGATCGACATGTCGTCGTTAGCCTCGGGCAAAATTATCCATTTATGGGGAAGAGTAAATATATTTCCATTTGTCAGAAAATATATTAGCATTTTTGTGGTTCAGAACAAAGAGCAGCCTTTGCTGAACATCTTAAGCTTTTTTTGGCAAATTTAGGACAATCGGTTCTAAAGTTATCTTTTGCACACTACGTTGCCGACTTTCTCAGTTGGTGGTCCGCAACATTATTATTATTATTATAAAAATTTCCAAACTAGAAGTAACAACTGAATTACTTTGGAATTACAAGGTATAGGGACAAATATATTCAATCTATTCTATATATACAAGTAAAAATAGGTAAATTAGATAAAAATGCGATAATAAACTAAAGTTTATTATCGCACGAGAAGCAGCAGGAATGAAACTGTTCGAAAAACGTCCAGTTCTACACCTAGGTACTAATAGGTTAGAATAAGACCTCAAATCATAAGTTTGAAGATTTTTGGGCGGTACTAAGGCATTCAGTTTATGAGTGGGTTCCAACATTACAAAGAGCGCTTACAAAGAACTGTTCTACGTTCATAAAGAGTCATTAAGTTAGCTTTAAGCAAACATTCAGCACAGGTAGCTCCAGGGAAAATAATTTTTAATGCTCTTTTTTGGATTTTTTCGACTTGATCACTCAGGTACTGAGGAAGGCCATAATGCCACACCTGACAAGCATATTCCACAATTGGTCGAATATGTGTACAATAGGTTGAGATCAGGACATGAGAAGATAAAGCGTTTTTACTTAAGTAGGCGCAGGCCATACAAACGCTTCGCGGCTTTCTTGCAAATGTAATCGATGTGGCGGTTCCATTTGAGATCGTCTGAAAGAACAACGCCCAATAATTTTGCCTCGGGACGACGTCGACCTCTTGGCCACAGATGGTAATAGGGGCAAACGATGGAATAATATTGGAAAAGCAGACACGCAATTCTTTAGTCTTTAATACATTTAACTTCATATTATTGGCTGATGACCATTCTGAGCAGTTGATGATGTTGGCGGCTAACTGAGACGGGGAATTGTTTGATATTATTTCCCAAAGGCTAGTATCATCCACAAATTTAACGGTTTCATCAGACACTGCCAAGTCATTGATCATGATTAAAAATAAGAGCGGGCCAAGCTTAGTACTTTGTGGCACGCCGGCGTTTAAAAACTTCCACTCGGAAAAGAACTGACCAACACGGGTTCTCTGTTGTCTATCTGTTAGGAAGTTTGCGATCCAATTAAACAATACAGGATGAATTTCCATGTCTTTCAATTTTTTCAATAGAATGTTATGATCTAATCGATCAAACGCCTTGGAAAAATCAAGTAAACAAATCCGTATAGAGTTACCTTCTTTATCAGCTGCTTCATACAATTTATGTAGCATGTAGACTAGTGCCATACTAGTGCTTGAACCGTTCAGCGAACCGAATTGCAAGGGATCAATTTTTTTTGAGACAGAGTTAAGAAGCCATTTGTAGGGAAAGGATTCAAGAGTCTTGCTGATAATTGGTGTGAGGGAGATTGGTCTGAAGTCGGAATCAACATCTTTAGGGGGCAAAGATTTTTGAATTGGTGTAATATTTGCTGCCTTCCATATAGAGGGAACAAATCCTTCACGAACTGATGCGTTAAAAATGGAACACAAGGGTCGGCACAGCACTGAAGCGTTTTTCCGGAGAAGCCAAGAAGGAATTTCATCGGAACCAGCAGATGAATGAAGTTTAGATGATAATAGAGCTTTTTCAGTCTCCTCGACAGAGATGCAGAATTCATCTGGAATGTCATTTGTGGGAAGGGGGAGCCAGTTCAGACTGGGTAAGGAGGACCCCACAGCAACGCACTTGAAAAGTTTGCTAGATCCGCTTCAGAATAAGATTTACCTTCGAACATTATTGTAGATATTTCTTATAAGACTGAAGACCGGCAATATTCTTCACAGCTGACCACCATTTACGAGAATCGGTCCGTTGAACGCCCGCGATATTTTTATTGTAGTAATTAAGTCGTGCCTTCTTACAAAGTGCATTAACTTTATTTCGGTAGAATCTGAACATCAGGTTGTTGCCAGCCGCCCATGCTGTCTGCCGCTTGGAAATAAGAGATTCTATTTTGGAATTAATCCAAGGTTTGTCATTAGAATCAATTTTAATTTGTTTCCAAGGTAAGTGTACGTTTATGATATTATCTACGATAGTGGAAAAATACTGAAACTGCTCGTCACAAGTTTCCATATGGAGCAAAGGTACCCAATTAACTTTCGACAGATGATCGCTAACAATTCGACGATTGATTGGGCGAGAGTCTCGTACTAAACGTGTAAACCTTGTGCCACCATAGGATTAGCTGGGAGAGGTTTAAGAACGATGGAATTATGATCGGAATGTCTAATTGGAGAAATCACCACGGCAGAATTAAAAAATTTAGAAATGTTGGTAAATATTTTATCTAAGATATTCTTTCCTCTAGTGGCGTCTTTGACTAACTGCTTGAGGTTAAAGGAACTGCATAACTGGTGACGTTTGAATTGGTTAAAATCTCCAGCTAAAATAATTCCGGCACCAGTGGAAAGGGCAGAATCAATTGATTCGGTAAGGTGTGCAAGAAGGGCTTTATCGTCACTTCCAGGTGGATGGTACACGATTCCCAATACAATTGAATTTAGACCGCGAGGCAAACGGTGAGGCTTTAAGAGTAACCAAAGCGACTCGTATTCATGGCTTTCGATCTCTTTAAGATGAATGAAAGGTAACATGTCCTTTACGAAGACACAGACTCCACCGCCTCGTCTGCCGTCAGATCGATCATGCCTCAGTAAGGAATAACCACTTATATCTATTGCCGAATTGGGAACATTTGAGGAAAGCCACGTTTCGGTAACAACGACAATGTCCGATGCGTAGGATTTTACATCAGCCCCAATCAGCTTTTCAAAGTTCCAATTCGAATGCACACTTAAACTACTTAAAGTTTGAAATTGCCCACTGCTATAATTACTTAGTTCCAGCTGTTGGGTGCTCGTCTTTATGCTTCTTCTTCTTTTTCTTTTTGTGCTTTTTCTTATCATGATCAGCAATTTCAGTGTTGGATTTTTCAATACTTTCCTTGTCAGTCTTGCATGAACTGCTTGCAGGAATTTCATCTTCCTCACCAAGCTATAAATGATCAAATATGGTGACAAAAAAAAGATTGCCTACATAGTCAAAGAGAGATTGTATTTTTGTTTGATACGTGCCCTGCCAAATCCAAAATTTGGATTTGATATGAAAATTGGCACCCTCCCCCCTGCAACCCCTTGAATGACAAATAATAATTCTCGTAATCCATATTGCTGTGTGGAGGATGGACAAATTAAAAATTCTACAAATTTCCAGAATTTTCATATAGAAAAGCAGGAAAAGTTGGCATTACTGTAGTGCCTGGCAACAGGTTTGTTGTGGATATTTTTCTAAACTAGTTTTCCTCATTGTAGCGCAAATGTAAAGATATACATAGTTAGACCCCACTACTTCTGGATGATGTCAAGAACAACGTATATACACACCAATCTTACTTTAACCACCAAAAGCAGGAATGGTGTGTGTATTAGGGGTGTAAATGGGAGTTTGAGCAGGAGATCTTCATCATAGGTAATAATATAGAAGGCCTGGTCGAACGAGGATGCGAATTGATAAGAGTCAATGAGAGTAACTCTCGCTCGCGTTTGACCGCCAACTCTCATCGATTCTGATGTACTCTCATCAACTCTCAACAACTCTCATCAATTTTGAGTTGGTTCAAATTTCGATGAGAGTCGATAAGAGTTTTGCTCCGTTGACTGGTACGCGTGGTAATATCCAGTCAACTCTCATGCAACGCTTTTCTTGTTTGTTTGTGGTATAAGAGTTGATGGAACTATCATGCAAACTCTCGCTTGCTAACTCTCGTCAATTCACGTTCTCGTTTGACCAGGGCTTATGAAACGTTAGTATCATCTGCATGCCAACACTATATGCAGTGATAAGAGGTTAGTGAAAGAAAATGACAAAATTTGAGACTAAGGCAACGAAAGGATGTAAATCATCCTGCACTTGAACACCAATGGTACGTTCAAAAACACAAAAGCCAATGTACCTTTATCTTCAATTTAAGTTTTTGACTACCAGATGGAGATTCATTGAAGCCATTATTAGCCACGCATCCATCTAAATTAGATACTGTAAAAAACAGATTGAAAAGTGCAGATTAATTCATGATCATTTTTGTAGTAAAGTTGGCCAATTGATTCAGGCATTTTGAAATCACATTGCACATTTGCTTTGGATGAGAAATAGTTTAAATGCCCACGAAATTTATGATCCTGATTTTTCCTTACCAAATATCATGCCAGTAGATAACTATAGCTCCACATGATTTTTGGAGTTGTTAGCAAGTAACTCCAGATTTAGATAGCTAGCTCCTCTGCCTCCACATGATTTTTGTAGTTGGCCTGTAACTCCCGAATTCTTTGTTCGACTAAGTCTTGAAGTGCACATTTTGAATTTGGAGTAAGCCCCCCTAGACTATGGAGGTAGCGTCGCTCCATGGCCCCCTAACTTCTGCAGCCATGTCGAAGATTGGCTACCTCCACAAAAATATAATCTACAGCTTAGTGCCCTCTAGCTTATCATGTTTTCGCGAAATCATTTCAAATAAGCGTTCAATCTAGGCATTACATCAGCTATCAGTAATAGATCAATGTCGCGAAACGTTTTCTGCAATAGTAAGTAGACGTAGTGTTTTCCACAAACCAAAACAAAATACCATGGAAATATACATGCAATACTCAAGGAAATTGCTCACAAATGAAAACTTCTATAGTTTCCTGTGCAGACATCTCTACAGGGGTGACTGTGTCAGGGTGATTTGTCCGAACATTAATGATTCGTCTTTAGAAAATCCTGCAACATGCACTACAGTTCAATATAGTCAAAAGTATGGTAGAAAGTTATTAATGGTTAGGTCCTTATAATATCGAACAAGGGTTCAGCGATTGTGATACACCTGTTTAGTTTGCAGAACAAGTGATCACAATCCCACGACTGTTCTAATGCCTGTCATCTCTTGATTGAGGGTGTTATTCACAAAAGTAAATTTCTGTGTAATTTCGGTTAATTAAAAAAAATCTTAGACTATTCTCCCTTGCCTCTCTCTTGGCTTGGCTTCCTGAACGAAGATCTAAATAAGTTGTCCACGTTGCAAGCTCGCTATTAGAGACTATTTTATAATCAGAATGAATTATACAATAGTTCAATATCAGTAACTTAAATTTTATATGTTAATTGCTTTTTTCTTTTCATGCTAAACGGTCTGACGCTCTTCTTTGCTAATATTACAAACTTTGTTAATGTTTGCCAATGCTTATAAGATTATATACCATGCCCATGGACGCTATTGTCCTTATTTGTAGGGTTCTTATTGGCGGAATACATATGGTATTGCCTGATATATCGTACTAAAATAATTGCATTTGCCAAATGTTCTGTTCTTCGAGAGAACTGCAGAAACGAGCTACCAGTTTAATTGTACATATATCAGCAACGAAAGTCATAATTGAATTTGTGGAACGAAAAAATGCGAGCTTTTCGGTCATTCCGTCATATATTGTCTTGTCATTATTACAGCATCCTTCTTTCGAGTCGCAGGAGTATACATGATGTTGATCATTTCAGTGCTTCGTTATCGCGCTACTGTACATCCCTTAAAACTTGCCATCAATCGACGGAAATTGAGAGTTGTTTGTGGTTTGGGCTATATTGTTGGTTTGATTGCAGGGTATGGAACAGTTATGCCATTTTGTTTAGTGCAGAAGAACGATGTCACGACTGTTTATGTTAAATTTTATTATGGTTACACAGTATCCTGCATTTACTTTTTCCCAACAATACTCATGGCAGTAGCTATTATAAAATAGCTCGAGCATTTGTCAAACAAAGCAAACACATGAAGCGTGTATGTTGAAACGCAGTAAGAAGCGATATGTTCGTAATCGACGAGCTTTTCTTGTTTGTCTCGTGCCGTTCTTTGTTAAGGAGTAGGTACTATGCCTGATTATGTAATAATAATAATAATAATAATAACAGTCTTTATTTATATCTATGTGTCGTTAATATGGTACATCGTTGCTGACCAATCGCCCCACTCTCCCCACCCCGGGCAAACACGGGGGATGCAAGAAAAAGCCCCATACACAGGGGCAAGCAAAACAATCAAAAGCCCCATCTACAACTACAAGATAATATATCTATTAAAATTGAAAGTCAAATTTGTAATATTTGATCTAAAACGTAATGACGAAAAACGTATAACCGATAGGTATACAACAAGCTTCGGGTATTTAGGATCAACCTACCTGAAAAATACAACAAGAACTTCGTCTGGTCTAAAGTCGAAGTTCTTGTTGTATTTTTCAGGTAGATTGATCTCAAGACCCGAAGCTTATTGTATAGACGCTACCTACACTGGCACCACACATTCGAGATATTAGCGAGCTTAAGCAAGCACGTTTTTGTCAACACGGACGTCAGATTGCCAAGGGAGGACTGGATTAAAAATTGTGTTTGTATCAGTTTGTTGTAATCTTCAACATATATAACAAAACTTAAGATTTTCAAGTATTTTGCTTCCTTACACGAGCGCTATGATGCAAAATGCCGCCAAAATTAGATATACCAATTTTCGGGTGACGTCCGTGTTGAAAAAAACGTCGCTTGCTTAAGCTCACTATTATAACCGATAGGTATAACCTTTAGTATAATAAATAACATATAACATGGCTTCTGGTGCAAGTC
Organism: Trachythela sp. YZ-2020; assembly: GCA_016169945.1. Taxonomy (NCBI): domain Eukaryota; kingdom Metazoa; phylum Cnidaria; class Anthozoa; order Malacalcyonacea; family Clavulariidae; genus Trachythela; species Trachythela sp. YZ-2020. The sequence continues at coordinate 339,756 of JADLSH010000154.1, read as the reverse complement.
ATCAAGATAACCAATTTTGCTTCCTCTTCTCACAGTCACATCAGCCCCAATCAGCTTTTCAAAGTTCCAATTCGAATGCACACTTAAACTACTTAAAGTTTGAAATTGCCCACTGCTATAATTACTTAGTTCCAGCTGTTGGGTGCTCGTCTTTATGCTTCTTCTTCTTTTTCTTTTTGTGCTTTTTCTTATCATGATCAGCAATTTCAGTGTTGGATTTTTCAATACTTTCCTTGTCAGTCTTGCATGAACTGCTTGCAGGAATTTCATCTTCCTCACCAAGCTATAAATGATCAAATATGGTGACAAAAAAAAGATTGCCTACATAGTCAAAGAGAGATTGTATTTTTGTTTGATACATTGCCTGCCAAATCCAAAATTTGGATTTGATATGAAAATTGGCACCTCCCCTGCAACCCTTGAATGACAAATAATAATTCTCGTAATCCATATTGCTGTGTGGAGGATGGACAAATTAAAAATTCTACAAATTTCCAGAATTTTCATATAGAAAAGCAGGAAAAGTTGGCATTACTGTAGTGCCTGGCAACAGGTTTGTTGTGGATATTTTTCTAAACTAGTTTTCCTCATTGTAGCGCAAATGTAAAGATATACATAGTTAGACCCCACTACTTCTGGATGATGTCAAGAACAACGTATATACACACCAATCTTACTTTAACCACCAAAAGCAGGAATGGTGTGTGTATTAGGGGTGTAGATGGGAGTTTGAGCAGGAGACCTTCATCATAGGTAATAATATAGAAGGCCTGGTCGAACGAGGATGCGAATTGATAAGAGTCAATGAGAGTAACTCTCGCTCGCGTTTGACCGCCAACTCTCATCGATTCTGATGTACTCTCATCAACTCTCAACAACTCTCATCAATTTTGAGTTGGTTCAAATTTCGATGAGAGTCGATAAGAGTTTTGCTCCGTTGACTGGTACGCGTGGTAATATCCAGTCAACTCTCATGCAACGCTTTTCTTGTTTGTTTGTGGTATAAGAGTTGATGGAACTATCATGCAAACTCTCGCTTGCTAACTCTCGTCAATTCACGTTCTCGTTTGACCAGGGCTTATGAAACGTTAGTATCATCTGCATGCCAACACTATATGCAGTGATAAGAGGTTAGTGAAAGAGAAAATGACAAAATTTGAGACTAAGGCAACGAAAGGATGTAAATCATCCTGCACTTGAACACCAATGGTACGTTCAAAAACACAAAAGCCAATGTACCTTTATCTTCAATTTAAGTTTTTGACTACCAGATGGAGATTCATTGAAGCCATTATTAGCCACGCATCCATCTAAATTAGATACTGTAAAAAACAGATTGAAAAGTGCAGATTAATTCATGATCATAATTTGAGTAAAGTTGGCCAATTGATTCAGGCATTTTGAAATCACATTGCACATTTGCTTTGGATGAGAAATAGTTTAAATGCCCACGAAATTTATGATCCTGATTTTTCCTTACCAAATATCATGCCAGTAGATAACTATAGCTCCACATGATTTTTGGAGTTGTTAGCAAGTAACTCCAGATTTAGATAGCTAGCTCCTCTGCCTCCACATGATTTTTGTAGTTGGCCTGTAACTCCCGAATTCTTTGTTCGACTAAGTCTTGAAGTGCACATTTTGAATTTGGAGTAAGCCCCCCTAGACTATGGAGGTAGCGTCGCTCCATGGCCCCCTAACTTCTGCAGCCATGTCGAAGATTGGCTACCTCCACAAAAATATAATCTACAGCTTAGTGCCCTCTAGCTTATCATGTTTTCATGAAATCATTTCAAATAAGCGTTCAATCTAGGCATTACATCAGCTATCAGTAATAGATCAATGTCGCGAAACGTTTTCTGCAATAGTAAGTAGACGTAGTGTTTTCCACAAACCAAAACAAAATACCATGGAAATATACATGCAATACTCAAGGAAATTGCTCACAAATGAAAACTTCTATAGTTTCCTGTGCAGACATCTCTACAGGGGTGACTGTGTCAGGTGATTTGTCCGAACATTAATGATTCGTCTTTAGAAAATCCTGCAACATGCACTACAGTTCAATATAGTCAAAAGTATGGTAGAAAGTTATTAATGGTTAGGTCCTTATAATATCGAACAAGGGTTCAGCGATTGTGATACACCTGTTTAGTTTGCAGAACAAGTGATCACAATCCCACGACTGTTCTAATGCCTGTCATCTCTTGATTGAGGGTGTTATTCACAAAAGTAAATTTCTGTGTAATTTCGGTTAATTAAAAAAAATCTTAGACTATTCTCCCTTGCCTCTCTCTTGGCTTGGCTTCCTGAACGAAGATCTAAATAAGTTGTCCACGTTGCAAGCTCGCTATTAGAGACTATTTTATAATCAGAATGAATTATACAATAGTTCAATATCAGTAACTTAAATTTTATATGTTAATTGCTTTTTTCTTTTCATGCTAAACGGTCTGACGCTCTTCTTTGCTAATATTACAAACTTTGTTAATGTTTGCCAATGCTTATAAGATTATATACCATGCCCATGGACGCTATTGTCCCTATTTGAAGGGTTCTTATTGGCGGAATACATCTGGTATTGCCTGATATATCGTACTAAAATAATTGCATTTGCCAAATGTTCTGTTCTTCGAGAGAACTGCAGAAACGAGCTACCAGTTTAATTGTACATATATCAGCAACGAAAGTCATAATTGAATTTGTGGAACGAAAAAATGCGAGCTTTTCGGTCATTCCGTCATATATTGTCTTGTCATTATTACAGCATCCTTCTTTCGAGTCGCAGGAGTATACATGATGTTGATCATTTCAGTGCTTCGTTATCGCGCTACTGTACATCCCTTAAAACTTGCCATCAATCGAAGGAAATTGAGAGTTGTTTGTGGTTTGGGCTATATTGTTGGTTTGATTGCAGGGTATGGAACAGTTATGCCATTTTGTTTAGTGCAGAAGAACGATGTCACGACTGTTTATGTTAAATTTTATTATGGTTACACAGTATCCTGCATTTACTTTTTCCCAACAATACTCATGGCAGTAGCTATTATAAAATAGCTCGAGCATTTGTCAAACAAAGCAAACACATGAAGCGTGTATGTTGAAACGCAGTAAGAAGCGATATGTTCGTAATCGACGAGCTTTTCTTGTTTGTCTCGTGCCGTTCTTTGTTAAGGAGTAGGTACTATGCCTGATTATGTAATAATAATAATAATAATAATAACAGTCTTTATTTATATCTATGTGTCGTTAATATGGTACATCGTTGCTGACCAATCGCCCCACTCTCCCCACCCCGGGCAAACACGGGGGATGCAAGAAAAGCCCCATACACAGGGCAAGCAAAACAATCAAAAGCCCCATCTACAACTACAAGATAATATATCTATTAAAATTGAAAGTCAAATTTGTAATATTTGATCTAAAACGTAATGACGAAAAACGTATAACCGATAGGTATACAACAAGCTTCGGGTATTTAGGATCAACCTACCTGAAAAATACAACAAGAACTTCGTCTGGTCTAATGTCGAAGTTCTTGTTGTATTTTTCAGGTAGATTGATCTCAAGACCCGAAGCTTATTGTATAGACGCTACCTACACTGGCACCACACATTCGAGATATTAGCGAGCTTAAGCAAGCACGTTTTTGTCAACACGGACGTCAGATTGCCAAGGAGGACTGGATTAAAATTGTGTTTGTATCAGTTTGTTGTAATCTTCAACATATATAACAAAACTTAAGATTTTCAAGTATTTTGCTTCCTTACACGAGCGCTATGATGCAAAATGCCGCCAAAATTAGATATACCAATTTTCGGGTGACGTCCGTGTTGACAAAAACGTCGCTTGCTTAAGCTCACTATTATAACCGATAGGTATAACCTTTAGTATAATAAATAACATATAACATGGCTTCTGGTGCAAGTCATCAAGATAACCAATTTTGCTTCCTCTTCTCACAGTCACATCAGCCCCAATCAGCTTTTCAAAGTTCCAATTCGAATGCACACTTAAACTACTTAAAGTTTGAAATTGCCCACTGCTATAATTACTTAGTTCCAGCTGTTGGGTGCTCGTCTTTATGCTTCTTCTTCTTTTTCTTTTTGTGCTTTTTCTTATCATGATCAGCAATTTCAGTGTTGGATTTTTCAATACTTTCCTTGTCAGTCTTGCATGAACTGCTTGCAGGAATTTCATCTTCCTCACCAAGCTATAAATGATCAAATATGGTGACAAAAAAAAGATTGCCTACATAGTCAAAGAGAGATTGTATTTTTGTTTGATACGTGCCCTGCCAAATCCAAAATTTGGATTTGATATGAAAATTGGCACCCTCCCCCCTGCAACCCCTTGAATGACAAATAATAATTCTCGTAATCCATATTGCTGTGTGGAGGATGGACAAATTAAAAATTCTACAAATTTCCAGAATTTTCATATAGAAAAGCAGGAAAAGTTGGCATTACTGTAGTGCCTGGCAACAGGTTTGTTGTGGATATTTTTCTAAACTAGTTTTCCTCATTGTAGCGCAAATGTAAAGATATACATAGTTAGACCCCACTACTTCTGGATGATGTCAAGAACAACGTATATACACACCAATCTTACTTTAACCACCAAAAGCAGGAATGGTGTGTGTATTAGGGGTGTAAATGGGAGTTTGAGCAGGAGATTTTCATCATAGGTAATAATATAGAAGGCCTGGTCGAACGAGGATGCGAATTGATAAGAGTCAATGAGAGTAACTCTCGCTCGCGTTTGACCGCCAACTCTCATCGATTCTGATGTACTCTCATCAACTCTCAACAACTCTCATCAATTTTGAGTTGGTTCAAATTTCGATGAGAGTCGATAAGAGTTTTGCTCCGTTGACTGGTACGCGTGGTAATATCCAGTCAACTCTCATGCAACGCTTTTCTTGTTTGTTTGTGGTATAAGAGTTGATGGAACTATCATGCAAACTCTCGCTTGCTAACTCTCGTCAATTCACGTTCTCGTTTGACCAGGGCTTATGAAACGTTAGTATCATCTGCATGCCAACACTATATGCAGTGATAAGAGGTTAGTGAAAGAGAAAATGACAAAATTTGAGACTAAGGCAACGAAAGGATGTAAATCATCCTGCACTTGAACACCAATGGTACGTTCAAAAACACAAAAGCCAATGTACCTTTATCTTCAATTTAAGTTTTTGACTACCAGATGGAGATTCATTGAAGCCATTATTAGCCACGCATCCATCTAAATTAGATACTGTAAAAAACAGATTGAAAAGTGCAGATTAATTCATGATCATTTTTGTAGTAAAGTTGGCCAATTGATTCAGGCATTTTGAAATCACATTGCACATTTGCTTTGGATGAGAAATAGTTTAAATGCCCACGAAATTTATGATCCTGATTTTTCCTTACCAAATATCATGCCAGTAGATAACTATAGCTCCACATGATTTTTGGAGTTGTTAGCAAGTAACTCCAGATTTAGATAGCTAGCTCCTCTGCCTCCACATGATTTTTGTAGTTGGCCTGTAACTCCCGAATTCTTTGTTCGACTAAGTCTTGAAGTGCACATTTTGAATTTGGAGTAAGCCCCCCTAGACTATGGAGGTAGCGTCGCTCCATGGCCTAACTTCTGCAGCCATGTCGAAGATTGGCTACCTCCACAAAAATATAATCTACAGCTTAGTGCCCTCTAGCTTATCATGTTTTCGCGAAATCATTTCAAATAAGCGTTCAATCTAGGCATTACATCAGCTATCAGTAATAGATCAATGTCGCGAAACGTTTTCTGCAATAGTAAGTAGACGTAGTGTTTTCCACAAACCAAAACAAAATACCATGGAAATATACATGCAATACTCAAGGAAATTGCTCACAAATGAAAACTTCTATAGTTTCCTGTGCAGACATCTCTACAGGGGTGACTGTGTCAGGGTGATTTGTCCGAACATTAATGATTCGTCTTTAGAAAATCCTGCAACATGCACTACAGTTCAATATAGTCAAAAGTATGGTAGAAAGTTATTAATGGTTAGGTCCTTATAATATCGAACAAGGGTTCAGCGATTGTGATACACCTGTTTAGTTTGCAGAACAAGTGATCACAATCCCACGACTGTTCTAATGCCTGTCATCTCTTGATTGAGGGTGTTATTCACAAAAGTAAATTTCTGTGTAATTTCGGTTAATTAAAAAAAATCTTAGACTATTCTCCCTTGCCTCTCTCTTGGCTTGGCTTCCTGAACGAAGATCTAAATAAGTTGTCCACGTTGCAAGCTCGCTATTAGAGACTATTTTATAATCAGAATGAATTATACAATAGTTCAATATCAGTAACTTAAATTTTATATGTTAATTGCTTTTTTCTTTTCATGCTAAACGGTCTGACGCTCTTCTTTGCTAATATTACAAACTTTGTTAATGTTTGCCAATGCTTATAAGATTATATACCATGCCCATGGACGCTATTGTCCCTATTTGAAGGGTTCTTATTGGCGGAATACATCTGGTATTGCCTGATATATCGTACTAAAATAATTGCATTTGCCAAATGTTCTGTTCTTCGAGAGAACTGCAGAAACGAGCTACCAGTTTAATTGTACATATATCAGCAACGAAAGTCATAATTGAATTTGTGGAACGAAAAAATGCGAGCTTTTCGGTCATTCCGTCATATATTGTCTTGTCATTATTACAGCATCCTTCTTTCGAGTCGCAGGAGTATACATGATGTTGATCATTTCAGTGCTTCGTTATCGCGCTACTGTACATCCCTTAAAACTTGCCATCAATCGACGGAAATTGAGAGTTGTTTGTGGTTTGGGCTATATTGTTGGTTTGATTGCAGGGTATGGAACAGTTATGCCATTTTGTTTAGTGCAGAAGAACGATGTCACGACTGTTTATGTTAAATTTTATTATGGTTACACAGTATCCTGCATTTACTTTTTCCCAACAATACTCATGGCAGTAGCTATTATAAAATAGCTCGAGCATTTGTCAAACAAAGCAAACACATGAAGCGTGTATGTTGAAACGCAGTAAGAAGCGATATGTTCGTAATCGACGAGCTTTTCTTGTTTGTCTCGTGCCGTTCTTTGTTAAGGAGTAGGTACTATGCCTGATTATGTAATAATAATAATAATAATAATAACAGTCTTTATTTATATCTATGTGTCGTTAATATGGTACATCGTTGCTGACCAATCGCCCCACTCTCCCCACCCCGGGCAAACACGGGGGATGCAAGAAAAAGCCCCATACACAGGGGCAAGCAAAACAATCAAAAGCCCCATCTACAACTACAAGATAATATATCTATTAAAATTGAAAGTCAAATTTGTAATATTTGATCTAAAACGTAATGACGAAAAACGTATAACCGATAGGTATACAACAAGCTTCGGGTATTTAGGATCAACCTACCTGAAAAATACAACAAGAACTTCGTCTGGTCTAATGTCGAAGTTCTTGTTGTATTTTTCAGGTAGATTGATCTCAAGACCCGAAGCTTATTGTATAGACGCTACCTACACTGGCACCACACATTCGAGATATTAGCGAGCTTAAGCAAGCACGTTTTTGTCAACACGGACGTCAGATTGCCAAGGGAGGACTGGATTAAAAATTGTGTTTGTATCAGTTTGTTGTAATCTTCAACATATATAACAAAACTTAAGATTTTCAAGTATTTTGCTTCCTTACACGAGCGCTATGATGCAAAATGCCGCCAAAATTAGATATACCAATTTTCGGGTGACGTCCGTGTTGACAAAAACGTCGCTTGCTTAAGCTCACTATTATAACCGATAGGTATAACCTTTAGTATAATAAATAACATATAACATGGCTTCTGGTGCAAGTCATCAAGATAACCAATTTTGCTTCCTCTTCTCACAGTCACATCAGCCCCAATCAGCTTTTCAAAGTTCCAATTCGAATGCACACTTAAACTACTTAAAGTTTGAAATTGCCCACTGCTATAATTACTTAGTTCCAGCTGTTGGGTGCTCGTCTTTATGCTTCTTCTTCTTTTTCTTTTTGTGCTTTTTCTTATCATGATCAGCAATTTCAGTGTTGGATTTTTCAATACTTTCCTTGTCAGTCTTGCATGAACTGCTTGCAGGAATTTCATCTTCCTCACCAAGCTATAAATGATCAAATATGGTGACAAAAAAAAGATTGCCTACATAGTCAAAGAGAGATTGTATTTTTGTTTGATACGTGCCCTGCAAAATCCAAAATTTGGATTTGATATGAAAATTGGCACCCTCCCCCCTGCAGCCCCTTGAATGACAAAGCATAATTCTCGTAATCCATATTGCTGTGTGGAGGATGGACAAATTAACAATTCTACAAATTTCCAGAATTTTCATATAGAAAAGCAGGAAAAGTTGGCATTACTGTAGTGCCTGGCAACAGGTTTGTTGTGGATATTTTTCTAAACTAGTTTTCCTCATTGTAGCGCAAATGTAAAGATATACATAGTTAGACCCCACTACTTCTGGATGATGTCAAGAACAACGTATATACACACCAATCTTACTTTAACCACCAAAAGCAGGAATGGTGTGTGTATTAGGGGTGTAAATGGGAGTTTGAGCAGGAGACCTTCATCATAGGTAATAATATAGAAGGCCTGGTCGAACGAGGATGCGAATTGATAAGAGTCAATGAGAGTTGTAACTCTCGCTCGCGTTTGACCGCCAACTCTCATCGATTCTGATGTACTCTCATCAACTCTCAACAACTCTCATCAATTTTGAGTTGGTTCAAATTTCGATGAGAGTCGATAAGAGTTTTGCTCCTTTGACTGGTACGCGTGGTAATATCCAGTCAACTCTCATGCAACGCTTTTCTTGTTTGATTGTGGTATGAGAGTTGATGGAACTATCATGCAAACTCTCGCTTGCTAACTCTCGTCAATTCACGTTCTCGTTTGACCAGGGCTTATGAAACGTTAGTATCATCTGCATGCCAACACTATATGCAGTGATAAGAGGTTAGTGAAAGAGAAAATGACAAAATTTGAGACTAAGGCAACGAAAGGATGTAAATCATCCTGCACTTGAACACCAATGGTACGTTCAAAAACACAAAAGCCAATGTACCTTTATCTTCAATTTAAGTTTTTGACTACCAGATGGAGATTCATTGAAACCATTATTAGCCACGCATCCATCTAAATTAGATACTGTAAAAAACAGATTGAAAAGTGCAGATTAATTCATGATCATTTTTGTAGTAAAGTTAGCCAATTGATTCAGGCATTTTGAAATCACATTGCACATTTTCTTTGGATGAGAAATAGTTTAAATGCCCACGAAATTTATGATCCTGATTTTTCCTTACCAAATATCATGCCAGTAGATAACTATAGCTCCACATGATTTTTGGAGTTGTTAGCAAGTAACTCCAGATTTAGGTAGCTAGCTCCTCTGCCTCCACATGATTTTTGTAGTTGGCCTGTAACTCCCGAATTCTTTGTTCGACTAAGTCTTGAAGTGCACATTTTGAATTTGGAGTAAGCCCCCCTAGACTATGGAGGTAGCGTCGCTCCATGGCCCCCAAACTTCTGCAGCCATGTCGAAGATTGGCTACCTCCACAAAAATATAATCTACAGCTTAGTGCCCTCTAGCTAATCATGTTTTCGCGAAATCATTTCAAATAAGCGTTCAATCTAGGCATTACATCAGCTATCAGTAATAGATCAATGTCGCGAAACGTTTTCTGCAATAGTAAGTAGACGTAGTGTTTTCCACAAACCAAAACAAAATACCATGGAAATATACATGCAATACTCAAGGAAATTGCTCACAAATGAAAACTTCTATAGTTTCCTGTGCAGACATCTCTACAGGGGTGACTGTGTCAGGGTGATTTGTCCGAACATTAATGATTCGTCTTTAGAAAATCCTGCAACATGCACTACAGTTCAATATAGTCAAAAGTATGGTAGAAAGTTATTAATGGTTAGGTCCTTATAATATCGAACAAGGGTTCAGCGATCGTGATACACCTGTTTAGTTTGTAGAACAAGTGATCACAATCCCACGACTGTTCTAATGCCTGTCATCTCTTGATTGAGGGTGTTATTCACAAAAGTACATTTCTGTGTAATTTCGGTTAATTGAAAAAAATCTTAGACTATTCTCCCTTGCCTCTCTCTTGGCTTGGCTTCCTGAACGAAGATCTAAATAAGTTGTCCACGTTGCAAGCTCGCTATTAGAGACTATTTTATAATCAGAATGAATTATACAATAGTTTATGTAAGTCTAAAACAGAGATATCAGTAACTTAAATTTTATATGTTAATTGCTTTTTTTCTTTTCATGCTAAACGGTCTGACGCTCTTCTTTGCTAATATTACAAACTTTGTTAATGTTTGCCAATGCTTATAATATTATATACCATGCCCATGGACGCTATTGTCCTTATTTGTAGGGTTCTTATTGGCGGAATACATCTGATATATCGTACTAAAATAATTGCATTTGCCAAATGTTCTGTTCTTCGAGAGAACTGCAGAAACGAGCTACCAGTTTAATTGTACATATATCAGCAACGAAAGTCATAATTGAATTTGTGGAACGAAAAAATGCGAGCTTTTCGGTCATTCCGTCATATATTGTCTTGTCATTATTACAGCATCCTTCTTTCGAGTCGCAGGAGTATACATGATGTTGATCATTTCAGTGCTTCGTTATCGCGCTACTGTACATCCCTTAAAACTTGCCATCAATCGACGGAAATTGAGAGTTGTTTGTGGTTTGGGCTATATTGTTGGTTTGATTGCAGGGTATGGAACAGTTATGCCATTTTGTTTAGTGCAGAAGAACGATGTCACGACTGTTTATGTTAAATTTTATTATGGTTACACAGTATCCTGCATTTACTTTTTCCCAACAATACTCATGGCAGTAGCTATTATAAAATAGCTCGAGCATTAGTCAAACAAAGCAAACACATGAAGCGTGTATGTTGAAACGCAGTAAGAAGCGATATGTTCGTAATCGACGAGCTTTTCTTGTTTGTCTTGTACCGTTCTTTGTTAAGGAGTAGGTACTATGCCTGATTATGTAATAATAATAATAATAATAATAACAGTCTTTATTTATATCTATGTGTCGTTAATATGGTACATCGTTGCTGACCAATATCTACCAATAAAATCTATTTGGATTTAATATTTTGGTTTGTTCTGCGCGTTGCTGGATCAAATTCAGTAGATGTTATCCTCCTATTTATGGAATATTGGACAAAAAGTTGCTCATATTTTGGAAACTTTGCTTCAAGATGGAACGGAGACCATAAGAAAATTAGACAGTTCTTCTATGGTAAGTTGGGAAAACGTGACATCTTCATAGATTGTTAGCCTCGTAGCTATCTATCTATGAGGCTAACAATCTACAAAGATGTCACGATTGTCTTCCTTCCAGGACGAGACTTTTACCTCCTTTACTTTGTAGTACAGTCAGAAACACGAAATAATGGATATACCATGTGACTTGTGAAGGCCTTTAGATTTAGCATGACAGTAGAAAAGCTTCCATTCTACTTTTGACAATTTTATTGACCTATTGATTGATTGCATCCATTGACACATTGATTTATCTATTGATTTTATTGATAATTATTTAAGATAATCTATTTGATTTAGAGGGGTCATACCATTGAACTCAAATTATAACTGGAGCGCTTCTTTCATAAAAAGTCAATTCCGAGCTTAATTCCAAGATACATACATACATACATACATTATTCAGCTCACTCCCCATTGGGGCTTTTCAGTGACCGATTACATCAAGTATCTAGCTTACCTATATTATGTACTTAACCTACATTATTTATTTTTACAATTGTGATATGTCTATCCTAACCCACCCAGTCAACTTTCCCTGGAATGCCTTAAAGCCATAGAAGTATTAGCTCAGATTTATTATATCAGATCAGAAGTATTAGATTATGTATTATTTCTATGCTTAAAGCTTACTAAAATTGACGTATTGACAACTTAGTGTTTACAATGAAGGTTGGAATTTGTGCCTTTTTGGTCGATCTTCATGACCGTGGCAACAGTAATCCGTTTTTGGGGCCTGAATTAACGTGCCAGGGTTTATGTTCATTTCTTGAGCGCTCCACGTCTTTTTGAGTTCAAAAAGCCATTCGGAGTTTCGACTGCGCATCCAAATGACGCGTTCTGCCGCGGGATAAAATTGCAGTTGAATCATAACATGTAGCTGAGACTGGAAGAATTAAAATATGCATATCAAAGTATTCAACCGTTCAGTCATTTGTGTTTCGCATTATATAACTACAATAGAACTGTGTTATATGAAACATAATAGTTAATGATTAACCGGATACAACAACAATAAACAATGAACAACGAACTATTGATAAGTGTAATTGTATAGTGAGAGCACAATAGATCTAGAGGGTTTTTGATACGATATCGAAGGGAAGCAATCAGCACAGAATAATAAAATATATAAAAATCTATCCAAGTGTGGTTAATATTGTCTCTAAATTATCACCTGCAGACGAGAAATAAATAACCAACAAAGGGTCGTTTAACATTGGTGGAGAATGCGAGCAAATGCGTTGATACTCTGCTGAAGAAAAGCAACCAAAAGTCTGGTCAACACATCGACGGCGCTGGCGACCGAGTAACAAGAAAAGCAACCGTGGTGAGTGGCGCGTTCGACTCTTGTCTCTTGGCCGAGATATATGACAATTTGCTTGTTATTATTTGCGTTGGTTACTTGAAATAGACGAAGAACCTTTCTTTCCCTTTATATGTTATCAATTCGTTGTAGGAATTGTAGACAAAACCGATTGCGCTTTTACCATACAACAATATTTCATTGTGTCATCATAATCGGGCCGCGTTACTCGTAGTCGCAGTCGTTTTTGCTGCCGAGTTTGAGTTAAATTGTTCTTTGGGAAATTCGGTTAATCAGTTAGACATGAATTCGCCCGAGGTCGCGGAAAAGTTGTCCGAATTGCTAAAGGCCTTTGACAAATCTGTGAGGTCAATTGAAGAAAACAAAGTAACACTAGCTGAAACAAACGAATTAGGAATTCGACACCACACCGACCTTGTGAAATTACAACAACAACAACAACAACAACAACAACAACAACAACAACAACAACAACAACAACAACAGGCCCAGCTGGCAACCTTTATTTCACAAAACCCCCTACAGATGGGACCGGCATTGCACCCTACACCTTTTTGTGGGAGACCCACAGATGATTTATTGTCATTTCTAAGTTTCTTTGCGAGAATTTCGACGTATTGCGGGTGGGACGATGACCAAAGGCTACGAGTCATGCCACTTTATTTCCAGGACAATGCCAGTTCATGGTATTCCAGTTTACCCCAAACGTTTAAGTCATACCAAGATCTAGTAAAAGCTCTTAAAGACCAATTTAGCAATCCAGCATCCATTTGGCTTTGGCGACAGCAATTATCCGCTCGAGGCTGTGTCGATCAACACCCCAAATATTGCCCAGCAAAAGCTAGAAGTTCAACTTCAATCAGTAGCAAAAAGTTTGGAAGCCCTAGCCATTGCACAGCAAAATAAGACACCAAATGTGGCCACATATGACATGCATTCAAGGTTACCCACTCCTGGTCAACAGCACAATAGCAATTACCGGCAACAAAGTAGGCAGCACTCTTCAGACATACTGTAGGCCTCCAGCATGATTCAAGTGAAATAATAGATAGCCAAATTAGTTCGGGATGAAGTGCGGCGACAAACTAAATTTGTAGCACCAACAAATAGGCCATCAAATACAGGTACACCCTCGTCACGCAACCGTCGCACTACTGATGGGATACCCATATGCAACAAATGTAACAGGGTGGGCCACATTGCTCGTAATTGTAGAAGTGTAGAGCAACAATTCCCTGCTATGCCACACACGTTTCCCCTTAGCATCCACACAATGGAAATTTACGTCCAAATGCGCAACCATTCCAACAAATAGCTAACAACCCATTTCGCCAGCAGTCGGGAAACTAGTTGCGGCTTCTTTATACCGGGACGATAGAGAGGCGAAGTATTTAGAGCAAATTAATGAAATTAAATGTCTCGTAGAGGATCAACATGATGTTAATAACTTGGTTAATTTGGAAGTAGCAGAACTTAAACATAAAGATATCTTAATCCCACCAGTATATAAGGAAAATATAGAAACCATACACCCTGATCTTGTGGATATCGATTTCAGTTTATGTGCAGACAAAACTCATAGTGTTACAAGTAAGAAAAAGATTCCAGCTAGCCAACCGATAATAAATTGTGATACATTGACAATAAATGATACAGATAATTCTAAAGTGACCGAGTCACAGTGTATAAGTGTACCACAGCATGTTGACATTGATGTTAGACAACCATTTTTTTCTGAGCATAGTATAATAGATGTACTAGTCTGTGATGACCTAGTAGATTTATCCCCATGTGAAGACAACGGAAATGAGATGCAAAGCAGCGAAATTGTTTTTAATACTGATTTAGAAGGACAAATATTTTTCCTGTTGCTAACCCCAATGACAATTATACTGCTAAGCCTGTTTCTGAATTTCCTGTTGCATGTACTATTGCTGTCCCTTTTGAGACACGTAATAATTGCCCTTTTATATCTGGTAGAATATGTGATCTTTCTGTGTCCTTTTTGTGTGATACTGGCGCTGCTATTACTACCATAAGTTCAGCATTATTTAAGCGACTTCCAAGCCTTACTAAACATCCACCGAGTTCATTAATGACGCAGTCTATTCGAACAGTTAGTGGTGAAAGTGTACCAATTACTGGTTTAGCGTTGATACCATTTCAAATTGGTGAATCTAAGTACCCTTATTATGCCTATATTGTTGATAACTTGGCTTATGATGTAATACTTGGTGCAGATCTTTTAACTCACTATCAATCTGTTATCAACTTTGACACTAGTGAATTGCAGTTACCACCTCCTACGGACACACCACCACCTTGTCCAATACCTGATTTTTCATGTTCGGTCCATGCAACTATGACATGTGTTTTGCCACCATTTTCTGAATCTGTCATTCCTGCAAACCTGAACGATTGGAAAGGTATAGCCCAAAACATAACTCGTGGGTGGACGAAACCGTCATCGTACATACTGACGCAAACGAAACAGATTCTCAATGACTGGTCGATGATTCAATGCCTTAGTATTTCGGATGACTGCATGTTCACGCGATTTCGGCTATTTTTCATTCCTCATGCATGTTTGCTGTTTGCCGTCTTCCCAGCGAATGATTTAACTCCATAGGTCAAATCCTTCGGTTCGGACACGTTATAATTGTGGTATGAAGCATGATTGGATTAATTCTTGCGTGTACACAATGTCGTAATGTTGTACATGTACTGTACATATAAATAGTTTTTATGTGATGTATGTAACATGTTGTTTTGTTATGTTCCTTTTTGGTTCATGTCAATATTTCGAGTGCCTTTGCGCGTATGTGAGTAGTTGTCTGTCCTCGTCACAAAAGACATTTGTTGAGAACAAGAGACGGTGACGTTATCCTGGATCAAGCAATGAACAGTTATGGATTACAAGTGCTTGGACCTACGAAGAAATCTACGTAACATCCATGGGAACGTTAACAAACTGACAAACGAATCGTTAACAAACGAAAAACAATCCTTATTCATTTAGTTTTTGCAATGAAAACCAGGCCATTTTCACCTAAAGGAGGGAGATATGTTATATGAAACGTAATAGTTAATGATTAACCGGATACACAACAATAAACAATGAACAACGAGCTATTGATAAGTGTAATTGTATAGTGCGAGCACAATAGATCTAGAGGGTTTTTGATACGATATCGAAGGGAAGCACATCAGCACAGAATAATAAAAATATAAAAAGCTATCCAAGTGTGGTTAATATTGTGTCTAATTTATCATAAAAGAGCTGTTCCCCTAACGACCCGACGATCCTGCAGACGAGAAATGGTCGTTTAACAACTGTCATCATTTTAACAACAAAGGGTCGTTTAACAACTGTCATTACATAACTTTTGTACTAGCATATTTTGTCTTCTCTGTAAAGCAAAATAAAGATGCACAGTTAAGGGAATATATTTTCTAGTTTAAAGCGAGTCAACTGTGCGGAAACTAATTGTTCTTCGAGCAACTTTTGCATATTCAACGATTGAACAGTTGAATACTTCGATATTCATATTTTAATTATTTCAGTCTCCGTTACATGTTATGATTCAACTGCAATTTTATCCCGACGCAGAACGCGTCATTTGGATGCGCAGTCGAAACTCCGTACTGGCTTATTGTTCCTGCATTATTTAAGAATATTCAATATATACTGTAGAATGTTTAATATAATGACATAGATCTTAAATTGTATAGATAAGATATATTCAAATTTTGAAGCGTTTGACATTTGATAACAAGTAAACATATGAATAGTTACCTAGTTTACGTTTATACATGCGGCATTTTCTTTCCCTAAGTTTTAAATTAAGTTCAGAAATCTAACCTTGCCTCCACCAGGAGGTTAATGTTTTCACCTAGGGTTAGGTCTGTGTGTTTGTGGTTTTGTCAACTTAGCACGATAACTAAAAAGATCAAACATTTGAACACGAAAATTTGGGGAGCTAACGGCCATATGCCAAGGAAAAATTGATTAAATTTTTTTTCAATTTGGATGAAAATGTGATGAGAAATTCGCAAAAGTTTTGTCTTGCTTCCCCGGACTGAAAAGAATTGAATGCCGAATTATGCGTGAATAATTAACCTAATTTTCTGGCGGAGGTATGCACTATGCAGTCTCTGAGTCATGCGTGTAGTTTGTATTTTTGTGGAGGTAGCCAATCTTCGAATAGATTGTGGTCTGGGGTATGAGATTTCGTCTACATTTCCTTTACTCTGAAAATGTGCTTTTCACATGCAAGCAAATCTCCTCAAGACTAATGATAAGTTTTGAGTTAGCCAGTAAATCTTCTAAGTTTAGATAACTAGCCACATGATTTTTGGAGTTGTTAGCAAGTAACTCTAGGTTTAGATAGCTAGCTCCACTGCCTGTAACTCCCGAATTCTTTGTTCAACTAAGTTTTGAAGCGCACCTTTTGAATTTGGAGCCATGTCGAAGATTGGCTACCTCCACAAAAATAAAATCTACAGCTGAGTGCGCTCTAGTTTATCATGTTTTCGGGAAATCATTTGAAATAAGCGTTCAATCGAGGCACTACATCAGCTATCAGTAATAGATCAATGTCGCGAAAACATTTTTCTGCAATACTAAATAGACGTAGTGTTTTCCACAAAGCAAAACAAAATGCCATGGAAATATACATGCAATACTCAAGGAAATTGCTCATAAATGAAAACTTCTATAGTTTCCTCTGCAGGCCTCTCTACAGGGGTGACCTGTGTCAGGGTGATTTCGTCATGCTCAATCAAGAACCTTGCCGAACAAGTCAAAAGTGTGGTAGAAAGTTATTAATGGTCAGGTCCTTATAACATCTAACAAGGGTTCAGCGATCGTGATACACCTGTTTAGTTTGCAGAACAAGTGATCACAATCCCACGACTGTTCTAATGCCTGTCATCTCTTGATTAATGTGTAATTTCGGTGAATTAAAAAAATTCTTAGACTATTCTCCCTTGCCTCCCTCTGGGCTTGGCTTCCTGAACGAAGATCTAAATAAGTTGTCCACGTTGCAAGCTCGCTATTAGAGACTATTTTATAATCAGAATGACTTATACAATAGTTTATGTAAGTTTAAAACAGATATATCAGTAACTTAAATTTTACATGTTAATTTTTTCTTTTGTTTTCATGCTAAACGGTCTGACATATTATTATGAATATAGATACTCCCAGTAGGGCTTTTCAGGATGTATTTACAAGTTTTAGTGATAAAATCTTGGTAGCAGTTAAAATTTACAATATGTTTACAGTGACTGATAACAATGAGAGATAAGACTTTAAAATCCACGAAAGACTCTTAATGTTCAAGCAAATGTTTTTTAAGCTCTACCTTAAATTGTTTAATATTATTAATAGACTTTAAATGTTCGTCCAGACTGTTCCACTGTTTTACCGCTCGATAATAAAAAGACCTTTGGCCAGTACTTGTTCTAAATTTAGGTATGGTCAGATCTTTATTATGTCTTGTAGGATGTTGATGAATGGAATCTTGATGTAGGAATTGATTGCTTAAATATTCGGTGATAACCCCTTCAAGCATTTGTATGTTTGAAGAGTGTCTCTATATATCAGGTGTTTGTCTACTGGTAACCATTTCAGTTCTTGTAGCACGGGCGTGATGTGGTCAAATTTACGTGTGCCCGTTATGATACGGGCAGCAAAATGTTGGACTGATTGTAGTTTTTTCACATTTTTCGCGGTTGTATTTGCCCAGACAACTGAGCAGTAAAATAGCTTACTCATTACTAAGGTTTGTATGATATAGGACAGTGTTTCACGATCTAAAAGGTGACGTATTCTGTTTATCTGACATAATCCTGATAAACATGAGGAAACCAGCTCACTAATATGGATGTCATATTTCAAGTGCGAGTCTAGGGAAACTCTGGCTGTTGAAATTGGCTGTAATGTTTTTCCCAGGAAGTTCAGCGTGAAATCTTCACACAATGTATTTAATAACTGTGGCGTGCCAAATAATAAAAATTTTGTCTTGCCTGGGTTTGCGAGAAGAGAGTTTGTACAACACCATGTTGCGACATTACTTAGATCTTCTTCCAACACAGCTTTAGCTTGTAGTTTATCACATATCGAGAAAGATAATGAAATTTTGCTGTCGTCCACATATGAGTTTCCTGACGTTTTCGTTGTTATGGAAGGGAGGTCATTTGTATAAAGGCTAAACAGAAGCGGCGATAGGATCGATCCTTGTGGGACGCCGTGTGTGATAGTTAGAAGTGCAGACGTGCTCTGTCCAATTTTCACATATTGTTTCCGATTTGCCAGGAAGCTTTGGAACCACTTTGAAACTGCTGGAGATATACCAGTTGCCTCCAACTTTCTTAGTAGCGTTTTATGACAAATGCTGTCAAATGCCTTAGATAAATCAATGAGGATTAAGGCGGTTAATTTATTTTCGTCCATCGCTTTGAGAATAGTATCTGTTATATAGGTATTGAGAGTTTCAGTTGAATGGTTTCTTTTGTTACCACTTTGGTGGGCGGAAGGAAACTTGTGCTTGTAGAGATATTCAGAGTACTGATTTGATACTACCTTCTCGCATACTTTAGAAAATATTGATAGAAGTGATATTGGTCGATTATTTGGCGCATGTTCGTGATCACCTTCTTTTAAAATCGGAATAATCTCAGCCAGTTTCCAAGCTTCTGGATACACACTTGATAGCAAGGAATTTTTTATAATGTTGGTGAGGGGAGTTAGAATGTAGGGTAATGAATCTCTTATTGTGCGCATATTAATCTTATCTGGTCCAGAGGATTTGTTGTTACAATCCTGGCCAAAAGTCTTTGGGACACCTTCACATATTGGTATATTTTATAGCAATCACAGCATTTATTGGGCAACTGAGTTTCCTAAACACTTCCCCCCACCCCCCCGAACAATGTTGGATTTACGGGAATGTTGAAGTGAAATTTGGCAAACTTCCAACATTGAAAAGGGGTAGGGGAGGGGAGGGGAAGGTGACTTTTGAAAATTAAGTCTATAAAATGCTCAGTGTCCCAAGACTTTTGTCCAGGATTGTAGGTAGCAACATGATTATGCGTTTGATCTCTTCTACAGAAACTGCTACAAAGTCGAAAGGTGCAATTCCCTGACGTTCCGTGATGGTCGGGATCTGGTTGATGGTATGGGGTGGGATGTTGTCGTTGTCTCGTTGATTGCCAATTGTTTCACTGATTGTTAATGTTTGCCAATGCTTATAACATTATATACCGTGGATGCCATTGTCCTAATGTGTAGGGCTCTTATTGGCGGAATACATCTGGTATTGCCTGATATATCGTACTAAAATAATTGCATTTGCCATTTGTTCTGTTCTTCGAGAGAACTGCAGAAACGAGCTACCAGTTTAATTGTACATATATCAGCAACGAAAGTCATAATTGAATTTGTGGAACGAAACAATGCGAGCTTTTCGGTCATTCCGTCATATATTGTCTTGTCATTATTACAGCATCCTTCTTTCGAGTCGCAGGAGTATACATGATGTTGATCATTTCAGTGCTTCGTTATCGCGCTACTGTACATCCCTTAAAACTTGCCATCAATCGACGGAAATTGAGAGTTGTTTGTGGTTTGGGCTATGTTGTTAGTTTGATTGCAGGGTATGGAACAGTTATGCCATTTTGTTTAGTGCAGAAGAACGATGTCACGACTGTTTATGTTAAATTTTATTATGGTTACACAGTATCCTGCATTTACTTTTTTCAACAATATTCATGGCTGTAGCTTATTATAAAATAGCTCGAGCATTATTAGTCAACCAAAGCAAACAGATGAAGCGTGTATGTTCAAACGCAGTAAGAAGCAGATATGTTCGTGATCGACGAGATTTTCTTGTTTGTCTCGTACCGTTCTTTGTTACGGAGTAGGTACTATGCCTGATTATGTGTCGTTAATATGGTACATCATTGCTGACGAATATCTACCAATAAAATCTATTTGGATTTTATATTTTGGTTTTGCTCTGCGCGTTGCTGGATCAAATTCAGTAGATGTCATATCCTATTTATGGAATATTGGACAAAGAGTTGCTCATATTTGGAAACTTTGCTTCAAGATGGAACGGAGACCATAAGAAAATTAGACAGTTCTTCTATGGTAAGTTGGGAAAACGTGACATCTTGATAGATTGTTAGCCTCGTAGCTATCTATCTATGAGGCTAACAATCTATAAAGATGTCACGATTGTCTTCCTTCCAGGACGAGACTTTTACCTCCTTTACTTTCTAGTACAGTCAGAAATACGAAATAATGGATATGCCACATGACTTGTGAAGGCCTTTAGATTTAGCATGACAGTAGAAAAGCTTCCATTCTACTTTTGACAATTTGATTGATCTATTGATTGATTGCATCCATTGACACATTGATTTATCTATTGATTTTATTGATAATTATTTAAGATAATCTATTTGATTTAGAGGGGTCATACCATTGAACTCAAAATTATAACTGGAGTGCTTCGGGGCCTGAATACTAGTGCCAGGGCTTATGTTCATTTCTTGAGCGCTCCACGTCTTTTTGAGTTCAAAAAGCCAGTTCGGAGTTTCGACTGCGCATCCAAATGACGCGTTCTGCTGCGGGATAAAATTGCAGTTGAATCATAACATGTAGCTGAGACTGGAAGAATTAAAATATGCATATCAAAGTATTCAACCGAACAGTCATTTGTGTTTCACATTATATAGCCACAATAGAACTGTCATTACATAACTTTTGTTCTAGCATACTTTGTCTTCTATGTAAAGCAAAATAAAGAAAGATGCACAGTTAAGGGAATATATTTTCTAGTTTAAAGCGAGTCGACTGTGCTTTTGCATATTTAAATGATGATTGAACAGTTCAATACTTTGATATGCATATTTTAATTCTTCCAGTCTCCGCTACATGTTATGATTCAACTGCAATTTTATCCCGACGCAGAACGCGTCATTTGGATGCGCAGCCGAAACTCCGTACTGGCTTATTGTTTCTGCATTATTTAAGAACATTCAATATATACTGTAGAATGACATATATCTTAACTTGTATAGGTAAGATATATTCAAATTTTGAAGCGTTTGACATTTGATAACAAGTAAACATATGAATAGTTCATATAGTTTACTTTTTTATGTGCGGCATTTCCCCCCCCCAAAATTTTAAATGGAGTTCAGATATCTAACGTATTTGCCTCCACCAGGAGGTTAATGTTTGCAACTAGGGTTAGGTCTGTGTGTTTGTGGTTTTTTTAGTTAGCATTGTTGACTTAACGTCATCTGAAAAAATATCACTATTTAGGTGTTGGCCACTGTGAAAAGGTTGTGTATGAAGGGGTGGGTCATGCCAAAGATTTCAGAGGGCACACTGAATTCCACAAGCCTCCCTCCCAGTCCCAGATAAAAAACGAACGGTCCCTAAGTTTTGAAGCGCGCATTTTGAATTTGAAGTAAGTCCCTTAGAATATGGAGATAGCGTCACTTCATGGCTCGCTAACTTCTGCAGCCATGTTGGATATCTAAAGTTCATCATACCTGTCGTTGAAAATGGAAGATCTCTCTTCTTTTTATTACTCTCCTCTTCCTTTATACTTTTTTCTTTTAAAACTTCCTTCTTATTATGAATGCTCATTTCAGAATCCTGAAAAAATGTTCAAGATTACAATAATTAAAATACAAATATCCTACTTCTTCTACTAACACCTTCTACTATTTATCCTAGTTCTTGTATACTACTTCCTCGCCTATTCACTTGAAATTTCTGAAAAGGCCTGGATACATACAGGCGCTAAATGCGTACCTTTCATCGGCAAAATTCCGGATAATGTGAGAAGCAGAGATGATTTGAAGAATTTATATACTCATATTATTTTTTAAACATCTTTGCTTTGCTTGTTCTTGTGAGTATTTTATAACATATCTCATGAATGCTTTACCATGGATGTTAAAGGAACAGCCAATGCGCTTAAGTACCACCTTAGGTTTTGTTAATTTTTGTTCATGTACCACTAACCACCTCATTAAATATGGTCATCTCTATATCAGGGTTAGTAAACTCAAAGAACAAAACATTCAAACGCTTTCAAAGACTTTTTCTGTCTATTTCAAAGACATTTCAAAGACCTTTGAGAGCAATCAGCTGTTAAAGTAAAGCTTTACCTCAGGGCTTTTTAAGAATCCGTCCGTGGGGGACGGGCTATGAAGTGTGAAGGGACCTAACAAAGAGGTGGTGCACTGGAGGTGTGGAAACTTGTAGGGGGGCTTGGAGGTCCTCCCCCTTCGCTGGAAACGTCGAAGATCGCGTTGAATTTTTCAGGTAGTTTGATCCTAAAGATGTACAGCTTATCGTGTATAGACCCTATCTACACTGGTACCACGCATTTAAAGAAGTAGATCACTTCAAAATATAACATAGCGCACAAATAATATACATAATGTCAACTGAATTGACAATTGAACACTGGCAGAAAAGCTTGTTTCAACCAGCAGTCGGTATCAGTATTAAGACGCTAAATATCGACGAAAAAATAATATTTCACAACATTTGCATAATCCACAGTCCCTTCGACTCAATAGAAACTTCATTTAATTTTCAAATATTAATCAAATAACTATATATAACATCCGCAGGTATGCTTTCACATGTATAAATTTCTAATAAATTATGCAGATCTATTTGTCAAACCTGGTTATCCTTGGGTGAAAGTGAAGAAAAGTTTGTTATTCTTTTTTCTTTCAAATCAATGAGTACTCCCATCTAAAAACATAAGAAGTACACAATATAATACACATGTGATGTGGTTAACAGAATTAACACATTGTCATTTCTTCAATAGTTGTCACAGAAAATGGTATGTCCCACCCTGGAAGTGTCTCCGAGGACACTGCAGTCTGTCATTAACCTTTGCTAAATTTCACGACAGCAACTCAATCCTCTCTCCTCCGCAGAGGCTTCCTTTGGCCTTGAGAGATTTTTACGGCATGCGCTAGAGCGTACAGAAATTTCCGTTTGCTCCAGCGCATACTGGAAATTTCTCTCGCCAAATTATCGCTGTATTTCAACCTGCCGAGGCCAAAGGAAGCCTCTGCGGAGGAGAGAGAGAACTCAATCTGAACAAGAAAAAGTACTTCCCAATGTTTCAAGCAAACGCTCTTCGTCTGGAGAGTAAGTAGGAAGACATAAATGAGACATGATGCTTTTGTAGAAAAGCTACAAAGGCTGTCAGGTGAAGAAAATAATCCAATAAAAATAGCCTAACCACCAGTCTTGCCAGATAAATTTTTGAAAATGGTCATTCTGGTCAGTGGTCATGTTCAAAAGTTCACAAAATATCCAATATTAAAGTCCCCCAACTTGGCAAAAACAGGTTTTATCCTACACAATGGTTAAATTATGGCCGTATACACCAGGGGCCGGTTGTATCAAAGGTGGATAAGTCGCTATCCGGCGGATAAGTCGCTATCCGGCGGATAAATTTTATCCAGAGTAAAAATTGCGTTGTACCAAGCTTGGATAGCGTTATCCAGCGGACAAAAAAGCACTATCCGTAGGATAAATTTATCCGAGGTCCGGAGGTAGTTTAAATCCTCTATCCGGTGGATAAACTCGAAGTTCCAAGACAAAATAGTAAATATTTCGGATGAAAGAGGGTCGGATTGAGACAGAAATGCAATAATTCTGTTTATAAGTCAACATCCTTTATAATAGTGCAATAAACATAAGTACTCACTTTTGTAGTTTTTTGGTTTTTTTGACTGAATATCCCATGTCGGTGGTAGTGCCGACCGGCAGTCATCTTCAGATCCTTCTCTTTTATATAGTTTGAAAACAAGCAGTGAATTTCTCACTTTTAGTCAGTTTAAAAACACGATGAATGTACCGAAGATACAACTTGGAAAACCAAACAAAATTAGGCAATAGACAACAAGACGGCGAATTTTGTAATTTTTGTTCGTTCGCTTTGATTAGCCAATCAAAACTTGAGAGAAAATGTTCTTAAAATTGTTATAAAATGTGTGCAAGGTCAAGGAACAAAATATTTAATGTATTCTACAGGAAAAAGTATACTCAACTCATATACTAAACAGTTTCTGCCTCTGCTGTTGTCTTCGCATAAACAAAGATCGTGAAATGCTAGCTAGTGAATAAAAACACCACACGTACTTCACGTACTATGAAAATGTACAACAAAATCATACAAGTCTGACTGTATTAATACTAGTGACGACGGACTGAAAAAGAACAATACAACCAACAACGGGAAATTTATCGCAAGTTAATTCAATATATGGATGGATTTTATACAAGTTAAATTATAAAGTTCACAAAAGTTCAGCAACAGCTGACGTTGAGGTAAGAAATTTCAGGAAAATCCGGTTTTTTCCGGTTAAATTTAAGCTTATCCGACGGATAGCTATCCACCCTGCTATCCGTGCTTCGTACAACGCATTTTTATCCAACGGATAACTATCCATCGGATAGAAGATTTATCCATCGGATAGGACTTATCCACCGGATAACTTATCCACCTTTGATACAACCGGCCCCAGGTGGTGAATGCAGGGACACTATCATGTAAGGAATCTTAAAATATATATATATATATTACATTTTCAGGGTGAATTTCAATTTTTCAAACATTACAAACACATACTCTACCACCCCTCCTCTCCCTGAGTATGTTTTTAATTTTAGGTGTCATGCTGGAGGCACTTGACGACTGTCACCCGATTATTGTAGGAACCTCTACATACCCCATTTATCACAGAAACCGTAACTGCCATTTTTCGTTATTTAGGGAGTACTTTAATTGTAGCAGTAGAAATATAATTTTGTTTCATAAGCACTTTAAATTGAAAAGTTTGGCTACTTAAAGGGATATGGCAATAAAAATTAAGTTTATGGCAATAAAAATTAAGTTTGTCTCATTTGATAGAATTTTAAAAATTATATATAAAACTCCTTTACCAATTTGTCTTGCTTGGTTCTTGAAATATTTTAACTGAAAACAATAAGCTGTCCGCGATCTTGGATAAATTTTTTGAACTGATTAACAGTGTTTTTGATTATGCCTAAAGCAGGGTGAGCCGTATAAAACTATACTCCTAGGTGACCAAATAACATGTAGTAAATGTGTAAACTGTTGTCGGTCAATTTGTTATTTGAAATTGTGACCGAAGTACAATTTTGGGCTTATAATGACCATTGGATACCTGGGTAATAAATTTGCATGCCCTGCATGTAACATGCATATCCACAATAATCCAAGATGGCGGACAG
Organism: Trachythela sp. YZ-2020; assembly: GCA_016169945.1. Lineage (NCBI taxonomy): Eukaryota > Metazoa > Cnidaria > Anthozoa > Malacalcyonacea > Clavulariidae > Trachythela > Trachythela sp. YZ-2020. The sequence continues at coordinate 313,752 of JADLSH010000154.1, read as the reverse complement.
CTCACCGATTTATGATGATTTCAGCCAGAATATTTCAAGAACAAAGCAACATTTGAAGAAGCTGTAGAAACGTTTTCCACATAATTTTATGTAATAGTTCAAACACGAGTAGGAGGACTTCCTCCGATTTCTAAACACCGAGAAGAGTTGAATATACGAGGCGAAGCCGAGTATATTTTAACGAATTTCGAGGTGTTTAGAAATGGAAGGAAGTCCTCTTACGAGTGTTTGAACTTACTTCTCAAACGAACGCGTATTTTGCGAGAAAACCGACGTAAAAGTTCACTTAATTTATGTAATTTCTTCCTCTGATTTCAAACCATCTTCCACGCTTATGATTCCCTTCGTTTTTGGTTCATGAATTATTAATGAGTTTGAGAAAAGTTCTTTCAAATAAGGAAAACCAATTTCTTATTGCCACATTCCATTAAATGTATGATTCTAACACTCACTCCTTGTGTTGGAAAACATCCGGGAGAGACTCTTCCCCATAAGGTGTTGTAAAGATCCATGAAATCACACCTTAAGCGAGAATCTAATGAACATTTGCTAGTAAAAATAAAGAAACAAATTTAATGCAAGTATTTTTAAGTATGAGTTGGTAATATTTTGTAATATATTAATCCCCGAGCCAGCGCGAAGCGCCGTGCGAGGGTACTAATTCCGCTCGGATATTTACACCCGGGTATGTGAAAATACACTGGAATCCAAAGTCGTCCGCCGCGATGTCATGGACGGTTCAGGGTTTTGTACGTTATACGCATGCGCGATTTCAGGTCGAGAGAAACATACGGATAACATTTTTAAAAGATTTACGGATAAAGATTTTGTTATTCATCAAAAATTTTTAATACTCGGGCTATTGGAAAAACATACCGATAAACAGAGTCTTCAAAACAAGATAAATGAGGAGTCGAATGGCTGAAAAAAGGACACTTTTTGAAGTGTTTTAAACGGGTAAGTGTCTATTTTTCATATTTTAGTTTGTGGATTTGCAAAAGCGTATGCCACCCTGTGAGGTTATTATAATATCGATTAAACCTAAAAGGTATTTTAGCAAGTTAAAATTTGAATTTTGAAGAAACAACGTAATGTCAAAAACTTAATTTTAAAGATAAATTAAAAAATATATACTGTAAAAAAACAGTTGAAGTTTTCTGAATATTTTTTGACGTTTTTGTGAAATGTCTAAGGTTAAATTTTACAACAACCAAAGCTAAAAGAGTACGTAATAACATATCTACTTTATATAGTGGGGCAATTCATAATTTTATAGTTAAAAGTACAAATATTTATATTACTCTTTTATCATTTTGTACCAAAAGTAAAAAAATTGTATGTTGCTATGGTTACAATGATTGACCGAATACTTCATGTTACAATAAATTTTGGGAAGTATAATTCCTGAGTTCGAATAGGCGAGGGGATTCTGCATGAGTGTATTTCTAGTATTAGGAAATAAAATATCAAAGTACAGTCATTTACTGTAGAATGATTGGTTAGTAATTATTCACTTTGTTTTGTGTGGCTTCCAAAGAACAACACCAGATTTGCCTCCAGTTATGGCTCAAAAATTAAGAAGGTGAAATGTATAAGGATAAGATACCTTGCATAGTTCCATATTTTGTTTACAAGAGCCAAATTATCGAGAGGGAGTCCGACTTTCTGGTAAATGGAGGATTCTCAGTTAACATTCTCAGAATGGAATGTCTAAAAAGCATAAAATTTAATAACATGAAGTGTCGAGGCAGTTTAAATAGCTCGAATATATCATTTCCAAGCAGTTCCTTGACGTTTCTTTCGATATTCCCTGACACTCATTGACTATATATATAAAGCCAGTAAGATGTTCAACATTTTCCTCTTTCGATAAGGTATTCACAACTTCTAGCTATATATGGTTGATATTTAAGCGAATTTAGGCGCCGTCTGAGCAGCTCTGTCATATTTTAAGATGCAAACTTTGATGATAGAAACTTTGTTAACAATGTATCTCACAACAGACTCCAGCATCTCCTAATCCATTTATATAATATGGGATACTCGGATATAAGCATCATCTCAAGTATTTGGAGACCACTCTTAGCCAATTTTCTAGTCTTCCATGTGATTACTGTCCACATGGAGTTAGATGTCAAATGGACGGGCAATTTAGGCATTATCTTCCATTCAAATACAAACGAAGCAAGATTATCCATATCTTTTGTTTAACACAACGCCTTTCCATTTGTTTGTCATACTGTTTCTTGTTTTGTTTCCGAGAGCTTCAAACCATTGGGTTGAAATGCATTTTATCTGGCTCAAATTCTCATTTTAGGCCACAGAATAATTAAATAAACAGTAATGATATAACATAATTACAATACCTGATGTAAGATGAAGGATCCCTGTCTGCCATATTAAGCAGCAATTCGAGTATATCCGCATTACAATCACCTAAACAAAGAACAAGACTCGCGGAGTAAGAAAATATAAAGTCATTATTCAGCAGGGAGGAAATATTCATGAATTAATTTATTTTGTCATACCTTGAATAATGTCAACTAAACATTCGATAGCTGTTAAACGAACATTTTCGTAATGACCAATTCTAAAAACAATATATATTACAAACGAAAAAGTTTAATTCAGAGGCCAAATTTTAGTCAACCTCTAGACATCAATATACATAAATATCAAATTGCTTCTAAAAGGCTAAATATATATTTAGCACTTTAAGAACTGAACGGCTTCTTTATTCATTCTTTTGCTGAGACCATTTTGCAAGTTATGCTAGAAAGACATTAGGAAATGTTTCGTTTGAGAAGAATTAAGAAACATTTGTCAAAACCCTTTATCGAGCAGTGTTGCCACAGGTGTTGCCATATGTCAACAAATAAATTATCATGACAATGCGCCAGGGCATTGATATGTAAATCTTTTCACTTTGCTAACATGTAGCACTAGCATCCATATTTTGTTATTATGGCTGCCATTTTGGTTTGAAGCATTGGTTTGAAGCGATGTAGAATGTTTTTCACGACATAAAGGTGAGTGTTTTACTATATTTTTAGTACGGCATAATGGCCCAGTTTTGTCTAGATTAGTTATCATTATCTAAAATGCGTGGCCAGGTTAATGTATGATATTTAAAAACTAAAAAAATTATAAGATTTTTATTATTGCTGCAATTGGGACGTTCCGTTTAATAACCGACCCCCCCTCCCTAAATAGCCATGTGAATATGAATAACATAGTCATGCTTTAATTCCATTGACATATATACAGTGACATAGCCAGGATTTTCAGTCAAGGGGCCCCAAAAATGTACTGGGGTTGGGGGAGTGCAACATAGGAATTTGTATTAGTCAGAAATGCCAGGGGGCCAGCGGAGTTGTATATATATAAAATGTATACATTTTAGCTGTAAAACTGTATTCATTAGGATAACTTTGTTCTGCAGGCAATCAAGGATGGAGGCGGAGAAGAACATGATATACTACGGAAGAAGAAGTTTGGTATATATTACAGCCAGGTTCAGATTCGGAGTAGTCAGAGCTTGAAGATGATGACTATATTCATCAAGTAGCATTTGAAAATTATGTACATAGTAATACTCTATTCAAGAAAATGACATTGAAAATGTAGAGATTGTCTGTTCAGATAGTGCCTATATCACTGGCCAGAGCACACGTAATCATAGAATCAATGCCGACATTGCAAGGCAGTAGAACATATTGCAACAAGTGCAATGTTTGCTTGTGCCTGACTAGTGCAAGAAACTGCTTCAAAGACTTTCACACTGGTTGAACCACATTATGGTAACATAGGCTAAGCTGGGTCATTGTCGACATTATAAGACACTGACTGGCTTCGGTAATCAGTACGTAGAACCTGTGGAAACAAGTGAATAGTACAAGTAATATTAAATTTCCTTTCTTTCAAGTAATATAGAATTTCATACTTGTTAAATGTCATTATAATATAACATTGTTAACTAATTTCATTGTCAGTAATCTAATGCTGCCGCAGCACTCATGTGTTACTTCCGCGCAACCACCCCTGCCCTCCCCCCAAGTGGCCATAAAAATCGACTAAAACCCCTAGCACTACAGCAACAAGTAAATTTATGTCAACTAGCACTGGGATTTGCAAATTTGCTGAAAAAACATTCTGTCAAACAACTCAATATCTGTTTAATCAGACATTTCCCTCAAAATATATTAACCCATAAGGGCAGTGTTGCCATATGGCAACAAATAAAAAAAATGACTTCCCCCCTTTTTTGTCCAATTTTATTATATATATTGCTTTTCTATTGTTTTTGAACAAATTTTTGCAGAGGAATTAATTTTTTGAGTGGTATTTAAAAATTTGCCAGTAAAGGGTTAATTATTTTCATCCAAACTATATACGGTTGATTACAACACTTTTGTGTGCAAACCAAAAATTTGAAAGTCATCACCTTTCCTTATTGTAATGCACTAGGATCTGAATGAATGTTTACAAGTTTATACAAATGCAATTTTTAGCAATTATTCTAGCTTTATTAGCATGACTTAATACAAAAAGTATTGCTAAAGCTTTTATTAAAAATAATGACAATATTAAGGTAATTAGATAAAAGTAATTACAACAATAAACAATATAGTTACTATAATTATTTACATATTATGAATATTGAAACTACTAGGTTATATATAGTATGATCTGTAGTTTATCTTTTTTTCTTTCTCATTACCTATTTTCTATTATATATTTTAACTGGTTTCAAGGCATTTATTTCTTTCTTCAAGACAGGAAGTAATAAACTTCGCAACATGAGAAATTGTATTTCGATCTCTTGTACTCTTAGTTTTATGCAGTATATATCCGCGTTGAATGGACTATATTTTCAATGAAAGAAGAACGCAAATTACTGTATTTTTCACATCTTAAAGTAAAGTGGTATTCGTCTTCCACTTCATCAGCTTTACAAATTTCCCATAATCGTTGGTCACGGGAAATATTTGGATAACGACCATATTCTATCATGAGTTTATGGTTAATTGTCTAAATTTTGTAAGTTTTCGTTTGAACAATATTTCTGACTACATTAAGATATTCTTCTAATTGTGTGCCGTTCTTAATTTTTGAGTAGAAAGCTAGTTTATTTGAATTATCTATTTGCATGATATTTCCAGAAAGAATATTTGCCATGCATGTATATTGTTGTGTAGTTGTGTTAGTGTATAGTTAATGCCTGTCCAGCATAACTATAAACATTATTATCACCAAACGTTTTCAAGTTATCATTACATAATCTACGGTTGTCACCTTTACTGGATTGAAGTTACAATTTTCAACAATACGTGTGTGACAAAATAGACAAATTTGGCTAACGCTTGTTTATACCCAATTCACAACTTTGGATAACTCACATGTCTAGTTACTATTGTTCTAGTTTGCGAAAACATTGAATAGAACAAAGGTAACTAAGCATTAGAATGATCTACATGAGTGAATAGCTCTTATACATAATTCTAATGCTTAGTTACCTTTGTTCTATTCAATGTTTTCGCAAACTAGAACAATAGTAACTAGGCATGTGAGTTATCCGAAGTTGTGAATTGGGTAGCAACGACGTAAACAGCGTTAGCCAAATTTGTCTATTTGTAAGGGTGATTGCAAAAAAATTCTATGGAAAATTATTTTCATACCTGGCAAAATACTTGAACACATCAGGATCTGAAGGAACATGGCCATTTATCTGAAGAAATCGTAGACCTTTTAGACAACTAAAAAGAAAATGAGTATAGGTAATAGCATGGTTTCGAGTGCAATTTGAATATAACATGCATGAACGAGTTAGTTTTTAAAAGACCACAAACACATACCTTCATACTGCATACCTTGATGTATCAAAACTATACATACCTTCTCGTTACAATGTATATATAATGTAGACACTAAAATTACGTTATAGATTTTGAAACACATACCTGTTGTTACAACATATTTATACGAGGGAAGAAGTTTCTCCAGGTTTAAATATTTTGTAATTTCTGCCAGGATAGCCTGTAACAAAGTTAAAACACGTATTTGAGATTATATTTTTACACTATATAATGGTATAAAACCATTTCTAAATCGTTCATTCTTAGCTTAACGAAATGGCAGGGATTCCTTCCATAGATTATAGAGACTATTATTCTAGGTGAAAGTTCCAGGATTTAGATATCTGAAGAATAAAACTTGTTCTCCTCGATCTTTTAGAGTAATAAAATAATCAAACAAGTAGTTTCCTGTATATAAAGAATTCTGACAATAATACAATGAGCTACTATTTTGTACCTCAAACCATGGCAACTAGCTTATTGTGGAATATTATCTACACCAGACGCTCATGTTTGAGTTTAGAAAAACGTGTGAGAACGGAAATATTGTCTTATATTATTTTCACTGATGGCGATCTGGGCTCACAGATCAGAAGGCTTGAGAAACAAATCATCATGCTGTTTCCACAAAATGATTCTGTACATGCAATCTGTTTGAAATCTTTTTGACTGGATCTATTTTTAGTAAAAATACACATAAGTAGTAATATAGGGGCCGATCAACCCTTATTTTTGGGGTGGAGCAGGGTAGAGCAGGGTGAAGCAGGGTAGAGCGGGGGGAGCAAGGTGGAGCAGGGTAGAGCAGGGTGGAGCACATCATTAAAAATTCAAACATCATTAGCATATGGTACATTAACATAATGTAGGGGTGGTACGGGTTGCTACGTGGTCATTAGCATAGGAGGGTGGGTGGCACGTGGGGGCACGTGGTCATTAGCATACGAGAGTGTGCAACATCATTAACATAAACATTAATTATGTATTGACATCATAATGATATGCAAGGCGCGTTTGGGCAAAACAGTCATTATGTTGAGTTCAGCAAATTTTGTGCAAAAAAATATGGTTTTGTTGTCGCGAGATTTATAAACTCCTTCAGTCTCGTATGTTAAAGGGATTTAAACCTTACCAAGTTTCAAGCGTTTAGATGTAGCAGAGGATGAAAAGCAGTGATTTTAAAGCGAGATTTACGAGTGTATACAAACATTGTATGCAAACATAATTCTATGTGTAGGTTTGTAAGTCATTTGCAAATCGTCAACGGCGATTTGAATAAATTGAGAATATATAATTATAGGACGGGAAAATATTGTACAATGTACACACACAGAATTCATTTTAAAACACATTTATTGCTTAAAATTTATTTTACAACGTTAGTAAGGTCTGCTCCTAAGAGCATATCGTTTAGGTATCTTTAAAGAGTTCTCATATTCTTGTCTGTCTTCGGGTGATAATCTTACTATATCCTCAGCTTTCATAGGAATATATTTTGGTCTCTCGTGAAGCAGTCTTTGTTCGTAACCTTCTCGTTGCTCTGGAGTCATCATTGCTAAATCTTTAAGTCTCCAATCAGCCGAGTCTACCCAATTGTGGAAAAAGTTGTGTTTGAGTTTGGGTCGTTCTCCTTGTGTTGGTGGTGGTGTGAGAAAGCCAGGTTTAGGAGTAGCAGGCACAGGTTGTGTCATCTCGATAGATCTAGGAGTGGTTGGTTGTGTTATCTCCTTAGGTTCAGGAGCGGTTGGTGGTTCAATGATATCTGGGGTTACAACAATTGCAGGATGATGGACTGGAATATCCATCTTATTTTTAAAAGTTAGAAATCGATTTAGTTGGTCAGAATACAGCTTGCTTTTTTCAACCACGGTAACCTGTGATGCTTTAATGATCTCTTGCATTCGCTGCTCGGTGTTATACATTGCATTTACAAGGGGTGGTTGACGATAGGACTGTTTCCGTACATATTCGACTAAGACCTCGCCTGGTAATACATTTGTTTTGAGTCGTTGTTGATCATCCGTTGTAGGTTTTAAATCCAACATCAAATACCCATGAGGACGACTCGTGGCTTCTTCATAACTCCTCATAAACTCTCGCACTCTGCCAGGATGAATTTGTCTTGCAAGCATAGAGATTTGTTGTTTATCTCTTGGTGACTTAAACAACACGATATAATGGGCGTTGAGACTAATATCTCTCATCTCTTTACCCTGATGAAATATATTTTGGACAATGTAGATGACGGACAAATTTCTGTGATGACTCCCTTTTGTGAAAAGATCAGCTATACGTTTGTCCTTGCCAGATTGTGCCATGAGATCATCTAGTACGATCAAATTGCGTTGAGAAACATCTAGGTAATCTGCTTTGTCGGTATCTTAAGGTATTCCTTCATTGAATTCTATTCCAGGCATCGTTCTCATCATATCGAAATAGGATGGTTGCCATTGACCATAACACCAGATGATACGCTGAGGAGGTGGACTTATGGTTTTCTGGGCATTCTCCAATAGACTTTTCACCCATACAGTCTTGCCACTTTGTGTACATCCTGCTACGATACAAGTAAAGGGGTGTTGCAGAACTGTAGATCCTCTTATGATTTTAACTGGTTCAATATGAACGTCTTCATGAATGTTGGAAGTATGGCGTTTAAGGTTACCACGTGTCGAAAACACTTTAGGGCATACGTCGCATACAAACGACATGTTTACACCACGAACGTCAAGGTGTATCTGATAATAAATCTGTTAATCCACTCAATTTATCTTCCTTATTTTCCTTATCTTTATCTTCCTTATCTTTATCTTCCTCATCTTCCTTATCTTTATCTTCCTCATATCTATCTTCCTTATCTTCCTCATATTTATCTTCCTTATCTACCTCATATTTATCTTCCTTATCTTCCTTATCTTTATCTTCCTTAACTTTATCTTTATCTTTATCTTCCTTATCTTTATCTTTCTTATCTTCCTTATCTTCTTTATTTTTATCTTCCTTATTTTTATCTTCCTTATCTTTATTTTCTTTATCTTCCTTATCTTTATCTTCCTTATCTTTATCTTTATCTTCCTTATCTTTATCTTCCTTATCTTTATCTTCCTTATCTTTATCTTCCTTATCTTTATCTTCCTTATTTTTATCTTCCTTATTTTTATCTTCCTTATTTTTATCTTCCTTATCTTTATCTTCCTTGACTCTTTCTTTATCTTTCTTTATCTTCCTTATCCCCTCATTCTTATATATGCACGTCTTTCAATAAGGTCTTCATTACTTTGTTGACCGTCGAGCAGATATGACTAACCTTCCCAAGCATAGATCGTTTATAGAGCTCCTATGTACTTCTTATCCAACTCAACAACAAGCTCTGTTGAGATCTACATCTCATGAACAGATTCGGTTTCTATGCAATTGTGTGAAAAAGTTTATGAACCTCGCACTTTCTAAACACACAATGGACAAACTTAGACCTTTTGAACACGATATTATTGAGCTAACTACCAAAAATAAAAGTGTTAAAACAAAAAGGAAGATACTTGTTCAGCGTGGAAATGGTTTCCTAGAATTGGTACTGGCTCCAATCTTAGAAGGACTTGCATAATTGGGAAAAATGATCAACATTAAATTCATATCCATCATTACAACCATGGATAGCACCAAAAGATTATCTCCTGAACAGTGGCGACTTCACGACATTCTTCAATATCTTGACAATGAAAATAGTTAAGGCGCTAAAGAAATCCTTCACTCCATTCTCACATCTACGGACATTTTGACGTGGAATACAAAAGGAGAAATCGTCTACAGAGGACAGGATATACATGGAACTGATATTGTAAACATTCTAAAATATTGCACGAGGCCTTTTCATCCATATATTCCAGAGCCTTATGGATTGAGTATATTTCTCAAAGGTCTTGCGGCATTGGAAATTGATAAATGTCTTATCACCAACGGGCGGGTCCTCGCAATGCTAGCACGGATGGAGTCACGGCAAGATGAAGATACTGAGGATTCGTCTGAAGATATAAAATGTAACAATTGTGAAAATTGTTTACAGATATGTCAATTGGGTACATGCCCTATCTGTACATGGACAGATTTTTATTCGAGTTTTACCGGATGTCACTGTATGATTTGTGATTGTACACTTTACAAAGATGATTTCACACATACGATTGCGTGTTGTTCACATTGTTATTGTGATGAAATATTAGATGTCCGTACAAATAGAAGTCACTTTTATGATTCAAATAAAATACACAAGTGAAGTATTCTCCAATCAGTTGAACATTGGAAGCCGACCAAGACACATAAAAAGATGAGGGGTGTACTTATCCCCGACGTAAGGCTACTAACTGAACATTACACAAGAAATCAACGTGGTGGTAGTATTGAAGGATTTCATGGAGCAAGAATGCAGAGGGGATATGGGATCGGGGGTATTTTCAGAAGCCTTGCTAGATTTGCAATACCTTTATTCAACCAAGGCGCACAAGTAGTAGGAAAGAGAGCGTTACAAGCAGCAACGGAAGTTGGTCAAGACGTACTCGATGGGAAAAATGTATCAAAATCAATAAAGTCTCGTGGACGGGAAGTTGTCAAAGACTTTGTTGAACAGGGCGCAAAGACGCTACTACGACAATCAGACCGAGGAAATAAGAGATGAAAAAATTCACGCAGTGATATACCATCCACCAAAAGGAAAAGACTGTGTTTCAATATAGACGATGAGGATAGAAAACCAACAAGGTGGATAAGGGATGATGAAAGTAGCGACGAAAATGACTCGGACAGTGAATATTCCCAAGATGACATTTAAGACACTCTGTAAAAGAAATTTTAAGCAATAAATGTGTTTTAAAATGAATTCTGTGTGTGTACATTGTACAATATTTTCCCGTCCAATAATGATATATTCTCAATTTATTAAAATCGCCGTTGACGATTTGCAAATGACTTACAAACCTACGCATAGAATTGTGTTTGGATACAATGTTTGTATATACTCGTCTTAAAAATCTAAGCCGTTTGTCTAAGCCGTTTCGTATAAGGTGATATTAGATACGAGAATATATTTACTCGTTGTCGAAACGGACTGTGTTTGGAACACGGCGCTTGGGAACTTTATAAGGACGCTTAGCTATTGTGATGGTTCAGCTTAATGATTGTTTTCGCCCAAACAAGCCTTTTGACTTAATCCCTTAATGAGTTAAGCTATTGTGTCTATAGTTTACATTAGTTTACAATGTTTGTAAATCTCGCTTGTATAGACTTTACTAAATATACGCTTGAAACTTTGTAAAGTTATTAGTATTGGTCGACTCAGAAAGAAATACTTCACTAGATACGAGATTCAAGGAGTTTATAAATCTCGCGACAACAAAACCATATTTTTTTGCACACAAAATATGCTGAAGTCAACATAATGACTGTTTTGCCCAAACGCGCCTTGCATATCATTATGACGTCAATACATAATTAATGTTTATGTTAATGATGTTGCACACTCTCATATGCTAATGACCACCTGCCACCCCGTGCCACCCACCCTCCTATATGCTAATGACCACGCACCACCCCGTACCACCCAGTGCCACCCCCTACATTATGTTAATGTCCCATATGCTAATGATGTTTGAATTTTTAATGATGTGCTCCACCCTGCTCCACCTTGCTCTACCCTGCTCCACCCCCAAAATAAGGGTTGATCGGCCCCTATATTACTACTCACATACCTTGCATTCTTCTGAAAGCTTTAAAATCTGTTTACCTTCACTGAAAGAAAGAGATATTCATTTCAGTAAAATATCCGGTATTTTGTGGATTCTATAATGTAGATCAGGGTATGATGGTTTTTGGAGTGAGTGTGTTAGTTTTTCAGCGTTCGTACAGGTCAGGAAGAATAGAAATCAAGGAGGTTTTAAGGACTTTCCAGGCAATGTATCTGGAAATCCAAGGACTATTTAGGGCTGAAAGGCATTAGAAAGCGTTACAAATCTTTTTTGTTCAACGAAACAGGCTAATCCCACAATGCATGCGATGTGCTGGACACTTCATCCCAATGGAGTTTTCGTCTGGACCTAGGAAGCGACCGGATAATTTTCTATTTAGAACTCATATTTTTGTCATTGAAAATCGCCTATTTTCGCAGGTATGTATCGATAGGCCTATTATGCATATATGTGTACTACACTATCAAACAAATGTCTCTTATGTGTTTGTATGTCTGTATAATATACATTTACATTGAGGATAAGCTGAGATAACCAACTCACCTTTAATGCAATCTAAACATGACTCAGACAGTGTCTTGTATCCTTCGCTGAAGTACTTTATGCTTACCTGTTTGTAATAACAATGGGTACAGTTGGTGTAATAGTATTAACCAGACCATTCAGAATAGCGCTTACATAATCACTGTCAGAATACTAGTAAGAAAAGTATATTGATTACACGAAAAAATGGGAACTTAAATAGAATAATACTCTATTCAATTTATAGTTAAAGTTGAAACTGAAAGCAAATTATACACAGTAAATACAACTGTCTAACCAACCTCGTGTCCAGCCCTCGCCTCAACCTGATTCCCAGGGTTTCGCCTCCGCCCTCCCCCCCCCCCCCAACAGCTGCTCCGCCGAATTCTATCTCTAATTTCCTCAATAAAATTTTTTGTTTTGGTTTACGAAAAACACCAGGTTTATTTATTATTGCAAGGCTTTCGATCCGTAAGCCCGGGTGTGATGATTATGTGACGGTTTAATAAATTTTCAAATGACGCGAGCAAACAGATCACGAACTTTGAATTGAATTTAATAATCTTCAAGGTACGTTTACACGCTGCGATTAGTCGGGCCGATTTTAGGTTTGGCTGAATGACAATGACGAATATTTTCAGTTGGTGAAGTCGTCAGATGACGTGACTACTCCTTTTACAAATATCATTAACGTGCATCTGAAATCGCCTGACAAATCGCAGCGTGTAAACGTAACTTTAAAGAGAGATGTCCTTAAAGGAGCTCTGGTTTAAAAGGAGCTCTGTATCTACGATAAATACAAATAGTTAGATTACGTAAATAAGACAATTAATACATATAGGTAAAGTTAGTACATTTAAATGAGTACTTAAAGTTAATAGTCAAAGTTCTTTTAAATATCGTTTAAGACGTCTCCTAAATAAAAGAGGTTTTGCTCATTTGTAAGATTTGTGGAAGAGTGTTCCATATTTTTACGCCATTAATCCTAAAGGAACTTTGATACTTCGAGGTTCTTCCAACTTTGATGTACAAAAAGGACGTGTAATTTAAATCAAAGTCTTATACTATTAGCAATGATGAAGATCTGGTTCGCGGACCAGAATATTTGCAATAATAAATAAAAAAATATCATTGAAATTTGTTACAATTTTGAATACGAAACTTCTTAACAATCGAAAATACCAGACTACTGTCATCTTAGGTAGTATTTTGCTACCATAGTTGATTGTCGTTGCTCATTCATTTGTGCATGCCAAATACATATTATGGTTTTGAAAAATCGTATATGCCGTATATATTACCTGATTTAATCTGTTGTCGTTGTATTTTAGTAGATCGAGAAGAAACTGCATGACAGGTTTGGACATTGTGAGTGTGTGTCTCTACAAAATCCAATTGACGAAACCAGTGCCTAAAATAGTGAAGGAACAGTAATCTGGTGTTAAATAGAAATGAAACACATTTCTCATTGGAAGGGTATTTTCTTCAAGGATTGCAGATATTGATGAGATGACAGCACCCAGAGTTGCAAAAAAGCTGCGGTTATGCGGGTATCACCCGTGAGGAAGGTTTACTGCATTGAAGAAGGTTGAAAGTGAAACACTGAATAAAACATTGCAAAGCAGAAAGTACTAGACTAGTCAGGCGAGTATTAGTAGTAACACTGGCAAACCGACCCAGACAAAAGGCTGCATGTCGGAAAATGTCCAGCTATTTTGAGGAAGGTTGGGAAAACCCAAAATCCAACCTGGAGGTTGAAAACGTTTTACAACTCGGACAACACCACACATATTTTAACATGAACAGAAACAAAAAGACAAGGACTTAAATATTTTACATATATGTGTGAGTCTTATTGATTGTATTTCTCAATTATTGAATGCCCTTTTCAACAGTTTTTGAAAATATAGACCATTCGCAGAATTACTGGAGCGTACCATTATACACGCCTCGAATTCAATCTTTTGAAAACAGCAGAAACTTCAAACATTGCGTAAGACAGAATAAAATCCAAACGAAATTGAGCACGTTTGAGATCCAAATATGTCTTGAAATATTGCTATCAGGGACAAATGAATGTTCCATGGTTCTCCAGTTTCATTTTGAAGCTAAAAATTATACAATTATACAATGAAAACAGTAAATGACAATTAGATTCCCTAACTTTGTTTGTAATTTTAGGATAAAAACAATATTACAATTATTTTTTAGTAAATAAACTATAATGGTGTTTGATTGCCATAGAAATTCACAAAGAATTTAAGAGCCCTTATACTATATATAATCTCCTATTTATTAAGACCTAAGTCATAATTTAGCCCAGGGCGTTAAATATCCTCTTGTAAAAGAAGACATATCTCATTTATTTGGTGGAAAATTACCGGAGAGGGATACCAAACAATATCCTTCTTTTTGGTACAAAAATATATACCTATCGCTATATATACTACGATATAATATATAAATTTTTACTAGACTATATATTAGTTACTAAATTGAATTAGTCCAAAGGGGAATGGTCTACATGAAACCATTTGGCATTTAAATTGGACTCCACTAAATATATTTACATGAAAATAGTGATATACAACATAAATCAATTCAGAATTTATAACGAATTTAATCTTTTTATATACGCATACTAAAAATACATGCATGCAGCAACCCCTCGCCACAGCTAAACAACTACTAAGCTTTTTCGTCGCAAAATCTGCTATGCAAAGGAAGATTTACTTGAAACAAGAATAGACTTGTCAGAACACTGCGGTATATTCAGAATAGGATCGTGAAAGGGTAAAACGAGACTACAAGAGCTGGGATTTCTTAATTAATGGCCGAGTTGGGTATCTGGGTTTCAGCCAAATTTTGGCTGGGAAAACGGAATTCGGAATCCCCCCCTCCCCTTCTTCACGACCCACTCAAAGGCTATCGCCATATGAATGTACTACTTCACGTAAAAAGTCAACTAAAAGTGTTTCCGTTCATCTCAAATGTGCGAAAAGGAAATATTGATATTTTTGGAAATATATTTTGGGTTAAGGATTTTTGGAAGGATACCAATGGAAATTTTCTTTCAAGCAGTGGAAGCACTGTAAACACAGCCCACTGATAGCCAGTGAACTGTATATTTGACTAGCTCAGTGGTATAGATAGTTCACTGGCCACAGCAACAAGACCAATAAGTTAAATTTCTTTTTTTGTAATACAAAACAGGGTACAAAACGGCAAAAATAATTAAAAGATTACTACTGAAATATATCATGTAGGTATGTTATTATGCATTATATAATCCTCATATTAATGTAAAATTCAACCTTCCGTTCAATAAAAATTTTCGAAAAGTTCATAAAACAGATAGAACTAAACTGCATTTTACCGATAAATTCCTTTTTGAAATGAAATCAGTTGAAAATACACAATTCTCTCGTAAAAATGATTTCGCTATGTTTTTAATTTATAGCTTTTTAATAACATAAAATATAGGATACTTTAACTGGAATTAAATGAGAAACTATGTATTTTTAGTAGAATCATACTAGTATACTATTGCAAATGCTGTAATTTGATTGGCTACGCTACTCGCTATCTAATTGTCGATAGATAGCGAGTAGCGAAACAGCCATCTCCTCGGCGCGATTTTTAACGAATTTATTTCAATAAATTATAAAAACGTTTTGAAATACTGTTTTCTTTGCTGTTTTCCTGTTTGTCACCAAATTGCAAGTGTACATCATATTGAGAAGCAACATTGGAAAGACGAAAGGGAGGATGGCAGTATGCCTGGCGTCAAAAATATTTCAAAATATTTCAAACGATACAAAGACAGTAAATGGGCAGAAAGGGAATGGGTAGGGTATATAATTTTAAGATTTTTGGACATCTCGTTCGATAGAACTAGTAGTAGAAGGGTTTTTTCCCCGAGCTAACGGCGCGAAGCAACGAGCGAGGGTACTAATTCCGCTCGGATATTTACACCCCAGGTATGTGAGAACATAGCGGATTGCAAAGTCGTCTGCCATTATGTCATGGATGGTTTTCTACGTTATGTGCATGCGCGAGTATAGGCCGAGAGAAAACTGGTAATTCAAAACAAGATAAATGAAAATTTTCAAGAGAACTTTCAATTGTTAAAGTCAGCAAGAGAAAAAACAGTGGAATGACCGGAAAAAAGTCACGATTTTGAATACTTGCTCTTAGTATGCAGTTTAGTTTGTGGATTTGCAAAGGCGTATGTCACTCTGTGCGGTTATGGCAATATTGATTAAGCTTAAAAGGTATTTTAGCAAGATCACATTTGAATTTTGAAGAAACAACATAATCTCAAAAACTTCATTTCAAAGGTAAATTAAAAAAAAATCTACTGTTCAAAAAACAGTTGAAGTATGAAAATCTTAAATTTTTGACGTTTTTTGTGGTTGAATTTTACAGCAAATCAAAGCTAAAAGAGTACATAATAACATAGTACCTACTTAATATAGTTGGGCAATTCATAATTTTCTAGTTAAAAGTACAAATCTTATCACTATTTTACCATTGTTACAGTGATACTAAATACTTCATGCTACAATAACTTTTGGGAAGTATATTAATTGCTTAGTTCGAATGGGCGAGTGGATTCTGCATGCCTGTATTTCTAGTAGATGGAATATTCAAACGAAAATTTATATACAATTTTAGACCTAGCCAGGAGCAGTTGCCTAAAGTTGCATTTTTCGCAGACCTGTAGGCCTATCTAAATTTTCGCTCGAATATTCCATCTACAAAACCCCTTCTATATAATTTTACTATTATCAAAAATCTCTCAATCCTGATGTGTAACTACACGTCTAACTTTCAGTTCGTGTACGACTCCATTCCCGAATTCATATTAGGGACGGGAAACTCGTCTCAGACGGGAAACTCGTTTGTGAAAACCCGTCTGAATATGAATTTAGGGACGGATTTAAGACGAGTTTCCCGTCTAGATGGGATTCCCGTATAACTTTCCCGTCTGTTTGGACGGGAAAGTTGGACGGGAAAGTTAGACGGGAAACTCGTCTGCCCCCGGATTCATATCAGACGAGTTTCCCGTCCCTAATATGAATTCGGCTAATGTTACCTTAGCAAGTCTTTTTATAGCATTCAAACGAACTTTATAAAAGCATTCCTTCTGTTTTGCTGTATTTATAAATGCCATCATTGTTTGGCGTGTAGGAAAATTCATCAAGTTTTCTATGGCCTAAAAATGGGAATGGAAAAGTACAATATTAGAGAGATTGCAGCCCACGCATGAAGTAAGTTAATAAGGGTTAGTTATAATAATAATAATAATATTTAATATTTATATTGCGAAAATAAAATGCTATAGTATATGATCAAATGCGCATAACCAATATATAAGTGCAAGAGTCTTCTTCATAAGTCAAAGCGTGAGTATAAATAGTCTGGCATAAGAGTAAGTAAAACAGTCTATAGCATTAAACAATGTAAACGAGCCTGCATGCATTGTGTACTGATAGATTGCAAAGATAATTCGAAGTCTCAAATGCCATATACCTTACTTGTGTTTAAATTCGCGAAATTAAAACTGAGCGAAAAATTATCCACGCGAAAAGGTTTGCTGTTGTAACATGCGCGAAAAATAATCCAGGTGTAAACATTCGCCACCGTAACAAAAAAACTGATTGTAACTTGTAACTTTATTTATCCGCGGTAAACTCATCAGGACTTTACATCAACTGTGCACTAAATTACATAACGTCATTACATAGAATAGATATATAGATATAATATATAAGATAAAATAGATACTTAACTAAGCTAGAATGCTTGCTTTCCATGAGTGCCGCGTGCAATTACAAAACGGATAAAAATATGAAAACTATAGGACGGTATATTTATCGTAAGAAGTTGCTGCAGTCAGACCTAAACATACTCAGAGAACTAGCCTTCCGTAACTCAATAGGAAGGCCATTACAGAGCACCGCACCACTATAACTATGCTTTAGATAATTGGTGCGTGGTTGAGGTAAGACTAGTTTGTCCACGGCGTCTCTCACGGTGTAACTTGTAATATTATTGCGAACAACAAACATTGACGTCATGTAGTCCGGGGCAAGGCCGTTGAGAGATTTATACATCATAACAGCTTTATATATACCTACATCGCACTTGGTATAATACGTATTAGCCATTAGATTCCTTGTTAAAGCTACATGCATATAAAGAAACTGTCCTGCTTATCATTCTCTTGAGATTTTTCGGTTCAGATGGCTTCGAAATTTTAACAAGCATTTTCTTTAAAGTATCTAAATGTCATTTTAACATGAAAAACCATTATTTAAGTGCGATTTTCCAGTGTTGTACTGTTTGAAGGTGCGCAAAATGTAAACTGCGCGAAAATATCGCATTTAGGGTGAGCGAAAATTAGTACCACTCGAATTTAAATTCAAGTAAAGTATCTATGCTCATCAGGCAAATGAACCACCACCACCTTATTCTAATTTCTTCTAAAGTAAATAAGCATAAACAAAACTGAATAAATGCGATTAAAACTGAATAAACTGCATGTTTAACTAAACATACTGTATATCTTTGAAAAGAAAAACTAAACAATTTTTTGGCATAATTCCCTGTTCAATGTCATCAACTCTCCTATCTCGCTTACATGGTTCGTCATGTTACACAACTCAGGGAAATAAGTCTAATAGAACAGTGGACTTTTTATGTCAATCATGGTCACACAAAACCAATGATATATGCATGGAACAACAAGTCATTGATCTATATAGATCAACAATGCAAATTATAGAACAATAGGTTTGGGTTTATCATCTATACCATTAAAAAATCAGTATATATACCTATATATATATACCATAAATCAGAAAAACTCTGAGATGACATGCAATACTTCAATACTAACACTATTAACTTACGGAAAAATGCTCAGTTTTTCTTCATATTTAAGTAGCAAGTACTGAGAAATTAATTAATATAGGTCTGTCAGATGAAAATGTGAGTAGCGATTTTTACACTAGCCTTAATTCTATTCCCAATGAAAGAGGTTTTAAGATGACTTTCCTAAACATTGTCAGTTTGCCTAAAAATATTGATGAAATACGTTACTCAATGTCTAACAAACACATTGACCTGATTGGTTTTAGTGAGACACGACTTGATCTGAATATAACCGATAATATGATTGACCTTGATGACTATGATATTATTAGAAAAGACAGATCAAGAAATGGGGGTGGAGTTTGTATCTACTTGCGTAGCTCTATCAACTACAAAATTAGAAATGATCTAATCCCCTCTGAATTGGAGGCTGTTTGTGTAGAAATTATAAAACCACATAGTCGACCATTTTTGGTTACAACTATTTATCGACCACCAAATTTGGCAAACAATTTCTTTGAAACGTTTGAAAAATTAATCAAAGCAAATGATGATGAAAATAAAGAAATATATATTCTTGGTGATTTAAATTGTGACATGCTTAAAACAGAAGCTGATACCCCAACCAAAAAAATTAAATCACTGTATGAATTGTATCAATTGTCACAATTAATTAAGCTACTCGAGTAACCATGACAACCTCCAGCCTCATTGATCATATAGTTACTAACACACCAGAGAAAATCTCAGATTCTGGTGTAATACATACAGGAATCAGTGATCATAGTTTGGTATATGCTATCAGAAAAATACATATTTCTAAGAAACAAGATAAAAACATAGTGGAAATTAGAAATATGAAAAACTTTGATGGGCAAAAATTTGTTGAGGATTTGCTTAGTCAGCATTGGGAATATGTGTACTTTTTCGCAGATAATCCAAATTCTATGTGGGAGATTTGGAAGAAATTGTTTACAGAAGTACTAAATAAACATGCACCTATTCAACATAAAAGGATCAGATCAAAAAAAGTCCCATGGATTACTAACGAGATAAAAAAGCTTATACATAAGAGGGATAGATTTAAGAGAAAAGCCATAGTGAAAAACTTTGAAACAGATTGGGAAGTGTATAAACAAACCAGAAATAAAGTAAATATACAAATAAGAAAGGCCAAAAAGGATTATTACTCCAAGAAAATTGCTGGTCAAAAACAAAATCCAAAAGAGGCTTGGAAAACAATAAACAATTTACTGGGAAAGCAAAACAAACCAACCAAAGTGAATGAGCTGAATATAAATGGAAATATTAATTTAACAAATTCTAAAGACATTGCAGAGGGCTTCAATGAATTCTTTTCAAATATTGGTTCTGACTTAGCTAGCAAACTTGATACGTCAAATTGCAATTTTCAAGAATATATTAAGAAACCTAAATCAGAATTCACAGGATTTGAGTCAATTACTACCAACAAAGTTTACCATCTCCTGCATGGCCTTTCCAGTGCAAAAGCCACTGGCATTGACAAAATTTCAAGTAAAATTTTAAAACTAGCAGCACCTGCTATCGCCAGTTCATTAACTTATATCTTTAATCAGGCTATTGCACTATGCACTTTCCCTGATGAGTGGAAAATGGCAAGAGTATCGCCTCTTTATAAAAATGGTCCAAAAATATGCCTGGTAACTACAGACCAATTTCTGTTTTGCCAGCCGTTAGCAAAATTATGGAAAGAATTTTATATGACCAACTATATGATTATTTGACAAAATTTAAACTACTTAGTGATTGTCAATTTGGCTTTCGTAAATCTCACTCAACTGCTACAGCATTATTAGACTGTACTAATAGTTGGTATATGAATATTGACAAAAACTATTCAACTTAGTTGTACTAATTGACTTAAAAAGCATTTGATACTGTCGATCACCAGATTTTACTAAAAACTCGAACTTTATGGCGTAAAAGGAGATGCTTTATCTCTACTAAAATCGTACTTGATGAATCGCACCCAGAAATGTCAAGTAAATGGAACTATCTCTTCAGAGAGATTGAGTAAGTGTGGTGTGCCACAAGGCTCCATTTAGGCCTTTACTCTTTTGTTATATATTAATGACCTGCCTCATTGTTTAAACAAAACAAAACCCCGATTGTTTGCTGATGATACAAACCTAACAGCTGCTGGTCAATCTATAAATGATGTTGAAGCTGCAATGAATTCTGATTTAGAAAACTTAGGAAATGGTTAATTGCCAATAAACTAAGTTTAAATGTAGCTAAAACTGAATTTATGTTAATTGGATCTAAACCAATGATAAAAGTGTTTCAAATATACAGCCAAACATTACCATTGAAAACAAACCAATCAGACAAGTTTACAGTTGCAAAACTCTTGGAGTGACTGTCGACCAGCATTTGTCTTGGAAGAATAATACTGAAAAGGTTTGCAAGAAAATAGCATCGGGAATATCAGCTATTCGTCGAGTAAAAGAATTTGTTGAGAAAGATACGCTTGTTTCTATATATAATTCTATTGTTCGCCCACACTTTACTTATTGCTGTGAAGTATGGGATGTGTTTGGTGAAACACAATCAAAACGTCTCCAAAAGCTCCAAAACAGAGCTGCTCGAATCATAATGAATATGAGCAATGATGTAGATCATCAGGTTGCTTTAGATGCTTTAGGCTGGAAGTCACTTAAAACGGAAAGAATGAAGGCTAAGTCAAAACTGATGTTTAAATTGTTGAATAAAATGGGTCCTAAATCACTTACTGATTTATTTACTTTCAAAAATGAAATGACAAATTATGAACTTCGAGATATTGAAAGTACTTTGCTTACCACAGCCACGTACTAATAGCATGAAAAAAAGTTTCATGTTTGACGGGGCACACATTTGGAACTCTTTACCAAATGAAATTAGGGAGAGCAACTCCCTCATGTCTTTTGAAACTAAAATCACTACTCACATTTTTGAATGACATAGAGATTTGTAAATAGATATGTTTCACTATACGTTTTTCTATACCTTATATTCTTGTACCTACATAACTTTCTTATTCTATACTGTATTACCATCTATACTATATTTTTGTAATCTTATTATCGTACACGCCCCTTGTGGAAATCAGCCTATAGGTTGACAATGGTTAGCGTGTTTAAATAAAGTTATTCTATCTCTATCTATCTATCTAAGGTTATATCGTTATGTTACGGTCACAAGAGGGTTAGGGATAGGGCTGTGATTGGGGTCTATACATCAAAGAGAAATATATTCGTGCGCGTAAAATAACGATATCTCAGTAGCAAGACATCAGACAAGCAACTTTACCTCTGCCTGAGCAATCACATCTCGCTCATGTCTCAGTTGAAAATGCCACATAAAGTCAGATTGCTTGAACAACACTTGACGAATAAGATTTACTTCTGGATCAATTCGAATCCACAGAACTGGCGAATCAGAGCTGAAAAAGTCGAATTATTAAATAAATTTAGTTTAGTAGTTTATTATATATGTTTACCATTTTGAGGTGGACGGAAAGCCTTAACAGTTTTGCAACCGATTTGACAAAGGTTCCGAGGTTAGCTTAAAGGTTAGTGCCTATAAGGGTTAGTTTTTTAGTGAGGGAGGAATACCGGAGTACCCGGAGAAAAACCCTCGAAGCACAGGAGAGAACCAACCAATCTCAACCGAAGTAACTCTCTGCCTTCGACCTGCAGTACAGCCGGCTTAACTCAGAGGTAAGGGGCAGCGCGCTAACCGCATCTGCCACCCGTGCTTCAATTATATACAATCAATATTTGCTTAATGTTATAAATATTAATGAACTTAACATTACCATTCTTTAAAACTCGTTCTTTAAATTACCCCAAACATTTTCATTTTGCAACAGTCAAATACAAATGACAAAAATTAAGTGGTAATATAACAATATATAGTTGATGTTCGCGGACATAAATACGTTTTTGGCCCGAGTCAGACTCGTTTTCGCCCGAGCGTAGCGAGGGTTAAAATGAGTTCTGAGGAGGGCCAAAAACATATTTATGCCCAAGAACATCAACTGTATTACTATTATTATAATTTTACAGGGCATGCACTTACAGTCGGATAAGAAAATCAAAAATATACGGCAAGCAGAATATAAAATGAACAGTGCCGCCATCACGCCGGCATTGTATTTACTAAATTTAAAAACTATATTTAAATATTTAGCAGAAACCGTTTTCAAAAGACAAAAAAATAATTATAAGTATTATTTGAACACTATATATGAACTGATTTAGTTTAGTAAAATTGCCTGAGTTTGGCTGAATAATGCTAGTTTCATTGCACTATAAAAACAAACTTACATTCACTTCGCCATTGTGTTTAATTATATTAATAGTTTCTGGCACTACAGTCTACAGACATTGTCTTCTCGTCTTTTTGGAATGGTTCTTGCTCATTTAACTTCGAAGATCGATAAATTTTACTTCGTTTAGTTTTTTAGCCATGCATTTTGTCGTTAAAAGTATAAAAAAGACACTTGCCGTCAGCCGGCTAAAGACGTAAACAATGGTTTTCTGTCGCTCCACTCGCTCATTAAAAGTTTTGTTCATTTTAGCCCGCAAAATACGCCACAATGCCCGCTAAAAGTATAATAATATCAAACGGGAGGAAACAGTAGGGTGATAAAATCATCATTGCACTCACTTATTACTCTCGAGTAGATTTCAGGGGGTCCGGGTGGTTATTTATTTTATTTTACAAGATCATGTAAATTTGTGCATTCAGCAAGTGACATCACAGCTCGTAATTGTTTCTTCTGGTGGAAAATTCCACGCAACAGCAACTTCCTTCATTAACAACTCGAGTTCTAGACATGCTAAAACACCAAACTACACAAAAAATACTCTTCATTGTGTCTTCGCGTGACTACATGAGCCGAATTGACAAACTATTGCACTAATAATTAAAAAAGCCTTTTCCCTTATTCAACAAAATGTTATTTTTGATCGCAACATACACATTATAATATACTTACTCCATTGTATCAAGATCTATGTCCACTTCTTCTCCAGTCATCAGAGGAATCTTCTTTCGTTTGTTTCTAAAAATATAACCATCGTTAACTATGTTATAAAAGATATGCAAATCTAATTAGAGTTGCAACAAGTTTTGAACCTTATTCCGGCTAGGATTTTGGGTTTTCCCAACCTTCCTCAAAATAACTAGAGATTTTGCGGTATACTGCTATAGTCTGATTGAGTGCAGACTGTCGCTATATACTAATACAAGCCTGACTATAGTCTAGTGCCTGACTGCTTTGCAATGTCTTAGTCATTGTTTTACTAGCTTGCGAAACCTATATGTATATTTCTACGTTATTTTGTGTAATGTCATCCTTTATAGTTTGTGCAAGCGGAATATATATTAACTATAATTATATTGCATTATTGCTTGAATGTGTAAAGAGACAAAACAAGCTAAGCTTAAAGAAAGTTGTATATGCATATTTGAAGTATCATAAGTTCGACTATAAATAACAAATCCTGGTGATTGTACGCAAAGAACAACAGAAAACGTCGGTAAATACAAACGGTGTAACTTTGCGTTATAACACATGTTTACTTGAAGAGAGCGGAATATACCATTTATATGTTCTTGATATTTTATCGCGTGAACATATAAACCGTATATATATGCCACATACTCCACGCTGTGTGACTTTCTGTGTTGTATTCCATACATTGTGAAAATGATATTTCACCGATGTTTGGATATTATACTAAACTTATGATTTAGACTTTATACTATAAGTACATACAAAATGACAATATACGGTGTAAAAAAAATTCTAGATTATTATCCACATGAAACTTCAAACAATGCTTGCTTTGGACAAACAAAAAAATCTGAATTTGCTTATACCTCCTGCTCTTGGAGTGACACTGCACCTCGTGATGACTTGAACTATCTTCAATTTGCACAGTATGTTTGAACGATCCATCTAGTTCTTGAACACAAACTGTGAGCGGACCCTACAAAAGTCAACATTTAAAACTCCAGTCTACTTGCATAAAGAAATCTGAATTCAGGGGTGTATTCCTAAAAGTTTAACAAGGGGGGGGGGGCTCTCGGATACAAAGGACTGAATTCCCACAGTGCCTCCATTGAACAGGTATCACTACAATGCATGACTTGGTATAATGTTCATTGACCCTTTGATCTCGAAATGTAGAGTTTATTTTAAGAGAAATGTATAGCAACCTATAGCATCCTAGAATGCAACCCAACATTCAGTAGGGAGTTTACAACATATTAAGACGATGTTAAGGTCTGTTCACACGATCCGATATGTTGGATCTGATTCTCCTCCTGACGTATGTGACAGTGTGACCAGATTTGGTAAAATATTTTACTTTTGGTAAAATTTAGTCAATTTTGGAAAACGTTTAGTAATGATTTCTTTTAGTAAACTTTTGGTAAATTTTGAGCTGTGAAATGAGCAATGAATGAAACTCTCTAGCCTGAAAATCTCGTTAATTTCAAACATGGAATAGGAAATTAGTGGGTTGTCAGACTGACCTCACCTAGTCGCCTTGTCGGAGCCATGACGTCACTGCCACCAAACGTTTTCAACGTTTACCTGCATTAAACTGATACTTATTCATACTTTTCAAATATTGTTACAACCAATTTCTTATCAAACAGGGGGGGCGAAATTTGGTAAACTTTTTTCTCCATTTATGAAAATTTGAACACAAAAGTTTATTGATAACCGATGGAAAAATCTGGTCGGTCACACTGGTATGTCATTTCACACAATACAGCAACGACAGTTTTCGCCAGGTATGAGCCAATAGCCTTACTCTTGTCAGCACATACGTCAAGATGAAAATCGGATCCTAAAACACGAATCGTGTGATCAGGCATTTATACATACAACTTATTCAATGAAGAACCAGGCCATTTGTCAGCCTGAAGTGCTTCTTGGATATTCTAGATGCTCAATTGCCGGTGGTTTTTAAGCGGTCGGTTCTTTACGTAGGTTTTTACTGCATCTGGAGAAATGTTTTGCTTTGATCCGAACATTTAGGTTCTCTTACCATGTATTTAAATGTTCCCTTTCTTAAGTCTTGGATCAAATCCAACTCCACAATATTACGTTTACGATTAAACACAAACTGACCAGAAAATGATACTACTCCTGACCTGTATCTGTAACCAATGTTAAGGAGAAGAGGATATTCTACTATTCTATTTGATTATAAATACTTATGAATCGAATTTCTGACTTTTTTCTACCTAACTACTGGGCATTTGCCACAAAAAAAGTCAAAGATACGCTACAATAAGTGACAAAATTCGTGGACCGATAGTGTCCCACCTTTCAATGTCACTGATTGTAGTAAGAGTTCTTGCAGTACTTACCAAAATATACGTTTAGTCAGTGCCATGCAGAAAGACTCATACTTACGACTTCCAGTTATAGCTGTTGATCTAGTTAACCTCAAAATCGAAGTTTGGATAGATCAGATGGGCTAGAGGAAAGCAGTACAGAAATTTTATAAAGTCAGGATACATCCACTGATCCACAAAAACGTTGAGGTCTTTCCCAGAAACAACAGAGATTGAACGAAGAAACTAAGAGGTAAATAAACAACAAAAAGTTATAACAAGTTATATCTTAATATATTATGAAGAACATGAACAGAGGCTTGGATATGAAGAATTATCAAGGCCTCTGTTTGTGTTATCCGGCTCAGACATCGGCCTTGATAATTCTTCATATCATGCTCAACCTCATTCAATATTTGGTAATTATTATATGGCAAGCGCTTGTTTTGGTGAATCTCACAATTTGATTGGTTGCTGTCGTGGCAGGATTTTCCCGCATTGCCGGTGGACGCAATTTTTATTGCCCTGCGAGGAAAAGCCGAGAAAAATCTCTAAAAATATTTTAAAATACTCGAAAACGGAGAAAATAACAACCACGAATACAAAAAGAGGAAAATGAACCATGGTTATAGCATTCTATGATCAAGTTTGGTTTGCTTAAATCGAAAAATAAGGTAATTTTTTACAATTTTTTAGACTCAATTATAGTCACTGAGAATTGTTTGTGCTTTGAGCTGGCGAAGGCCGAAGGGGTACAAAATCCACTTGTAATTGGCCAGAAAGAATTTTAAACTTTTTTATAACATCTACAAAGAAGTATGTAAGTCTAAAAAGAAGCGACACAGCGATTCAGTGAAATGAAT
Organism: Trachythela sp. YZ-2020; assembly: GCA_016169945.1. NCBI lineage: Eukaryota > Metazoa > Cnidaria > Anthozoa > Malacalcyonacea > Clavulariidae > Trachythela > Trachythela sp. YZ-2020. Next base: position 286,515 of record JADLSH010000154.1, on the reverse strand, counting down.
TGAACTAGCTTATACTAGCAGCTTGTTTTCCGAGTTGTTTTCTGCTATTTTCGAAAAACTGTTATTAAATTATTAAATAATCTATATCTGTGTTAATATTTTATAAAAGCGTGTTGAATGTAGTAGTGTTTTAGTTTATATAGCGAGATGCATTTGTACGAATGATATTGATATTTTGAAAATGAACCGGCTTTTGGACCTTTGCTTTCGCGTGACCAATTCTGCGAATGTTTTCCACTTTTACAAAGAATTGCTCAATTAATCAATTGCCATATAATAAAACAGTTACTAACCTCGACCGTTCGGGTTGTAAGGGAAAATATCGAACCTCGGACTTGCTGTATTGACCTCGCTATTGCTTGCTTACCAGCAAGACGTCGGTTTGATATTTTCCCGTGCACTCCTCACTCTCGGTCAGTAAGTAGTTATTAATGATGTGCTGTAATTAAATATTCGACAGAGAACTACCAAAATGCTAAACTTTATTCTTCATGTTAATTGACGGATCTAACTGCCTGAAAAATATTCTTGGTGTGCATGTGACGTAACAACATTCTAAAATAGAAGCTACACAGCTGTGTTTTTTAGATGTTCCGTATATTGTTACTACAAGTGTTCACTAAAATTTTTGAGTCGATCCAATCCGGCATGTTGGATGATAATACTGGCACAATTATGTCATCCAACATGGCGGCCAAAAATTGAATGCTAAAATAGCAGCGGGTTTTACTCAAAATGTTCTGATTCTCTTTAAAGTCGGATTAGAGGTCATGTCTTAACCTTAACCAAGCATTTTTAAATTCATTTTGAGTACAACATAGTTTTAACAGCTTTTCAAAACAATGCTGACGTCAGCAAAAATATTTTTCAAAACTCAATAACTCAAAAGTAGAAATAACTGGATCGACTCAAAATTCACGTGTGTCATCACGTGTACACCAAGAATAGAAAAAAACACCAAAATGCTAAACCTTCATGCTTACCCCTGTGGTTGATAATAGCATATTTTTCCAGGAATTTATATCTTTTGATTTAACAGCAGATTTTGCGAGTGTGAGAAGTTTATTATAAACCTGTAAAAGAGAAGGAAAACTGCAGTTAACATTTACTTGGGTCTGTAATAATGATAAATATACTGTAGTGCCTGAGCGTGTCAAACAACAGGGTATATAAATATATCACTATGCATAGATGTATCACTAAATAAATGTATTCAGGAAAAAACATTACTAAAATAATCAGCATTTTTCTACTTTTACGGGGGATCTCTCATGTTTGCTTCCCCTATTTTTACTTACAGTCAATTCACAATTATAAACACAAAATAATATAAATAAATTATATTCTATTTATATATTGAACTATATAATTATCTTGTCGCCTGAAGATCGTATATAATCGTTGGATTGCGATTATTTTTAAATAAAACCAGTTTGTCAAGCTCTACCATGGTTGGCACCTGTGTGCAGGCTCCATTTATAACTATTGTTTTGACTCTCGTTATTATATGGTATTTTGGTTCGAGAATTCCTTTTATAAAATAACATGTTTAGTACCCGAGCTGTGATTGGTCAATACCCGTGCACGATGAGACAATCATGCACGGTAAATTTTAGGCGCTTCGCGGAGTTTTTAAAATGTCGGGAAATGCTAATTTTTTCAACTCCTGAATTAAAATTTGACAATTAAAATATGTTGAACGAGAAAGAAATGAACGAAAACAAGGAACGGAGGTTCTCTCTAGCAACAGAGGAAGACGTTGACAAGTTAGTCGAAAATGCACAAGCAGAAAGCTCAAAATACACGTTGTTTCTTTGTCGTTATTTTATAAAATAATTACCAAATGGTTTTTCGTGCAGGATTGTGTGATCCTAACACTTGGGATGTTGCTCGACTTTCTGAAAGCTAAAAAATACTCGCACATCGGCTCGTATTTTTTTACGTTTTCAGAAAGTCTCGCAACATCCCGCGCGTTAGGATCACGCAATCCTGCACGGAAAACCATTCGGTAATCCTTTATTCATGTAGGCAACCCTTTTATCTAGATATTTTTGGGCATCTCGTTCGATAGAACTAGTAGTAGAAGGTGTTTTGTAGATGGAATACGCGAACGAAAGTTTATATACATTTTCAGACCGCACCAGGTGCAGTTGCGAAAAATGCAACTTTAGGCCTTCTGGCAGGAATCGAACCTGCGCACACAGAGTCCAGTTGCTGAGCATTAACCGCAAATTCGTGCATATATAGTGGAGTGATGCCACCAACTGGACTCTGTAGCTCAGTTGGTTAGAGCGTTGCACCGGAATCGCGGGGACGCAGGTTCGATTCCTGCCAGAGGGCATAAAGTTGCATTTTTCGCAACTGCTCCTGGTTAGGTCTGAAAATGTATAATTATAAACTTTCGTTCGAGTATTCCATCTACAACCCTTTTATCTGTAGCTCGTAATAGCCGCCCTTGCCGGAAACATCTGACCCTATAAGCTTCCATTTTGGTGAAAATGAACAGCCAAAAACTTTTATTTACCTGAAGCAACGGTTCTTGTCCAATTCTCATCTCAATCAATCTCAACACCAAATGTGCTTTACTACGCATAGCTTCTAATTGCTTACATGATGTCAAATGCGGATGCATATGAAGGAAGCTCGGTTGATAACACGCAGTTGTCACTGTATCAGAGTCAGTATCAGAACTAACTTCTTCTGTTGATAACAATGACGACTTGTTGTGTAGTGGTAACAGACCTGGCCCACCAATTTCAAATTCACAAACCTTTTTCATCTCCTGAAAATAATAAAAATTGCATTTATTTATAACGAGTAAAATATAATAAAGACATGCAAATATCATATTGCCCTGTTATAAGTTATAATACCAACTTATTCAATACCCTGTCTGCAAAGAAAAGCGTGCATCCAAAATAATCACTCAAATAAGTTATCAATAATAGTTACGTGAGGAATTGCTACGGCTCTCCATCGCGATTATTTATCACTGGCGGCAAGGAGATTCTATCGTCAGAAGGAACAACTCAGAGGGATCCATTCGCAATGCCAACGTACGCGGTAGGAATTGTCAAAGATAATGACGATGATAAACCAGACGGAAGAGAAGTGAAACACGCAGCTTACGCAGACGACCTAGGCGGTGCTGGGGCTCTTGAGTGTCTCAGAGTATGGTGGGATAGAATACTTCGTTTTGGTCCCCTACTTGGCTATCACCCAAAAGCATCAAAGTCATGGTTGATTGTGAAAGAAGAGAACTACGAATATGCCAAAGAAATATTCGCTGATACCGATATAAACGTGACATCTGAAGGACATGAGTATCTCGGTGGCTACATCGGAACCAGTGAATCGCAAGAAATACGCACAAAGTCTAGTTGAAGATTGGCTCAAGCAGCTCCAACAACTCTCAAAAGTGGCTTTGTCGCAACCACAGGCTGCTTATGCTGCATTCGTTGCAGGATTTCAACATAAGCTGACTTACCACATCCGTACCATCCCTGATCTTGGCCCATTCCTCAAACCGGTTGACGACATCATCAAGTGCTCCTTCATACCTGCCATAATAGAAGGACGTCTTTGCTCAGAAGAAGAGCGCCAACCTCTCAGTCTGCCTGTTCGGTTTGGTGGACTTGGTATCCCGATCTTTGCTGAAATAGCTAAGAAAGAATTTGCCTTTTCCCAAACAGCAGCCCAGCAACTATCAGCAAAGATTAAATCTCAGGATGGGAGATATTCGAAATGAATCACATCAGGAAAGAAAGGATGACTAAAGATGAACTGCGAGCGAACGATCCGGCTCAAATGAAAGGCGCGTCAAGTTGGCCGCTAACATCCTTACCGTTGAAATCAGAGAATTACGCCCTCAACAAGAGAGAATTTCATGACGCTATTCGGATGCGGTATGTAATTTCTAATTTGTGTCAGAGAGTATCTATTCGGGTCATTTCAGTGACGCCGTTTTCGATTATATCTTACGAAATACTGAGAGTTATAAGGCAAGCTATGTCTCGTTAGAATCCTTGAACAATGAAGAGTATTTTGGTGTACAGTTTTTGGTGAGCATGTCTAGAACTCGAGTTATTAAGAAAAGTTGGCGTACGTTTCATGTCAGCCAATGTGTTGATTTCATTTCAATTAGTTTGAATTTGCCCAGGCAGTGGAATTTTGCACCCAAAGTGGCGGACGCCAAACAGTTACGAGTTGTGACGTCACTTGCACGAGCCGAATATCAGCAGGATTCTTGCTCAGCTAAGAGTTGCAGCCAATCAAAAATCAATTCAACATTATTTTTCTTATATTTGCATATGGGATAGAGTGAGAAAATCGTCACGCTCCAAAAGATTAATTGCACATGTGAGGTCGCACAAGCGAGAATTTAATATGAAGTTCGCATGTTAAAGGTATTGCAAAGGCCAAGTTTGAATGGAGTGGTTATTGCAAATTGTGTTGTTGTATTTGCACTGCTGCAAATTTTATGAAAAGCTTTAAACATTGATTAATAAAATTTACACCATATTGCATGCCGCTAACGTATTATTATGCAATTTTAATTTTCCATATTTTGCAAACTTTATGCAGATATGTATACCTCTGGTATCCAGTTTCTATACTCATTATTACCAAATGCTTTCTTCATATAGAGGCCATATAAATATACTGTTATACCAGCCTGAAGCCACGAATCCGACCTGAAACAATAATAGTACATTAGTAAAATTACATAGGTGATTATTGAAAATTCTCAACGCTGATTGGTTGCGCTACCTCGGATTAATACGCGATAATCACCTAAAGCGTTTTTAAGCCGCTTTTATCGTAAATATTCAATTAAAATATTTTTGAAATGTGCATTTTTTATTTTTTTCCAAATAATCACCTATGTAATTTTACTAAAACAATTATTCGCCTCAGGCTCGGTGAATATCGGTGAATAAAAACCTCGACTTCGTCTCGGTTTTTATTCACCGATATTCACCTCGCCTTCGGCGAATAATTGTTAATTAGTATAGTTCATACGAAATGTTTGAGACATAACAGACAAATACAGGGTTTCCCCCAAAAATTCCCCCACTATATTTTGTAGTATTATAAAATTTGCTGTTTTCCATCAATTTGTCCCAAAACAGCAAATTCAGTGCGCTTCTTCCCCTGCTCGGGCCTTTGCCTCACTTTCAATAATTTTTACAGTAAATGACTTGTCGATGTTAGCGACAACAAATGATGAGTTTTAGAGTAGATAGTGTTACCATTTGCTTTAAAAATCCTTTCTAAAGTCTTTCTAAAGTTTGGACAAGTCGCAATATTGGTGATTCTAGAAGGCAAATGGTTAGTTATTGATGAGTTATCAGTGGAGATAGTTTGTTATTCAATCTCTTGGGACACTCGTTAATAATTCATGAGAGAATTAGCCAACCAGATTTCTTTCTTTTGCTCTCATCATGCTGCCAAATTTTCCAACCGACACTGAAAATGCCCAACTATTAATTCAATCTTATTCCACCGCCCCCACTCCCTCCCCAAACACACACATACACATACACACAGGTAATTACATATACGTGTTCGAGTCATAGATGGCTCGAGTCTTCGAATGAATATAAGACTTCGAGTCAGCTCCAGTCCTCGGCTTCGCATTGAACTGGAACAAACTGCTTCAAAATTTAGGCTACGTCATAGATCGGCATATTCGATTCCTCGTAGGGTCTATGCAACTTCAACAAAAAGCCCTCGCATACGTCACATCCCCGTTTGTTATTTTGCATTAATTGAAGGGCGATACTTAAAATTTATGCGACGATGGCTGGATGCATGAGACAGGAGACCTATTATTTGACATACATCGAAGCTAGATCACGGATGTATTTGCCGGCATGTTGAATATTGCGTGCCAACCAACGTAAATATGTTTTGTTTTCAACTTAGAACATATAGCATACAAATAGCTATAATAGTGCACGGACGAATATATGCAAGATTAAATAAACAATAGTCTGGTCTAAGTATGTAATATAAGTCCGCATAATACTTCATGCATGTATAGGTCACTGAAAAGCCAAAATGAGAAGTGTTCATATTAATGTCTGAATCTTAAAACGTACAATGAAGGATTGTGTCGATAAACAAAATTTACCGTGTCGTAGTATATAAAGGTGTCATATTTTCAAGTTATACAAAGTATACAGATCTAGTTCTCGTAAAAGATGTTAAACACCTGTTTCTGCAGTTATTAAAGACAGCAGATGGTCCAAGCGAAAAGCACGTTTTTTCTCATCACTAGTCAAACACATTACTCATTAGGGCCATTTATACGGGCGAAAATAAGTCGCGACTTATACATAAGACGCGAACACACTCATATAAATGGTCAAATTCTAATAAGTCGCGACTTATTGTGGAACAGCCCGAGCCCCTGTTCTTATTTAAGTCGCAACTTACTAGAATTTGACCATTTATACGAGTGTGTTCGCCTCTTATATAAGACGCGTCTTATGTAAGTCGCGACTTATTTTCTCCCGTATAAATGGCCCTAATAAGATCGTGTGTTATAGACTAAAACTCATGTTTTTTTAAAACCTAAACTTTAAACTAACTCTATTTCTACTGAATAACCCTACCAGTTTAAACTGTTTTTCGTAGAGATCCAGTAAAACTGTGAGGTGTTAAAAAAAAACGTGAAATGAGGAAAAAACGTGAGGTGTTAAAAATTGATCCTTTTCATTTTAACAAAGAGTATAATTTATATAACGTATAATATTAAGCATATATATAGCTGCTTTTAAGCGTCTATATAGATTCTACAGTCCGGCGGCTGGCTGTTATATACATGTTTGACTGTTGTATTATATCACTACATATAAACATATTTTCTTCCGTTGTTGACCCTTCAAAGCCAAATATATTTTTCTTTTCTTTTTTGTTCTTGAATTTGTTATTTTGTTCAACTTTATGGTATCACATATGACACCACAAGTGCTGTAGGTTTAAGAACGTTTAGAGTAGACAACTATATAGACACATACGTGTTAGTTTCACATTCAGAGTCACGAGGGTTTATACGATAAACTATGAGAAACCGATGTTAGTCAAAATGCATACATAGGCCTAAAAGTTTGCTGAAGAATTGTCAGACTAGGATCGGGCCTGTCGACATATTTTCATTCCTTTAATAATTTTCATTCCCTCGGTGCGTAATATCTTGCTTTTCCAATAAAATATTAAACTGTTAAATGTAGAATTCATGGAGATTATAGTTTTAGCCCACAACCATGCAAGGTCTGCATTATCCAAAGTAAATGTTTTCTCTTCTGAGTTCATCGTTAGCCCAATATAGACGAAAGATGGAATGGAGAGCACCACAAAACAAGCGACTGCTAACAAGCAACTCGATATATTTTTTAAAGAAAACGTCTTTTTCATCTCGGGTGATATTCCGTTGTTTCTACGACTTTTTCTGGCGATTTTAAACAACTTGTAGTTGATAAATAACATTAGAGGAACGAAAAAAAATAAATTATACCATACACTTGAATGGAAATACCAAAGTCATGTACAGATATCAAAAGAGCGAGTAGAGAAAAAGCAAGGAAACTATTTGATAAGCTTGAGGAAATACGCACCCAGCTAGGGTATACATTATTAAACTTTCCAGTCAACCGTAACATCGCGATAAGAGCCATCAATGGATGATTAGTTAAAACCGTAAGCAAATCGAAACAGGACAAAACCATTATCATGAAATAACATAATTTCTTTCGAAGTTGCGCAGACCTCCATAAACTGAGTATGACCAAGGAATTGAAACATTTCCTATGAAAAAGAACAAAACGTTCAAAGCAAATATGAATATCAGGTTCATAAAATAACCGAACTCCATCATTAAGCGACTCCTGAAGCGAGAATTAAACATGAAAATGACACCAGTCATATAAATAGTTATTGGCATGTTGGATATTGCGTGCCAACCAATGTAAATATATTTTGTTTTAAATTTTAGAATATAGTTTACAAACAAGATGCTCTATTGAGCGTTAAGTCGCTGGGGTTATTAGTATTAAAATATTAATCAAACAAAAGACATTCGCGATCAATCATATCATATCATTACCATACTTATCTCGGTCAATAAAAATTTAGTTTATCTCATTTGAAAGAACTTCTAAAACTATAGTATAAATCTCCTTTGCCGATTTTTCGTATCTTGCTTAGTTTTAGAAATATTTTGACTGAAAACAATTAGCTGTCCGCAATCTTGGATTAATTTTTTATCTCATTACGGTGGTTTAGTGACGTCACAAGCAGGATTAGCCATATAAAACTACTCCTAGGTGACCAAATAGCAATTAGTAGATGTTTAAAAAGTTGTCAGTCAATTTGGTAGTTGAAATAGTGACGAAAGTATAATGTTGGTCTCATAATGACTATTGACATTCTGGGTAAAATAATTGCGTGACAGAAATCCACAGAAATCCAGGATCGCGGACATCCCGCTGATTTATGATTATTTCTGTCAAAATATCTCAAATAACTAAGAAAGCCAAATAGATTTTTCTTTTTTTGTTTTGTTCTTGAATTTGTTCTTTTGTTCAACTTGGTATCACATACGATACCAGCAGTTTTGTAGGCTAAGAAAGTTTACATCAGTCATATACGTATTGTATTATTCACATTCATAATCACAGAATTTCCTTCGAAAATTAAGTGTTTGCTGAAGGAGACTTAATGGTCAATAGGATCGGATTCGTCGACATATTTCCATGCCTTTAGTAACTTTCGGCGCTTAACATCTTGTTTTTCCAATAAAAGATCAAGCAGTTAAATGTAGCATTCATAGCATGTAGCTATGGTTTTAGCCCAGAGTCCTGCAAGGTCTGCGTTATCAAGCGTCGATGTTACTGCCGACTTTGTTCTTAGCTCAATGTAGACGAACCCTGGAATGAAATTGAATATTACAAAACAAGCGACTGCCAAGCAAGCAACTCGATATATCATCTCGGGTGATATTCCGTTGCTTCCGTACGACTTTTCCTGGCGATAAGAAAAATTGGAACATGCACCTGGTTCGAAATAACAAAGTCGTTTACACATATCACTCCCAAAGTTGTTGCAAGAAGAAATAAAAGTCAGGATGAAAGATAGGATAATATGTTGCCAAATATCGACAAAAGTTCATGACGAAAAGAGCGAGTAAAGAAAAAGCAAGGAAAATCTTTGTAAGCCAAAAGGAATATGTACCAGCCAGTGGTGTAGAAGAGGTGGCGCATGGGGGCGGAGCCACCCTTCCTCAAGAAACTATGTAATTTTTCCATAGTTTTCATTCGCCAGGCATCACTAATGACTATTTCAAGCATGAATTTCGTATAAAGTTGCCATCATGGGATTGGGGGTTACTTATCCATTCATACAGCACTGGTACCAGCTATATAGCATTTACACCAAACTTGCCAGTCAGCCATAAAATCGCGATAAGACAATGGATTATATTATTAATACCACAATGCAAAACCATTATCATGAAATAACATTTCTTTCGAAGTTGCGCAGACCTCCAGAAACTGAGTTTGACTAAGGAGTTTAGACATATTCCCGAGAAAAAGGACAATACATTCGCAGGAAATATGAATGTCAGGTTGATAAAAGTTGAACTCCATCATTAAGCGAGTTCTTCTGAAAAATTGAACATAAAAATAACACCGTCGTGTTATAAGACATGCATAGTATGACATTTTAATTAGACTAATGACTTTAGTCTATAAATAGTTCATTATCATTAGGCAATTTTCAGAAAGTTTAATTAATCACGAAATTAATTGCCTCTGTGTCTTGTATGAATATAGTTGATACAGTTTCTATTTTTACATGTTCATAAAGTTTTTACTAAAATTCTAAATTTGAAATATCGCAGTTTAATTTATGCAAAAGAAAATGTAATGTATACGGGGGCAAGCTTTTCGCCGAAGTTGCATGCATAGACCCTACGAGAATGGTCTACAACGTAGGCTACTTGAAATCCTATCCAGTCCTCATTTTTGCATTTGAAATATTACATGAAGTGCAGAGCAGGCCAACCAGAGAAAGTGTTACAGCCTTGTTAGGGGGGGGGTAACATGTGCTCCCTGGGGATTAGGTGTAAAACTCGGACAAAAACATATAGTAGACTAGGCGAAAGAAAATACTGCGGGTCTTTGGATCAATCCACCTAAAAATACAATAAGAACTTCTACGTTTCGACTTTCGAGCGAAGGCCCTTCGTCTGGAAGTTAGTAGCTACGAAGGCCTTCGCTCGAAACGTCGAAATTCTTATTAAGTGATTTCCTACGGTACGAAGTATAGTAGGAAAGTATATTCATTACGTCAAAGCAGTATTCCCAAGTGGGCGTCCCGTCTGAAGCAAGAGTATAAAAGGGCGTTGCTGTTCAAGTGAAGCATCTCGGTCAGTGCAGTTGAGAGCTCAAACTTAGATCGACTTGAAGTAATTGCAACTAATTTTCTATGCATTAAATTTTACAACTTTCCAACTTTGCTCTGCGGGCAGCTAGCTAGTGTCTTGGTCCCGATCAGATTTCCTGCCAAGGTTTTGGCCTCCCGGTGTCAGCTATGAAGATAAGAGAATGGAATGGATAATAATCAACGTGATTCCTATGATTTAATTACATCAGTCGAGATTATATATGGTATCCACTGTTGCTCTTAGCATGTTTCGTCAGATAAACATTAAAATTGTTATCTCACATCAATATCTCTGGGCAAGAACAATGAACTAAACTAAACTGTTATTACTGTTAAATTTACTTGATGAAAAATTGTAAAAATGTGTTATAAGATTTGTATAAATAAAGAGCTGTCCTCTACCTCACTGGACCACAGCAAGTGTTCTCCAATGTATGCGTCAAGTAGATATGAATGTATTTTTCAGGTAGATTGATCCAAAAGACCCGCACTATGACTATATTTGACTATATTAAAATTTTTCCTTTTGGAATAATTTAAATTCCCCTTTCAATAGAAAAGTGCAGATTTAATTTGATCATCAATCCCACACCGTCTACGAGCAAAATAATATAAATGCAATAATTTAAGCAAACAGTGCCATCAGGAAAATTGACTGACGATGGCTGCCACTGATATATAACTTCCACACTAAAAAGCGAGACATTAAGAAAATTCTGTGTTACCATTGAAATGCAAATGTAAATTGTTCTAAAGACATACCATGTATGAAGAGACAAATAGCATCCAAAAAATTGGCGAGCTAAAGCAAGAGCCAGCGTCTTCCTTGTATAGAAAGTTTGGTCAATCATCCGACTTGAATGAAGCAAATTTGTACTTTGGAATAAACAAAAAAATGTTATATTAATCTAAATCTGACTCCATTAAAAGCAAATTAATCAAACATGTTCATGCCAACCATGTTCAATATCTGACATTTTTCGCTCGCTACTCTGGTTTAAAGGATTAGTGTCAGACGCCATTTTTCCGGAAATCATTTTACAATCCGTCATATATTTGAACCATCCTTTGATAATCCTTCCTCATATTATCTGATTTTTATAGGAAATGTACCAAACAAAGTATTTTTATCGTAATTTGTTGCTGTTGGGTAAAATAAAAACAATAACAAAAGCCCGCAATGCATGACTCTGACACTAATTTAAGTAAAATGAATGCAAAGCCTGGTCTAATTGCATTCACGACCGAGCTCTGCATTCTTTTGAATTACTTAAAATAATCTGATGTCTTAAAATAATCAAACTTTTAACATTTTAAAGGGCATATAAAGCGAAAATTTCTATTCTCCGAAACGAAAGAATATTCTTCGAGAGAATATATCTTCTTTTGAATATTTTTCAATGCATGCTTTCCATGTTTTGACTGCTGTGATATTCAAATGAGATATCGTTTTTCTTCATTACATGCATATTCGAGGAGTCAGCGCATTTTACACTAGCTTGATTCTACTAAATTTAAAAGGACAAATACATGTACATCCATTGCGTGAACTTGCACAATCACACAACTCACAAGTTGTCAGAGAGACGCAATGCCAATCAGGGCAAATGCAATGTCAATAAACACTGTTTCAATAATATGCCCATGCAATTCCAGGATACAGCAAGGCGAACTGCTCATATTAATGATTAAATGAGGAATCATGATTACGAATTACTACCTGCAAATAGCCAGAGTGGCATATGAAGACGTTTCCTCAAATGAATAATCAACAAAGACTTGTTTATAATTTGGATATGGAAAATGGCAGCTCATGGATTCCTCATAAAATTCAAACACCTTAAAAAGCAAAGTAAATAGAGAATAATACATGGGTGCGCGGAAATACCATATTTATTTCGAGTGTTGAACATGATATCTCACGAGTGAGCGCAGCGAACGAGTGAGATATCATGTTCAACACGAGAAATAAATCTGGTATTTCCAAGCATCCATGTATTTTTCTGTTTATTATATAAAGGACAGTCTTTTCAAACAAAATAAAATAAGATATCCATTTTCATAAACTTCAAAAGCGATAATTTTCACATGTGAGATTATCATAAATAATCTCACATGTGAGATTATCAGTTTTATCAGTGCTCGAAATCTCTATAAAGCACTATACTTGAATGAAATTAATGAATGAAATTACAATAAATGAAATTAATGCATTATGAAATTTGCATAAAAGATTAAACATCTATTCCTGAATGTACTTGACTAACACACTAACACAATAACACTATAAAAGTTTACACAATGTATTTATCTAGGTCTGAAATCGTACGGTTTCAAATGTGGTCAGTACCATTTTCCGTATTATTTTTACCGGTGCCATTTTGTTCTGCTGTAATTATTACTGTTACAATAGATTTCTTTACCATTTTTTACAAGAGATTCGTGCATCTGGGGGAGAAGGATGATATATAAATACACTGAACATCAATTTTCAATGTCATTAAGATCAAATAAGGTCGAAAATTTCCTCATTTTTACTTCCAGGATTTTACTTCTTTCCATACTATATACATTTTCTTGCAGAGCCAACTACAATAAATCATCTGTAACAGTTTCTCGTTACTTTGACATTGTATGTACAGTAGATCTGATTCAGTAGGAACAAAACCAGTTCATTGATGCTTGTAATTGTATACGGAGCGAATGTTATTTCAAAACTTGGGGATAAGGTTGCAAAAAGTTTAAAAGTGTGTTACAAAATCTTGAATTCTTAGGTGTAAAAACTTCACAACTATCACAGAAATTCCTCTCAGGAAACACGGAAAATGCCCCCCCCCCCCCAATAACAATTTGCTTCCGACGGCACTGTATATATCTAACTATATTCACCTCTATGCGAGTTGAACTGTAGCCCCCAGAACAATACTGTGCAGTGAAACTTTGCACTTAAAAGGTAAGGTGATATATGCAAAGGTATAGTATTCTGATCTTGACAAAGCAAGTATAAGCCTGGGATAGGACTCACTGATCACAAACCCTATCTATTTATAATACATTAAAAACTAGAAACATTGTAAATATGACAAATCTCACCTCATTTAGGGAGCCAGTGGTCTGCTTCAGCAACGGCAGCAAGCCAGGTAAACAAAAATGTGTAACTTCAGGCATTACAGGATCAATATACACTTCAAAAGGTCTAAAGAGAAGAATACCCAGACCCATGGAAAAACGATTAAAAATAGACATTTTCTTCATTTTGGGACTCGGCCACTTCATCAGCAAGGAAACATCCTAACAATACCACACACTCTAGCTCAACTATAATCAGGGTTCGTGAAAGTTCCCAATAAGAAGAGTTAAGTACTTTTCAAGGACTATTCAAGTACTAAAATGAGATTTTTCAAGGACTTTTTATTGTCTTGCAAACAAAACACAATCCAAATATAAGAAAAAATATAGTGGACTCTGATAAAATGATGGCGGCTGAACAATAACCATAGTAAAACAATGGAAGACAAGCGACTTTCTTACAGTATTTGCTAGATAAAATTATGAAAATGTCCTCATGAGATAATTATGTTCTATTTTGAATTAACATAAATTTTGTATTTTCAAGCACTTTTCAAGTGCCCTTGAAATTGATTTTTCAATTTAAGCACTTTTCAAGGAGTTTAAGGACCTGCACGAACCCTGTATAATTAATAGACATGAAATGGGCAGCTCTATTTCAACCTACTTGCTCTAGATAAAGATCCATGCTTTCAGATGAAAAGCTCTAGAAAGCCTAAAGGTGTAAATTTTCCACAAAGCACAATAATTATTATTATCGTCATGCAAACATGCAAGGACGGGACCTTAATGGGCAATTTAATAGTTTTGGTATTGGAAAAGTTTGATGCATTTTACGCATCTGGTGCATCTGCATGGTCAGGCTATTTTTAAACCCAAATAATACAAAGATAAAACAAAGACATTTCTATTTAAAGTAAACCTCTATAAATTATTCGGTCTTTATCTCTCATCAATATAACTTGCAAATATTTAGCTAATTCATTCAAAAAGGTTGTCCTTCGAGACTCTAAATCTTAAACTCTAAGCGCAAAAAGCACAATTGACGTGTTTACTACTCTTTCTTAACGCTTCTATATTTTTGTAGCATTTTCAAAACACAAATTCCATGTCCTCATTCCATTGTGCTTTACGCGCTTAGAATTCATGGTTTAATGTTCAAGGTTAAGAGCCTCGAAAGACAACTGTCAATTTTTTGGAATTAGCTGTATATCGATAAGCAACAGAGCGGCACAAGTTCAGCAAACTTAATAATAAATGCATTCAGCTGGAATGGTTTATGTTACCCCACCATGAAAAGTTCAATGGTTCGTACATTTTTCATAGAAAAAACGTTGAAAGGTTGTTGATCCTTTGTATTTCGATGTAGGAAAAACTGGACCGGTCAAGTTGAGCGGACGTAATTGATTTTGGGGAGGGGGACAAATCGTGAAAGTGGGGGGTCATTCAATCCCCCATTATTTCGAGCGCCGATGCAGGAAGCTTATTGAGCAACAGAGCAAGCAAATCTTTTTCTCGTTATTGCACATATCTTTAGTAAAAAGAACAAGCTATGGCAACATTAAGTCTGACGTTACCACAACTAGCTATAGGCAACTGAATTCAGTGCTTGTAACTCTCAAATGACAAGTCATATAATTAAACAAGAATTAACATATACAGCGCAACATACCCGACTGCTAGAGCGATATTTGGCGCTGCTGTTGGCACATCCAAAACATATGAGAATGTTTTATATTTTTCATCAGCGGTATATACCTTAAAACAAAAACGGCACATTTTACAGTTACAGTGGTTATGCTTTTAGGAAATTGTTCGCAGTATAAGACTTGACTGAGAGATTAACAGCTAGCTTTGGTGATCGATTACCCACTATTTTACCCTATTTACACTTTTTTATCACAGAAGCTTCCACATTCGTATATGAAATATACATTTCTTCCCATCCATCTAAACAAGGCATGCATATTCTATTTTTTAAATAAATAATGATAACCCTGCCAATTGGGGTTTTTCGTTCTTCTTACACCCCACCCCCAAAGTTGATGTTTTCTTAAATTACCTGCTCAATAAGCTCACCACATGAAACAGCAACTAAGTCTTTGTCTACTGTCACATCAATTTTCCATGTGCAAACTTCAGAATATGAGTCAACACATGGGAACCATAGCCTATAAAAAGTCAATAATACATAAGCTGGGTCTGAAGATACAGTATAAATCCTAATTCCTAATTTATGTTTAGGCCATGTTTGTTTTGATTTGGAACAGCAGCAGCAACACCAGCAACAAAGCAGAAACAACCGTAGCATCTTGGTGAAGTACACGTACGCTTAGTGTAGTTGAATTTCATCACTATGACTCATATACCGTAGACGGCCGGCCAACTCTTAAAAATGTGCCCAGAAAAAGTGTTTGATGCCATTGTTTGTTACAAGCTGCCAACAGGCATTTTCTTAAAGCTCAGGCATTGACGAACAAGACTATATATGTTGCCATCTCTGATTTTGAATTTACAGCCAAAAATTTGAGAATTTAAAACATTTTCCTATTGAATTACTATAACAGCAAAAAATTCAAAATTTCATATTGATGTTTTACAAAAATAAATTATATCATTAGAAAGTTCACAAAAAAGTATATATAAGACATTTAAATGAGTTGTACGTTTTTCATACCGTATTTTGAGCTGTTGATGCTCAAAAATGCAGAAAATGCACTAATTAATGCTATTCAGTTACTATTTGCCAACTTTAACCTTCTTTAACTCAAAACGGGCTTGAAAAATCGCATTAGCCATTTAATTGTCTTATGTATACTTTTTGGTGAACGTTCTATTGGCATAGTTTATTTTTGTTCAAGGTGAACTTGAAATTCTGCATTTTTTGCTATTATAGTAATTCAATAGGCAAAACTCTAAAATTCTCAAATTTGTGGCGGTAAATTCAAAATCAGAGGTGGCAACATATATAGTCTTGTTCACCAATGCATAAGCTTTAAGAAAATGCCTGTTGGCAACTTGTAACAAAAAATGCCATCGGAGTCTAACTTTTATAACTTTGGCCGGCCGTCTAATACGCTTGCTCATTCCAAATAATACAGCATGACAGCAGTTTATCAGGATAGAAAATCATTCTCCAAATCGTTGCAAATAGATTCCTTGCTGCATGGGAAGTTCCGTTTTAACTGGTAAATTCCACAGTAAATGATGCTAACACCACATATTTTCTAATAATATATACCTGGATGTATTTCCATGAGTATATGTGAACATGTGAGCGGATTTCTTTGAAGCAAAAAGTAGACGGTGTACATTAGTCAATACAACTAACAAAAATACAGGAAGATCAAAATTTCGCATTGTAAGTAAATTTATAAAGTGCACGTATTATTTCCTAACATCATATTTTTCATCCCCAAAATGGTATATTTTAAAAATAGGCAAATGACAAAAAGGGATCAAGTTTTACTTTGAGGAAAGAATTTGTTGGCTGCAGTATAATTATAATTATTGTAAATAGTTCCGTTGGCCCAAAGTCACATCGATTAAAAAATATGAATTTAAGGGCCCAAAAACTAATCGTTAATACTTCATCGCTATGTAGTTCCAAAATCTTTTTCTTCCTTGTGTTGCTAAATTAATATAAGCTTATTTACTTATATGGTCAATTTAGAAATTGCACACGAGGGCCTATGTACAAGCACAAAACATCGTGACAAGTGGTTCTCATGCAATATTTAGCTTTAATGTTTTTTTAGATGTGCCAACCCTTTATTCAACAAGTTTAAGACTACGAATCAAGCTAGAAGTCGCTGGAGGCTCGGTGTAAGATCTTGAAAACGAGGAAATATCAAGAAAATGTTAATAATATATTCTTCATATCAAATGTCGCTCAATAGGATTTTCAATTCTGCAATAGTCTCGATGTAATATTTTCAAATTACGAAGAACTCAATTTGTTGCTTTCAACAAACAATTTTACAATTGGCAATAGAAACTCAGCATTTAAAAAACAGGGCTAAAATAACGGCTGGTCAACGGACAATGACCGGCCAACAATGCCTCTCGACCGGTCACTTTTTGCTCATTTTAAAAATGTCCGGTCAGAAGACGTGTACCTCTTCAATGCTCCCATTTCCATCAGGTATTACAAATTGAATTCCTCCTTTAGGATGTTCCAACGAGAACTCAATGCTCAATCGAAATGTTTTCCTTTCTGAAACAAATTTCTGAGATTCCTTTGGCAATTTAATAGTTAATTCACCTCCACCATTCCCAGGTTCCATGCACTGACGAAATAGCACTCTGAAGTGATGCAGCAAAGTGTTCCAAACTCCTCCTGCATCAAACAGAAGTGAATATACACAAATTAAAATTAATCTATTTACATGTATATCTGAATAAAGATACCGCTCGTTTTAGCACCGCAACGTTTTTTAAAGGCGGTGTTTATTCGAGGGCGGCACTTTTTAAAAATTATTCTTCGCCTGGTATTCCCTTCACAACGGAGTTGCGTGTTTCCAAAGTTCTAGGGATAGAGTTAAGCGACAGAGCATTGAAAAATATTCACCTTGAACTTAAAAACAATGCAATACAGGATAATATATTAAAGATTTGGATGTACTGTTGATGGTTGCCTATTTGTGAAACGTTCAGCATTGCCATTTCAGTCTGCAAACTGCCTGTTTCCTAAAACGTTTCAACCACCAAGTCTCGTTGTTAAATCGTGATTTGCCATCTTATTAAAATTCTTAAATTTGAACCGAAATTAGAATAATTTCAATAGGCAGACAAAAGCTTTGCACTGATGCACTCACTCCCAATGGCAATGGTGGAAAAATGCGTTTATGACCGGCAATTTTTAATCGTATTTGGCCATTTTTGATCGCAATGATACATAAAAGGTATCATTTTACAGCGAAAAGATCTTCATTGATCACTTGATATGAAAAAATAAATATACTAGAGGGCACTCAGAGATTGCATACCTCCGCCAGCATAATGTATTAAGCCAAATTTCGACCCCTTGCCTTGTTTATGTTTCTCTAGCAGACAAAAGATTTTTAAAGCTCCCAAGAGAACTTTGGTACTGTGATATGCACTGTTGAATCACAGTAGAGAACATTATGTCCAACCGTCCAACTGTCCAACCGTCATAAGAACGGCCACTTTTGAACGTAGACGGGTACTTTTTAACTGACGGTCATGGACGGCCTAAGAAAATATTTTCTTTAATTGGCAACTTATAAACTTTGTTATATTTCTTGAAGACTTCCAAAGTCTTCCAAAGCGCCGTGTTTTTTTACCACCACCACGAAAATTGAACGACCTGTTTTGGCATCCTGGCTAAAAGCCTGCGTATGGCCATTAGCTCTACAAAATTTCGTATCAAAGTATTTGATATTTTTCGAGTTACCATCCTCACGGACAAACACATACACACACATACATACAAACCCAGGTGAAAAGTACATAACCTCCTGGCGGAGGTAATAAACTGAATAATAAACGCACGATAACATGCTAAAGTTGGATTACCTTTTTCATGCCTTGTAAGGGACGTTAATGTCCTATTGCATTTAACACCTGCCTTTTGGTAAATCTTTAAATAAATAACGCAGTGAGACGACGCTGTATCTGCTTCTAGTACCACCACCAACGCAACACAAATTTTCGCTAATTTCCTGAACTTATGAAGCATATTGAGTAAATGCGGAGAACTGCATATTGAGTTACCATTTACTTTCACTATGGCATGGTTGCAGAAGTTGGGGAGCCATGGAGAGAACGCTACCTCCATAATCTAAGGGGCTAACTCCAAGTTCAAAATGCGAGCTTCAAAACTAACTCGATTCGATTCCGGTGATAGAAAATCAGTTTCGTACATGCAAAAATGTACGTGGGATCACTCCCATCATGTATACGAATTTGCGGTTAACGCTCAGAAACTGGACTCTGTAGCTCAGTTGGTTAGAGCGCTGCACCGGAATCGCAGGGCCGCAGATTCGATTCCTGCCTAAAGTTGCATTCTCGCAACTGCTCCTGGTTAGGTCTAAAAATGTATATAAATTTTCGTTCGAATATTTGATCTACAAACATGAGTCAATTAATGCATGAGGTCTATGAGTGTATGAACTTTTATATTGCTTCTAAAAACTGTGTATACAGGGACAAAAGCCCATAGGCCATTGGAACACCTTTTAAAACAATTGTCAAAACTTCAGATTTTAGTCTTTTGCACTTGAGAATAAAATTTGCAACGCGTAACTCTATGGTTGTAGATAACAGCACTATTTACACATCAGAGTCTGTTTCTAAACTGTTCCGCCTATATCTTTTACCAATCAAATATATCAAAAGAAAACATAGTATGAGGTGATGCTGAGTATGGAAATGTCAAAAAATGATAATGAACTATTGTATATTGTATACAACAGAATCATGCATGCTCAGTTGGCGAGTTACGCGGGAAATGTGTTTAAATGAGAATATATTTATCTCGCCTAGGGATAGGCAAGATCCCGCCTCTTTCTGCCGGCATCTCGCCATTCGAGTTTAGTTACCCGGTTGTGTCATGTAAACAGTCACCCGGGAAAACTATAAGTTTCTATAATAGCCGGCATCTTGCCGTTGCTGAGTAACTCGCCTTGCTGGGTAACTCGCCTCCAATGCTCCATATAAACAGGCCATTACTAAGTTTAGCATACAGTCAGTCATATATATCTGGAGTGAGGCGAAATTGGCGTCCAGTGGCAGTTCCTTTCTATTGTTTTTGTCAGCGCGGTTCGCACAAGGCTGCAAGGAGTTTCGACTTTGATTTAAAGAATAATACTATATATGGTTTTATGTACTGATAACTTGATTAGCGATTCGACCCATTTGGAAAAAATAGAATTAGCTGGGAAAATGGTACGAAAACTGTTTTCAACGTTCACAGATTTAGGACATCAATTTCTGCCATCTTGACTTCACTTTTTTCATAGGCTGAACGACTGAAGTTCTTACTACAGTTTAGTACTTAATATCTCAATTGACATTGTTTGACTGTGTATTTATTGGTACTTGTTCTAGATTCGTCGACGGGTTGAAGTTGATACAGACTCTGAGAACAATACACCTGACACAATAAGATAACATTCACGGTGCAGCAGTACGTCGACATTAAATATACGTTAAAGACTTGGCCAATTCTTTGATGAACGGGCGTGAGGTGTTCTCTATACATATATATGTATATACTTATTAATCACCTATCTTCTATGTGGACCAAAACTATACCTTTAAATATAGTATGAACTTTGACATTTCGAATAGAGACCTACAGTAGGAAATTGCAGTTATACTGCAAGTACTTTAATCTTTCTTGGGCTTTTCTGCGGAATAGCTAATTACAGCATATTCAGGGTAGCTTTTAGTTTTCCTGTATAGGCTGGGACATATTTTATATATTTGTATTTTGTATACGTGCATGTATTTCTAAAGTATTCTGTACAAAACCTTCTCGAACTCATTAATAATTCATGAGCAAAACACAAAGGAAATCACCATCGTATCGTTGTCTTGATACCACGGTAATAAACACCCATAAATTAACTCAACTTTCGCGTTGAATTTCTCTTTAAATACTGGTTTGTTTGAGAAGCTATGTCATACACTCGAAGTCGTCTATTATGTACTATTTAAAACACGCGAGCAGGAGTGCTTTATCAGATATAAAACTTTCGCGTTGAATTTCTCTTTAAATACTGCTTTGTTTGAGAAGCTATATCATACACTCGAAGTCGTCTATTATGTACTATTTAAAACACGAGCTGGAGTGCTTTATCAGACATAAAACACTAGTGCGCAGCACGAGTGTTTTATATCTGATAAAGCACGAACTGCGAGTGTTTTAAATGGCTTAAAAATCGACCCATCTTATGAGTTCATTGGCGAAGTAATTTTAAAAATAAACATTGTCTAAGCCGAGAAAATCAAAGCTAAAGTTTACAATTTTTTAATCAGTTGTGCAATTAATGTGCATGGAATTTAAATTAGTTTTTCATTTGATCAGTTCTAAGAAGTTGAAAATACTCAATTGGATCTGATAAATCGCTGTATACTATTAGAAAGACTGCGCAATTTTGTACAATATCCTTTGTACAATATCGTTTGTGACCCTACACGCTATACAGGGTGTATCAAAAAAACCGCAATCCTCGATTCACATGTCGATTTTGAAAATAATAGAGCAGTAAAGCCTATATGCATGTTTACATTCATTTGAAAGCTTAGCCATTCAGCTTTCCAACGATGGGTTACTTTTTAAATTTGAACAGTGGGTTCGCGAAATATTTTACTTTAAGCATCTGAGATTGGAAAGATGAAAATTCGAGATGCAATAATAAAGCGGCCCTGAATAGACGAACTCATTTCGTAAAAATCCCCGAAACTATCAAACCTTTTTCCTGACAGCAGATTAAAATCAAGTAACCACGGCTTTCTATGCACCATTTTTAACTTGTTACTAACTTTCCATACACAACGGTACTGGTTTAAACAGTTTAAGCTTAATTGCGGCCACCAACTTGCCAATTTCTGTTTACGATACAATTATGCAATTTCATTAAATGTTATTTAATAGTCGCATTTGGAATTCTTGAATCTTCTTGTTTAAACTTTAATACTGTTGTTTTCACGCGAAACAATGTACCAAGAAGTCTTTAAAAGACGTTTTAAAAGATGTTGAGCTGTGTAATTTACTTTGTACTCCTAAATCGATCCCAAAAAGTAAAAACAATCGCCGTGTATTGCCCGTCGAACAGCGCCGTATGTTAATTGTAACGTAAACAGAAATTTAGCAAGTTGGTGGCCGCAAGCTTAAACTGTTTAAACCAGTAGCGTTGTGTATGGAAAGTAAGTAATAAGTTAAAAATGGCGCATAGGAAGCCGTAGTTACTTGATTTTGATCTGCTATCAGCAAAAAGCTTTGAGAGTTTGGGGGATTTTTACGAAATGAGTTCGTCTATTTCAGGGCCGCTTTATTATTGCATCTCGAATTTCCAATTTTCCAATCTCAGTTGCTTAAAGTAATATTTTTCGCGAACCAATCGTTCAAATTTAAAAAGTAACCCATCGTTGGAAAGCTGAATGGCTAAGCTTTCAAATGAATGTAAACATATAGGCTTTACTGCTCTATTATTTTCAAAATCGACATTTGAATCGAGGATTGCGGTTTTTTTGATACACCCTGTATATCGTCGGAAAGACCGTAAGAGTTTATACAATATGCTCGAGTGCTGTATGTGGGAAGGCGCATTTTCGGCAAGTCTCCTATTCTTGGAAGTTGCAAATGCTTTTCAATATTCTGTGGCATATGGAATCGCGCACTATACACAGCGTCTTAAGGTTACTCCATATGATGAAAACACTGATTCCATCATTTTTTACATTTTTATATATTTGATTTGAGGTGCTGAAAATCTTTCGATCCTCACAGATTATTTTCAAAAATATTAAAATGCGACCGAGATATAACTGAAAATGTTTTAAATTCGAATAATTTTGCCGCGAAAATAGTAATTGTAATTGACATTCTGCTAATTTGTGTTAACTCAATACCGGATGGGGGTGCAGGTGAGAAATTTTGTAGCACAAAATAAGAGGTAACCCCCAATAGCTGTCATGTCCTGAATTTCGTTTTGCTGATTTAGCTTGCTCCTTATTCGCTTTTCCCTACATTTGCGTTTTGCAGGCATATTTTAATGTTTTTGTTTTGCCTGTTACGCACTTATAACAAACTAGATAATCAATAAATGAGGCAGAACCACCTTGCCCAGAGCACCTTGCCAAAAGTACTTTGATGAGGTTCGATCTGGTTGGCTTACAGTTTGAAGTGATCTGATGAGAGCAAGAGATTTTCACAAAAAGAAAGCAGTGAAATTTAATTCCCAATTACACTGGTCGAAATACAAAGACACTCGCAATAAAGTTAACTCTGAATTGTATAAATCCAAAAAGAGTTATTTTTGCGACAAATTTGAGGTTTGTGCTCAGACCAAAGATCTCAAACAAAGTTGGCACCATATTAATCACCTTTTGGGTAAGAATTACAAATCAAACAACATTCCCCAATTAATAATAGGCGATACTATTGTTTCTGATAATTTACTGATAGCTGAGGCCTTTAACGACTTCTTTGTGAGCATTGGGCCAAAATTATCTGCTGAAATTGACCCCGATGCCACGGACTTGTCAGAATCAGAAAGTCCCGTCACTAGTCCAGAGACTCTATTTACCCTGTCTGAAATTAGTGAATACGAAGTATTTCTTTTGTTAAGTAATCTTAAATCATCAAAATCGACTGGCCTTGATTCTATCCCCGCAAGGGTACTTAAAATCTCAGCTGAAATAATTAGCCCTTCTCTAACGTGGATTTTTAATCTCTGTATCAAATCCGGTGTCTACATAGATGATTGGAAGAAGGCTTGGGTTATACCCATTTATAAGTCAGAAGATAGAAAAAAATGTGAGAATTATCGCCCAATATCAATCTTACCAATTATTAGTAAAATTTTTGAGAGATCCGTTTTTAATCAATTATATGAATTTCTGAACGCCAATTCTCTACTCTCAAAACATCAATTTGGGTTCCGCCCTAAAAATTCTACTCTGGCAGCTCTCATTCAGATGTGTGATGCATGGTATGAGAGCATGGACAATGGTGAATTGAATGGTGTTGTTTTGTTGATATCCGAAAAGCTTTTGACTCTATTAATCATAACATTCTACTGCGCAAAATGAAAGAACAATTTGGGATTTCAAATATTGAATTAAATCTGTTCGAGTCCTATCTTTCTGACAGGGAACAGATGTCATTTGTTAATGGCGAAATGTCAGCTCCAAAAAGGATTGTATGTGGGGTTCCTCAAGGATCCATATTGGGCCCCCTATTGTTCTTACTTTATATAAATGATTTGCCTGATTGTCTTGAGAAGACAACCCCTTGTTTATATGCTGACGATTCACAGATATTTTCTTCTGCAAAAGACTGTACAAAACTGAATGCTAATTTAAATCATGACTTAAACAATGTTAGTCAATGGCTCGTCAAAAACAAACTGCAACATCATTCAACAAAAACTAAATTAATGTATGTCGGATCCTATCACAACCTTGCTAAAATTGACAATGATCTTCCCGTAATGATTAATGACCAACTGATTCCTAGAGTGCATTCAATCCCGTGTTTGGGAGTTAAACTTGATGAAACATTGAGTTGGGACGACCATATTGAAATGGTTTGCAAAAAAGCCGGGGCTGGCATTGGGGTTCTGAGGCGTATTAAGCCCTATGTTCCTGCAAACACCTTGATATCAATTTATAATGCTCTCGTACAGCCTTATTTCGATTACTGCTCTCCTCTTTGGGGCACCTGTAACAAAACCCTGAGAGATAAATTACAAAAGTTCCAAAATCGGGCCGCCAGAATAATAACTGGCGCCAGTTATGAGATTAGATCTGCTGACGTTCTCCGATCTCTTGACTGGGAAAATTTGGAAACACGATGGTACTTATCTAAGGCTACATTCGTATATAAAGTCTTGAGCAATAGTGCTGCACCGACCCTGAAAGATTCATTCTTAAGTAGGAATACTTTACAAAATAATTATAATCTTAGAAATTCCCAAACCGATCTGGTCCTTCCAAAGCCAAAAAGAGAATTTCTTAAAAGAAGCTTTAAATACAGCGGGGCTTTTATGTGGAATGACCTCCCGCTTGAAGCTAAGCTAGCTCAATCAGTTTTCTCGTTTAAAAATTGTATCAAACAAAATATTCGATGTTAATAACCAAGTCATATCTCTACCTGGGACACACCGTAATCTTCAGTAGCCTTCATTTCTCAGTTTTGATAATGTATATAATTTATGTATATAGTTGCATGTCCTCTTTATATCCTTCCTTTTTTTTACTATGTAATATTTTTATATTGACGCCTCCCGTGGAAATCAACTTTTACATAGTTGTCGGGGCTAGCGTCTTTAAATAAAGTGTGTAATAATAAGTGAGAACAGAGGGCGGAGAAACACAACGGGGAGCGGAAAACCCCAGCGAAATCTCTTTTGGCCTTTTACGCAGAATGAAATATTCTCAGATTGTCCTCACAAAAAGAGAAAAGCACCGTGCACGTTTTATCCGATTCCTTCCAAACTTTGCCACAATGTAGAACAATAGTTAAGGAAGAAAAAAGTGTTCGCGTTTTTCGTTTAACGCCATACTTTTCGAGTTATAGGCATCCGTTCTACCGTGTATACAAAAGGGTTAGGATAAAACGCGGATACGGACGGACGGATGAGTGGCGGACGGACGGACGGATGAGTGGCGGACGGACGGATGGGTGGCGGACGGACGGACGGATGGACGGATGACTTCAATTGTCATGAAACGCTATTTAAAAGTCATATCCGCGTTTTACCCTTTCGGGTGAAACGCGGATATGGTATAGAAAATGCTTCTCGTGCCTTTTAAAGTCAAATCCGCGTTTTACCCTTTCGGGTAAAACGCGGATATGGTATAGAAAATGCGTCTCGTGCCTTTTAAAGTCATATCCGCGTTTTACCCTTTCGGGTAAAACGCGGATATGGTATAGAAAATGCTTCTAGTGCCTTTAAAAGTCATATCCGCGTTTTACCCTTTCGGGTAAAACGCGGATATGATATAGAAAATGCTTCTCGTACCTTTAAAAGTCATATCCGCGTTTTACCCGAAAGGGTATGGCATAGAAAATTCTTCTCGTGCCCTTTCGACTGTCAGATTTCACGCGTATACGTGGGTATCGGTATATCAAAGGTTTCATATTTCAGTTGGAGACACATGGATGGATACAATTTCATCACACTCACACATACTGAAGCAACAGTCCAGACAAACGCGTTAAACTTCCTTTCTTAATTCGCCGACTGCCAGATGCCGCATGGGAGCATGATGTGAGATACATCAAAGTACAAAATGTCATTTTTTGGTAGCTTGGGCAAAATTCGCGAGCCTACTGGTGAAACGGTAGATACCTCTGAATTGCCCCAATACTCATATCGATGCCTCATCGATAAAGATGAAATTGGCGAAGGTGGTTTCGCGATTGTCAGTAAATTACAGCATCCAAACATTGTGGAATTTAAAGGAGTTTGTCTTGACAAATATGCTGTACTGCTAGAATATGTATATCTAGTAGCGTGCGAACTTGCCACGGTTGCGGTCAAACACTGAAGCCCGAAGATCGTATACCAGATTCACCATTTGATGTTACAATCGTCTCCAGAATGCCACGATGTTTTGTACTTCCAACTGGTGAAAGAGTATCAAGAGTATCAAATGTGTATTTTCATGTCAATTTAAATTGCATGCCCTCGTTCCAAGCAGCCATATTTCCAACCAAGTATGGTAGCTATGGCAAACTGGGTACTATCCCAGCTCACTGCGCAACACATGGTACTACTACGGCAATTTGGCATGCGTGTTTAGCTGTTCAGTTATATATCATCTTTAGAATTCCATCCACATGCATGCGAAGTCATCTGCATGCTATTTCATTTAACTTGTATCGAATTCCCGTATACACAGTACATTTAAGTTAATTTGCAATTAGTGGAACGGGGTTTTAAAGAATTGTTAGGAAATGTATCTAAGTTTCGTTTCCAAATTGATAGAGACATGTACACATCATTTTCTTAGTTATAGGGATTTAGCACGTATTTTTGCATTAAGTTAGAATTCTAGATCGTTAGCATTAAATTCAGTTAAACGGTATCGTACTATATTAGTTATAAAATTTTGCCTAAAACACTGCTCAAACGAGCCGATGAGAGTTGATGGAAGTTACAACCTTTGCTCGCGTTTGACAGCAAACTTGCATCAACTCTCATGCATGCACTGTCATTAAGTGCTGATGTTCAAATGTGTATAAGACGAGGAAAGCATTTTCTATACTTTAAAAGGCACGAGAAGCATTTTTTATACCATATCCGCGTTTTACCCGAAAGGGTAAAACACGGATATGACTTTAAAAGGCACGAGAAGAATTTTCTATACCATATCCGCGTTTTACCCGAAAGGGTAAAACGCGGATATGACTTTAAAAGATACGAGAAGCATTTCCTATACCATATCCGCGTTTTACCCGAAAGGGTAAAACGCGGATATGACTTTTAAAGGCACGAGAAGCGGTAAAACGCGGATATGACTTTTAAATAGCGTTTCATGACAAGTCATCCGTCCGCCACCCATCCGTCCGTCCGTCCGCCACTCATCCGTCCGTCCGTATCCGCGTTTTATCCTAACCCGGATACAAAATTTGTGTGAGTCAACTTGTCTGCTTTATATCAAAGCAAATACAATAGCTGTCAAAAAATGCGAACATACTTTTGTTCTTTGATTATCTGAGATGGGAAATGTGATGTTTTGCAGGTCCTAGAGGGGGTTAAATCGGCGGCGTGCAAATCTCGCGACGCGAAGGAGATCAGATTTTCAAATGTAGCCCGTAGCAACCACAGTATTTTAAAATATAGCATTTTTGTTAAATTGCTGGTTACAACAATGATTTATCATCACGTACACAAAATTTGACGGCAAAAGCGTAAAAATTGAGCGCGTGGTGAGCATTTTTGTATAACGCCATTTCATCATGTGGAGTAACCTTAAATCTTAAATTTCTGCTACAAAAAGGATGGTTTTCATCGTTTACTCCAAGCAATGGATAGATACGTTATACTGCTCAAGTTACTGTTTGGTTTTAACAAGAAGTACCGTAAAATTAGCTAGAAATTAAGTTTCGTAAAATCTACTTTTCAGTGATTGAATGCAGTTCGCCGTTTAGTGACAGAATTGCGGCCCAATATGAGGCTCAATCCGAGGCCGAATCTGAGGCCCAATCCGAGGCTACCTTCACAACTTGGTAAAATGCTGCATTTCGTATCTTTTATTCATATTTTTATTTTCATACCCTTAATAAAGGGTTAAATTTGTTATTAGTGTGATCGAAATGGCTTGGATGGAAGAATAACGAGGCCGAATTGTTGACAACTGACACGGGATGACACAATGGCGCCGAATTTGGACAAAGTTGAGGTTTTACCTTGTCGTCTTGTCGATGGTTTATAAACAGCTAGGATTTACTTGAAACCTAATTAAAACTTGTTTAAAATGTGCTTGATACCATTATGTCTGAACTGAGTTCAACGAGTATCGGTGGCGAATTTGGCCAAGTACGTCCATTTGCAGGAGGTAGGTACATTTCAAATTATTATTTCGGTCAATTATGTTTCTATAAAAAAGATTTAGGAAAAAAGGTAATGTAGGTCAACTGCTGTTTATCTGAAGTTGTAAGCCACAAATTGACGTTTGACCAATTCCAGGGTGCATTCGGTGTAAATGCTACGCCGAAGATACGCCAAAGCAGTCGCAACGCTACGCCAACATCCCACCCTGGCCCATTCTTCCGACTCTCACCCACGCCAGGGCGTATGACTGTATGAGTCAGTTCTGCAAAAATTCCACACATTTTAGGCCCATTTTTGAGAAGTTTAAAGTCATTCGCCGTTTAGTGACATTATTTTGGGCCGTAAACCTGTTACCGTGTTACGCCGTTTGAATCGTTTGACATATTTATTATTTTATTGGTATTTATGTGCCGCCAAGTTAAAAACAGCGTACGCCACTACGCCAGGAAAGATGATTGTGCGCCAGTACGCCAAGGCTTACTGTAACTCTACGCCGAAGATCTTCCGATTAGACTACACCGAAGATCTTCCGATTAGACTACACCGAAATGACCGAATCCACCCTGGTTGACCATGAGTATTTCAGGCATTTCACACTTACCAATGACCACCCCTAAAAGCACTATCTCTGAACCATATAAGCAGCTCAGAATAGCCAAAGCTTTTATGGTTTGGTAGAAAGCACCACGGCGAAAGCGTCGTTTTTGGGTGTGGTCAGTTTTGGACGTTTCGCCCCGGATTGGGGTTCGGGCAGCGTTACCATGTTGACCGTCATGGTCAACTTGCCCTAAAACAGTTGAGATTATCTGTCCTAAATGAAATGCATACAAACTCATATACAGGTCCTAGACTATATATCAAAACTGAAAAATAATATGATTGTAGCCCGCAGGCCATTGCATGATGAATTGAATATCATTGTGTTTTCGTATCATTTGAAAGAATAACTTCTCTTCTATGTACTGGTACGATTTCTTTCGACTTTTTCTAGTAAAAACTATAAGTTCGAAATTAGGTTGCAAATTTGGAACATTTGTTGTGTAATTTCATTGGAAGGTTTTTTCAACTTTCAATTACAAAAAATGTTAAAGTTACTAACTTCTAAGACAATGTATGCTATGTACAGTATGTACATTTAAAAAATTTCTATTTTTCAAAATTTCAGGTAAAAACACTATTTAAAAAATTTTAAAATGTACAATTATAAAGAATTGTACATTTGTATATATATAAAGTTTTCACTTACCTCAAGGTGTCCACTACAGCCTGTTTCATGCAAATGAGGAAATTCGAAAATTCGACAAACTAACCCTTAGCCATTAACCATGACTGACTAACTAACCCTCGAAGCCGTTGTCAATAGACAATTCCCGAAGTTGCTACTGGCAGGGCCGTCGCAAGGGGGGAGGGGGGTGTGGAGTGTGAAACAACCCCCTGAAAAAATGTAGTGGGCAAATGGGGAATTAAGGTTGGTCGGCAAACTAAAAATATCACCATAAATGAACGATACGTTAAAGGGGGAAATTCTTTATTGCAAATGTCGTCAAGAATGTGGTCATATGATAAAACAAATTATTTACAATCTCAACTGCCGTTGTGATGCTGTTACAACATGAACCAAAAGGAATTTTTTCTAGCTATTTTTATGTTTTAAGATAATTAAAACTCGGTGTTATATAAAGTATTGACAAAACAATTTTGTTATTTCTGCGTCTTTTTCATGTTCGTTTTTCTCTAAAATAGGCATGTTTAGGAGGAAATGCTCGATAGTAAATCCGCAGCTCAGAATGCAGCTATGCGGACCCCCTAGTTTTGCGAGGCTCTTTTGTTATTCCTATTGAATTAAGGCGTTGTCCAACAAGGGAGAAATAATTGTACGAACCCCTTAATTTATGAATTTTGTGATGTCATGTGCAAACGCTCTATATTCATGGCAGCTGAAATAGTGATGCTTGAAGAATGAAAACAATGGCACCCCCCAAGCGCCATCCCCCGTCCCCCTCTTCTACACCAGTGAATGTACGACATTACGACACAACTACACAAGTGTCATAAATATTACAGTCTATCCTGTCTCATTACAGAATTGCAAATGTATATGAATATTTTCAATAATGAATAATTGCAATAGTCCTTTAATATACGCCGGTGTTATAAGCGCTGTCAATAATATTTGCTATACATTTTTGAAAAATGCGCTTCATGCTTCTACGATTGTTACTTTGCCCATAAAGCTTGTTAGTTTTGTGAAGGATGTCAAAACGTAACCTTCAACATCATAAAGACACAATTAGAAACGGCATACAGTATTTACAATATGACGAGTTGACTTAATCTTACTCGAGAATACTGACGTGGAAAGAGAACGCACAAAACGTCAGGGCAAAAGTTTGGAGGTTTTTGCGTTGTGTATGGCTATGTCCTGTTACATTTGAAAATATTGCTTCCTGTCGAAATCGTCAAGAAGAAAATATATTTCTGGGTTTTGCAAAGTTGTTTTAGTTGATTTCTTCTATTGAAAATTTCTATATCACTTATTCTACGTATTTTTTAGACGGAATGTTTCGGACCAACTCGGACCGAATTAAGTAGTGTAATTTTACAATTTGGGACCGACGTTTCTGAAAAATTTACAAATGTTGGGTGTTCAACCCCCACCCCACCCCCCCCCCCCCTAATGTGCGCCCCCTGCACACGAGAGCTCTTGGCTGAGGTCACCACCACGAGAGATCGTAGCTGATCGTAAATTATTTTAAATAACAAATCTTCGAAGTTAACCAAAATTTTGCCATATGGCATATTGATATAATCATGACAAGGTTTCCTAGGACATAGGAAGATATGACGGCATGCTATGCCTATATATTTGTGGGATTTAATCATTGCAACTTGATAAACGCTCGAATAATCGCCATCAATTTGAACTGATGTCTCATTATGATATAGCGTTATTTGTTTTTGGGAACCGGGGCGTTCAACCACAAAATCAATTATCGTAGAATTTCGAAATTAGCGGCCCTGCACTCGAAAGCAACGCCCTCCCGAAAGTAGCAGCAAATTTGGGATGTTTAACAAATCCCCAAAGCTAACGCAAATTTCCCCACATATTAAGGGTGTATGTATAAGAAAAAAAGGTAATCCAACTTTGGCATGGTATCACGCGCATGATATTTAGTTTATAGATTTGGCTTTTTCACACAAATAAAGATCGGGCTTTTAGCTGTCAAATAACACAATGGTCGAAATCACATTTTTCCACCTTTGGGAATTAAAGCCCTTCTAATTTTATGACCATTTGCCCAAATTGATGGTTGCCTATTTGTGAAACGTTCAGTATTGCCAGTTTAGGCTGCAAACTTTCTGTCTCGTAAAATGTTTTAACCACCAAATTTCGTTGTTAAATTGCGATTTGAACCTTCTTTAAATTTACCAAGACTTGATAAATAGCCCATGGCCATGGGTTACGCCATCTTATTAAAATTCTTATATTAAATCAGAAATGAGGACTAATTTCAATAGGCAGACAATAGCTTTGCACTCAACTCCCAACGGTGGAAAAATGCGTTTTCGACCAACAATTTTTAATCGTATCGTATTTGGCCATTTTTTGATCGCAATGATACAAAAAGCTATCATTTGACAGCTAAAAGATTGATCTTTATTGGTAAGCGAAAAGCAAATATATAACCTAAATAATAAACGCACGGCAATTCAGGCTAAAGTTGGATTACCCGTCTTTTGATACACAATGTATTTACCATGTATTTACCATGTATAACAAAATGGACTTAGGACAAAGGATGTGAATTCAATAATTGCTGGTCATTTACCGTATCATAAGTCCATTTCAAAATGCGCATTTTATGCCGATCATTATACAGGGTGTATCAAAAAAACTGCAAATACCATAATTTGTATGCACGAGATCATACATTAGAATTTCAATGGCTGTGCAAATAATTACGCTTCTGGGATTTGAAAATACGTTTCCCAGGGGTATCAAAACAAGCAATACTCTTTGCTCTGTTGTTAGCTGAGCCATTCGTAATCGAACTAATTTTAATTCACTTTGTGTGCTTATTTTGATAGTACTGCACGTGGAAACGTATTTTCAAATCCCAGAAGCGTAATTATTTGCACAGCCATTGAAATTCTAATGTATGATCTCGTGCATACAAATTATGGTATTTGCAGTTTTTTTGATACACCCTGTATATGACACTATTTTGTTCTTGTGAATCAGAGCGTGATCACTAAAGCTGTTTGTTATTTCGGCAAATTGCGGTGGATATAAAATATGCAACCAAGCAGTGTGCGCTTCATTCTGTTCAAGATTCTAACAGGCAACACCCAATCTTCAGCACAGGACAAACTGCCAAAAGAAGAAATACCAAAGAAAAGTATAAGCTAAAGGTTTGTTAAGTTACTGTTTTTTTCATAACTTCCATATTCACTACACTTTACACCTGCCCAATCTATATTTAATGCATGCCGTTATTCGAAATCGGATAATATATTTAACTTAAATACTGCCTTCGCTATAGCAAATATATCTCAGATTATATCCCTGGTCTTCATCTTTGCCATCTTAGACTCAGCATGTTGAATATGCGAATTTGAGCACCGATATTACATGTCTTGAACGACCTTAAGGCTTAGGAAACGAAAAGTTTGAACTTCTGCTGGTGAGGCTAACGGCAACCGGTTCATATAGTTTAGCAAGCTACAAAGTACTATATAGTAATGTGCTCACTGTATGGTATTAAATTATTTCAACCATGATTATAGTTGCATATATGTATTAACTTTGTGTTTAATATTGAAGAGGAGACATGCTTATGGTACAAAGCTGGTTCCATAATTTACAAAGCGAAAAGCTTTCGGTGGGGCAAGTGAAACTTCGCGTCTCCGTGTTTAGGGTGTGGCTCCGAATTTTGAAGCGAAAGTTATTCGAACAGAAACATAACAATAATTTACCTATGCTTCAAATTACAGAACTTCTTTCCTGTATATGTGTTCATGAATTTAGTACAATTATATTTAGCGCATGATGCTTTTAAGCATCTTAAAAGATGTGGTCAAACGAGGACGAGAGTTGATGAGAGCAGGCAAGCGAGAGTTTGTATGAAGTACGGTTTAACACTCATGGCCAGGTCAAACGACAACAAGCTAACTTGCATGTGAGTTGATTAGAGTTAACCGGATATTGCCACGCGTAGCAAAAATTCTCATGAACGTCTGAACCGGCTTAAAGTCGATTAATACACTGCATGCATGAGAGTCGATGAAAATTGCCGGTCAAACGCGCATCAACTCTCGTCGCCTCCCATCCTCGTTTGGCCGGCACGTGGTTTATTATTAACCAAATTACATCTTGTATCTTTCCACGTGTTATACGTCAGGCTTGCTTATATCTACTCAAAACAAGGCCTCAAATCGATAGCTTAAAAATGTTTTGTACATTAATTGTTAAAGTGTACAAAGGTCTAATACCCAATGCCAATGCAATTCGTATTCATTGAAAGTTGTTTTGTAAAACAGTTGGCCGACATCGAGTGAACTTAATTACGCTGTTAATGATCATATGTATATTGTCCTAATTCACGAGCGCTAATTCAGTTAATCCCTTGGTGTTCACAGTTCAGCAGTTTAATGATCGAGCTGTTTTGCATATAACAAATCCACATTGGTTCTATTTTTTCCCATTCTGAAATTTCAAACAACACTGTCCTGATCGTGAGCAGCCTCTTTTTGCCTGATCCTATGGCGAAATCTTCACTGCATGCACTTTTTGTTTAACTCCTTGTATGTGATGTATATATTTGTGTATATATCTACTCACTTGGATTATCCACCCTACCCAGTAATATATAATTATGTTCATTCTGGTTTCTATTTTAGGTCAACTAAATGGCGTTGGTTACCCAAAGGCTGCTAACATTTCTTACCTTTGTCTTATCATTGACTATATCACCATCAGCCGCTGCCCCATATTTGGATTGGGTGGAATGGGATACCACACAAGGTGATTAGTATAAATTTTTGGTCGCGAAGGCGAGGTTGTCAATTATCGTGGTAAAAATATTGGGTTATATCCTTATGTTTCGCGCTCCAAAAGGTTAGGGATAGAGTTGTGATTGGGGTAAAGATTCAAAAAAGGTATTCGTGCGCGCAACGTAAAATTTACCGTAGGCCACTACAGCCATACAACATTCTCTGGCAGCATTCTGCCTTTAAAATAGGCCGATTTAAGGTACATTTTAGCGGCGTGTGAGACGAAGGACGAATGACGCAGCTCGACTTGACCGAGACGAAGGCTTATTAAACGCGCCTCTGGCTACCACCGTATGACTCATGTCTGTTCAAGGAGCATAGCTACGATGGAGGGGTTAGTTTGGGGCTAATCCAAACCCACCCTGTCAACATTTCCTGTGACATAAAACCGAAGTACCCGGATAAATTAATAAAACCCACAACTTTCGGTAGAGCGTTGACTGACTCTTTTCATATAAGTGTTGTGAGTCCGCAACCGAGAATTGAACCCGTACACGATCTCCGAGGTAAAAGTCGCTTGCTTTGACGGCTGCGCCACCTAAGCTCCATTAGGATAATTAAATATGACCACGATGGAATTTCCGATGTTTCTAAAGTAACCACGCTTACAGACATTGACTTTTATAATCTGCATCTAGGAAAATGCAAGGAGGTCGCACTTGGGGTGGAAAATGGAAGAATTTCGGACTCCCAGATAACGGCATCAAGTGTTTGGAGTGCGGCTTTATCGACACGACAAGCTCGATTGAATGGCGCAGCTTCCTGGTCTGCACGCCAGAAAGACCAAAACCAATGGATTCAGGTTGATCTCGGCAAAGAAGAAGTTGTCACAGCGATTGCCACTCGAGGTCGAAGTAATGCAGACCAATGGGTGAAGACGTTTTCTGTTTCCTACAGTTTGGATGGACAGAACTTTAATTATTACAAAATAAATGGCATAGTCAGGGTAAGCTCGTGGGAATAATGGGACTGGAAGTGTAAGAGAGGCAGCTTTTTACTTGCCAACTTCAACCCTTTGTCGCTAATTTGTAAATTTCTATACTTGGCGTTGTCGCCGACTAATTAAATGCAAACCCAGAAAAAGAAAAATATCAAAATTAGGTATACCCATCTTGCTGTTCGCGCTTGGATTGTACATTTGACTATTGCATGCGACAACCGTAATTGAAATACCTGTATAATAAATATATAAGTGAAAGTTCGATATATTTTCTATCATAAAACGAATCTATTAAAGGTGTTTAGCTAAGAATGATGTACCAGAAATAGGCACACGCTGCTTGCTTCAAAACGGAATCATAGCTGGAAAACGAAACATGAAAATAGAATCTTTCAAAGAAATACTCCACAATTTTAAGAGTTCAATCGTATAAGAGAATATACAGTCTTCTCTGGTACTGATGCACTTCACTCAGAGCGTTAAACCACTTCCCATAGATTTGTTCACAGTCTATTTCAATTTTATTTGTAGACTATTTATGTTTTTGTGGTAAGAACTACAGACCTTCAGTCTTGACGGAGATATTTGTTAAAAGCGTTAATGGGTATATAAAATAATTTTAGGTGTTCACTGGAAATTATGACAGACATTCCGTTGTGAAGAATGTTTTATCACCAACTGTAACTGCGCGTTATATCCGTCTACACCCAAAGACATGGTACGTTCACATTTCCATGAGAATCGAGCTTTATGGTTGTTCTACAGGTATGTTGTAAAAATACTATTTATGATTCAATCACTACAATAAACAGCATCGGGTCCAGGATGAAGCATCTCGAAGAAACTAGTTTAAAAGCAAAAATCAATGCGAAAATGGATTTTACTGCCACGATTTCGGCTCGTGCAAGTGACATCACAAATCTTAATTGTTTCGCTTCACTTTGGATAGCAAATTCCACCATTTCCTTTGGACAAATTCAAGCTAATCAAAGTGAAATCCAACATGGCTGACACTAAACTTACGCGAACTTTTAGTAACTCGAGTTTTAGACGTGCTAAAACAACAAACTACATACCAAAATACCCCTAGTTGTTGTTCAAGGATTCTAGCGAGCTATAGCTTGCATTATACAGGGTGTGTTAAAAAAGGTAATCTGATTTTAGCGTGCTCTTGTGCGTTCAATATTGCGTGAATCAATAATGTATCTTGCTAAACAATAAGCTTAAATATGTTATGCCTATGTTATGAGATCCAAACATATTTTTCTTCCTACCTTGCTTTTTCTCTTCACTATACTTTGGTTAACCACATTCTTTCCTATTTTGTTACGAAAGATTAACGTAGCGCGTAAAATAAGTTACGAGATATAGCTGGCACTGCTGAAGTTGTAATATTTACTATAACAAAAATAGGTCCTTGCAAGTCTGGCGAGGTTGCACTTGGAATGCAAAATGGAAAGATTCATGATTCTCAGATAACGTCCTCAACTGTTTGGAGTGCGGCTTTATCGACACGACAAGCTCGATTGAATGGCGCAGCCTCCTGGTCTTCACGTCAAAAAGATCAGAACCAATGGATTCAGGTGGATCTTGGTCAAGACGAGGTTATCACCGCGATTGCCACTCAAGGTCGTGGCAATTATAATCAATGGGTGAAGACGTATTCTGTGTCTTACAGTTTGGATGAAAACAATTTTGAGCCTTACACAATCAATGGAGTTAAGAAGGTAGTCAGTGATATAGTCTAAGCAGGTGAATGCCTCCTCCTGAACCTCGAACACAGGAACTTTCACTTTGGTGTGAATACGTTCCTACTCAACCTTTTTAGTCCCTCTCGCCGGGCCTTGTATATTCGGCCCTCGCGTATTTGAGTGTATTGGAAATTTTTACCAAAATTCTACGAGGTGCTTGGTTAGGGGAACTTGGCGAAAATATCACGTGTTGTGTCACTTAATTTTACGAGTAACACATACGATTGCTTATTATGTGTATGATAAAATTTCACCCATGCCATCTAAAACGCTTTGATTTTTACTTGAAAGGAAACGGTTGGCTTACCATATGGTTGGCTTATATATTTTATAAAGCTCCATATAAATTATCGAATGAAATGGAAAATTTCACACTTCTTGGAAGCGTCACCCCAATACAGTTAAGGAAATGATTGAAATCCTTTAAACCAATCAATCATTCAGATATATTGTCATGCAAATTATAAATAAACGAGAAACAAGCATGTTTCCTCTTCCCCGCTAAAATCAGAGTATACTAATCAAAGACGCCATACTCTCTTCCTTCTATATGCTGTATAAACTAGAATGAACTTCGATATTTGCTGCCAATTACTAATTTATCTGTTAATTATTTAATACACAGGTATTTAGTGGAAATAGTGATCGATCTTCTGTCGTTACAAATGTCCTATCTCCAGCAATAACTGCCCGTTATATCCGCATACATCCAGTGTCTTGGTATGTTCACATATCGATGAGATTCGAACTTTATGGTTGCTATACGTATACAGGTATAAGATTCAACATTGTGTAATATATTGTGTAAAGATTTTCTACGATTATTCTGCGCAAAAATGTTTCGCTATCTTTGTTCTATATTGGTTAAGGTCACGCGCTTTTGAGAATAAACTGATAACTCTCCTTGACTACTATCATAATGACTTTTTAAAGTCAAATCATAGCTCAAAGCTTATTTTGAAGGCCAATTTCAACCGTTAAGGCTGAAACGTGTTACGACGCAATTCTGGGGAGTTTGAGATTGAAGGGCTTTAATCTCTCAAGCAATTTTAGGGACATGCGTCTTTGAGGAAATATAAAAGTCTGAAATTCCATTTAAAGACGATTGATCTTTTTGTTAACTCAAATTTACATGAAGTGATCGTCACCCTAATGTGTTAAATTGTGTCATTGGAGCAACCCAACATAGACGCAAGCGTGTCATTGGCCTGACCGAAATCGATGTGCAAGTGATTTTCACAAATAACCGTACTTACTTTTTTCACATTTTTTATACACAGGACCTTGCAAGTCGGGTGAGGTAGCACTTGGATTAGAGAATCGAAAGATTCCAGATTCCGAGATAACCGCGTCATCTGTTTGGAGTGCGGCTTTATCGACACAACAAGCTCGATTGAATGGTGCAGCTTCCTGGTCTGTACGTCGAAATGATCCGAACCAATGGATTCAAGTTGATCTTGGCAGAGACGAGGTTATCACCGCGATTGCAACTCAAGGTCGGGGTAATTATAACCAATGGGTGAAGACTTATTCTGTGTCTTACAGTTTGGATGGAACAAAGTTTGAGCCTTACACAATTAATGGCGTCCAGAAGGTAAGCCAATTAATTAATGAAGGCAAGTGCGACGAGGAAGAAAATATCTTGTACTATTAATTATTCATGAAGTTAGCCAATTTTATTGTTTTATTATTGTAACATGACGATACTTGAAACCTGGGCGAAGGTTTGATCCAGTCCTAGTAGTACTTGATATATGATGTTTAGTGAAGTCTTTGTAAGACTGGGTTCAGTTGAAAAGATAAGAGGGTCTCTCTCCCAGAAGATTATTATATTTCTGAAGCTCCAGGACCGCATTTCTAGCGTTTTCTGAAGCGAATTTGCAAACGAATTGACTGTATTTTGCACACAATTTCAGTTATGTGGAGGTTTTTAAAGAGATCAGATTCTCAAGTAATTTAGCATCTTATTTTAGTTATCACTTTACAAAATATAACGATTTTATCACCCAAATTGTGCGTGAAAATGGTTATTTTTTACCTTTTACACCCCCTCCCCCACATCCCCCCGCCTGCCACGTCCCTGGCACGGGGAAGAACCTCTACCGGAAAATTACGAAGAAAATTAAAAAGATAATTATACATACCATTAGCATGCATGGGATACTAAAGATAATAAAGAAAAGGTTTGATTTAAGATAATTTAAAGATACATAGCATCAATCACTGATGCCATTTTTCAATCGAAGTTTAATAGTTTAACCTATTTTTTTATGCACAGGTATTCGATGGAAATGCAGACAGAAATTCCATTGTGATTAATGTCTTATCACCAGCTGTAACTGCACGATATATCCGCATACACCCAAAGTCATGGTACGGTCACATATCCATGAGAATGGAAATTTATGGTTGCCAAAGAGGTGTGTTTTAAATCCACTGGCTAGACATTTGTTGAATATGTTTTAAATCCATTTGTTGGCCGTTACGAATTTAAGAGTTGCAATGATCAATAAAAGGGTACTTTCAGGTCGTTTTATCAATAACTATAAATGTTCTACTGCCTAATGCTTAAAGGAAAATAACAAAAGGCTATTAAGATCACGATATAGAAACACAAGCTGAATTGCTGAAAAGAATAGTTTTTGAGATACTTAAAGTTAAAAGTATTTATGAGGTCATGTGTACTTTCACACTTTATCTACTGAAAACTTTCTCCAAAAAATCATCGACTACAGTCGGGTTAGCCTGAGACAGACGAATAACGAAAAATATTCGTCTGAGAACATTCGTCACTAATCTTGCCTGGTGACGTCAGAGCGTTAGTCGAGATTTAGATAACAGACTGTCATTGGTCACACTAAAATTGCATGTATTGTGCGTTTTTATTGGTTCATTAGACATGTCGGAAAAAATAAAAGATGGCGGAATTTACAGATCGAAATATTTTATGGAAACGTGCAATTAATAAGGTATTAAATGTTTTTCAAGTACCTTCTTTGTATAAAGAACAGGAAGAGGCCCTTGCTCACTTGTTTTCGAAGCGAGATGTTTTCATTAATCTCCCTACATCGTATGGGAAATCGCTCATATTTCAAGCTGCACCCGTAATGGCCGATATTCTCTTTCGAAGAAGCACGGGAACCAGCATAGTAGTGGTTATTTCTCCACTGAAAGCCCTCATGGTCGTTCGATACTTCGATACAGTGTCGCTCATAGCAAACGCCATTTTGTTTTTCGCAGATACGTAATTATGCAAATATTTATGATAAATTATGATAATTAGACCGGGCAAGATTAGTGACGAATGTTCTCAGACGAATATTTTTCGGTATTCGTCTGTCTCAGGCTACAGTCGGGTAGACTTAAGAAGTTCCGTTGATGAGTAACAGCTTTTTAAAATACTATTTCTAGAAAATGTGAATCCTTGCAAGTTCGGTGAGGTGGCACTTGGCGTAGAAGATGGCAAAATTGAAGATTCTCAGATAACATCGTCAACCTTTTGGAGTGCAGCTTTATCAACACGACAAGCTCGATTGTACGGCGTAGCTTCATGGTCTGCACGTCTAAATGATCAGAACCAATGGATTCAAGTTGATCTCGGCAAAGAAGAACTTGTCACAGCGATTTTAACTCAAGGTCGTGGTAATTATAACCAATGGGTGAAGACGTATTCTGTGTCTTACAGTTTGGATGGACAAAGCTTCGACGACTACAAAGTTAACGACGTTGTTAAGGCAAGTTTTGTTTTCAGAATTCAACTTACATCTAGGTAATTGAATTATTGTATCACTATTATGGGTGTGAAGCATTTTAGCTATTTGCTATGGTAGCGACCGCTGATCTGAAAACAAGGACTGGATAGTGCATCTGCTATGCATACATGAAGCCAATGGCGGCCATATTGGTGTGACCACCACGAATCTACTGTGGTGTTGGGGAAATGTTTAAAGAGCTTCTATAAGTTTCTAGTTATTGGTTGGAAAGGAAAAATATTGTCTAAATAGGAATTTATCATCAGTGGCCTCTCTTTCTTCCTAAATTTTCCGGTGAATAACTAATGAGGTCGCACCAATACGGTCATCTTGGAAGCTATATTGCTCAAGTTACACAGGAAAATACATTTGCTTCATAGTATAACTAATTTAAACAGCTAACGATTTGACTAGTCAAGAATTTGACATATCTATAAAACAGATGTCATTAAAAATATTCGGGCTCCAAAATGGGCTCATTGAATTAAAAAAGATGCTCTATCCAGTTCTAGTGTAGCGAGTAGAGACCACCCACCATTAGGCAGAATCATTAATGGCTCTTGAAATTCCGGTTGAAATAGTTTTTAGTTAGAAACATTTTATTCTCAGTTTCAGTCAAACTGCTCTATGCTAACATTTAACTAATAATGGTTTAAGGGTTTGCAGGTAGAGCTTAGAGGAAGTTTGAAAATAAGAATCTGTTTGGACACGTTTTGCTATTCTCAGTTTTTTCTGCGTAAATTACCAGTCTAAAAGTTTGTCAATTATCTTGCAACGAAAATAACACTCACTTGGGATTAAGTATTCAATTTACAGCGCTTTAAAAACGTCCTGTTTCCTTCGATGGACGACAATGCATTACCATTTGATAATAGCGTCTCTATCAATATAAGGTAAATTGTATAATACATTTTTCAGGTATTGAATGGAAATAATGACAGAAGTTCCGTTGTAAAGAATGTCTTGTCTCCGCCAATAACCGCCCGTTATATCCGCATACATCCAGTGTCTTGGTATGGCCACATATCTATGAGAATCGAACTTTATGGTTGCTATAGAGGTATGTTGTAGCAATAATATTTACCTATAGAAATTTTCCCGTTATAAAATATCTGATCATTAGTTTAGGAAACAAACACGTGGATGTTATTTTGCGAAATAAGCAACCCACAAAAAGAAAGTTCTCCCTTTGATGTCTTTTGATAAATTCCGGTCCCTCGATTCTGGTGCAGCTCTTTATAAAATAGGCCTGAACTTTTGCAAAGGAATGTGTTTTTGTTTAAATATGACACGCTTCACCTTCCGAGTTTTAACTTGTTGAAATTTAGAAATTATTGTTCTTCACCGGTAATGTTCAAAAAAAGTTTATGGTCATTTCTGATCGCATTGACACCAAAGATCTTCCGAAATATAACACAAACAAAGCATAACATACGGCAATTAAAGTA
The DNA here is from genome assembly GCA_016169945.1 of Trachythela sp. YZ-2020. NCBI lineage: Eukaryota > Metazoa > Cnidaria > Anthozoa > Malacalcyonacea > Clavulariidae > Trachythela > Trachythela sp. YZ-2020. The sequence goes on along the minus strand of JADLSH010000154.1, from coordinate 243,795 downwards.
GGATTACCTTATTTTTTTCAACACTCCATAGCTAACTAACACGTCTGTCTTACAACTGTATATTTCTAGCTCCCAAGCCATGCGACTCCGCCCCTTGTAAACATGAAGCACTCTGTGAAAACGAAGTAGATTCATTTTCTTGCACATGTGTTGGTAGTTTCAAAGGAAAGACATGTGAAGGTAATTATTTTGAATCGATGACAAAACTCATCATCAAAAAACTCCGCCGACAAAATCCCTAAAGGTAATATCCCCACTCACAAGAACACCACCAGGTGCTCCCTTGAGAGGTTCGTCATCAGCATTACCCCATTTGTCCCCTTATAAAGGAGATCGGGTTGCCTCGACATGTTTCTCTGGTACTCTTTTCTATCATATACTTCATCCTAATCCACCACGTTCTCTGCTTCTATGTCCTTGTTCCTGTGCGCTCTGCTACTCATCTCGCAAACACATTTACCTCTTTTCTCACCACCTAGGCGTACCATCTCAGACTACCTTTACCACCGTTTACCACGGACTCATTGGCATCCGTTTCTAATTGTCTGCATCTCGGTATCTAGATAACCCCCTCTCCTGTAGAGTGGTTTCTAGGTATTTGAATGCGTTTGTTTGTTTCTGTTCCTGTCCATTACATTCTGCAATTGTGATATGTCTGTTGATATGGTAATAAACTTTACAGACCTAAAAATTCAATATCATCTAGAATACGCAAGTCCTTGCAGTACCCACGAGGCGACACTTGGAGTAGAAAATGGAAAGATTCTTGATTATGAGATAACGGCGTCATCTGTTTGGAGTGCGTCTTTATCGACACGACAAGCTCGACTGAATGGCGCAGCTTCCTGGTCTGTACGTCGAAATGATCAAAACCAATGGATTCAGGTTGATCTTGGCAAAGAAGAAGTTATCACAGCGGTTGCAACTCAAGGTCGTGGTAATTATAACCAATGGGTGAAGACTTATTCTGTGTCGTACAGTTTGGATGGAAAAACGTTTGTGCCTTATAAAAATGGCGGTGTTGATAAGGTTAGAATTATTCCAGTAGAATTTTAACGTTGAGCATCAGAAAAATGATCGGCTATTTTCCAAATATCATATACCATGCGTGCGGTTAAGACAAATGTGTAGTAACTTTATGGCCTTGATTTCTTCGAATGAAAATTTGTCTTGCTGTCCGAATGGTAAGCATCACAAAAGTGATGGTGTAAGACACTGTAAGAAATATTTCAGGAGAGTATTTTTAACGTTTTTACGATTAGAAAAAGAATGTGCTGTTTCACCAAAAACAATGAAAAAATAAAAAATATTCTTTGAACGATAATTTGTGCTGATGTACTCAATGTTGTGTTTTAAGATTTCGAAAAATTAACCAATCGAACAAAATGGTTTGAACTAATCAAAACTCGCGGAAGAGCGTGTAGCATTTGGAGATAACATGCATGCACTAATTGCTTGCACTAATTGCTTCAAAAAAGAATTGGTCAATATTTTCTTTTGATATTAGTTGAAGAACGCACCATAATAGTCGACGTTGCCCAACATTTCGTCCATTCACTTGAAAATTTTCATGTATAGGTCTTCAATGGAAATAGCGACAGAAATACCATTGTAAAGAACGTCTTGTCTCCAGCAATTACTGCCCGTTATATCCGCATACATCCAGTGTCTTGGTATGGCCACATATCTATGAGAATCGAACTTTATGGTTGCTATAGAGGTATGTTGCAATAATTGTATTTACCTATAGAAATTTTTCCTTTATGGAATATCTGATCACTAGCTTGGAGCGACAAACGTGACAGAGATTACATGCATGCTAATTTGCGACATAGACATCTCGCAAAGATAAAGTTCCTTCCACTGATATTTCCTCGTAACATCTTAATTAACAACAGTGACGTAGCCAGGCTACGCAGGGGGCAAAACATACATAGCTTTCGAACACGAGCGCCAGGCGTGAGAATGCTGGGGGGGGGATTTTGAATTTGTATGGTCTCTAGAACAGCATTTCTCACATTGTGAGACGAGTTCTGAAGAAAAATCCTAACACGAAAAAGGCCATTTTTATCGTGTTTCCGGACATTACACCCTCCCCCCACTTTCTGCTCGGAATTAAACTTTTCACAAGAACAGTTCTGGAGATCATTGGGAGGAGCACCACCTCTCCTTGACTACGCCAATGATTACCCAAATCCTCTGTATAGCACCTACATTATGCCTATTATGGTATTTGGTAAATGTGCGAACGTTGGGGTCATTGGGGGTGAATTAGAGGGAGTAGGGGGGTATTGGAGGGAGTAGGGGGTATTGGAGGGAGTAGGGGGAGGTGCCGATTGTATAGAGTACTCGAAAACAATGAGATTCTTATTCAGAAAATTGAATCCTATTCAGAAGTACGAAGTTTCTATCGAAAGTTACAAAAACAAATTGTTTGTTTATCGAGATCATAACAATGGAATATGTCGCAAATACGCATTTCACTCTCCCAATTAAAATTACTAAATTCAAACCTGTCAATCCTGTCATTGATCTATTTCTTCGGAAATACGGAAATTGCGGTCCAAGGCAATTATAGCGATATAAACTGAAAATTGAAAACTGTTTGAAGAAAGAAAGATCCCTTTTCACCGTTCTGCAGCCATATATCTAGTTGAAGAACTACCCAAAGAAAATCTACGTTGATGAGCTAGCTTATAGAATTCTTTCCACTGACGCGGCCATTCGATCATTCTAATTTTGTTGCAAAGTTTGAAATTTGACCTGACCATGCAGCCGTATTCACTACACGCGTCAACCATGTTGATAAGCATACAGAATACTAAACATTGGTTGAAATTCTGTTTAATTTATGCGCAGATTATCTGATCAGGGCAGGGCCATAGCAATTGGCCTTTAAGAGGCTGTAACGCCTACTAAACAGCAAACTAATCAACAGCATTAAGAGATAATGCCTTGACGTCATGGAAAATGTCCGCAGACTCCGCACTAAAAGTGCCGTATTGTTCAACAAATCATGAAAATCAATCTGCATTGGTGTGGTTCTTACTCTCATTTACTTTGGTTCTTTAATCGTTAAATTGAGTATTAATGTATTCAATTTGCAGCGGCTGTGATTGTGTTAGTTATTTTTATATTATAAGTGGTAGATAAACAATTTTGTGAGTCAGTGTTTTTTTGCTAATTTGATCATATTGTATTGAGAAGGAAAGGAAACAAGCGATAACAAAGGAAAAAAAAAAAAAAAACGGTACGTGCTGCTTTGCGTCATAAGCACGCGAATTAGCCAATCAAATTGCTCGTTAGATATACTACTTACTTATATAGAGGCTGGCTGTAACGCCTAACAAACAAAAACTCAATCAACAGCATTAATAGATAATGCCGTCATGGAAAATGTCCGCAGACTCCGCGCAAAAAAGCGCATTGTTCAACAAATTTCAAAAAAAAAATAATGCTGGTGTGTTGTGGTTCTTTACTACTTTTTTTTGGTTCTTTAATCGTTAAATTGAGTATTAATGTATTCAATTTGCAGCGGCTGTGATTGTGTTAGTTATTTTTTCATATAAATATATCAAACTCAATTCTTAAAAATATTTGACTGAAATAGGCTAAAATATGTGAGCTCTCTGGCATCTTGGATATTTGTAGATACATGTAAAGTAAATCTCGCCTTTTGATTGCATTTATAATAAGAATTTTAAGCAAATATTCCATCGTTATTGTCAGTCGAATAACCAAAACAAAACCATTCAAACTATTTCAGCAATTTTTAAAGATATGAACACTTGGTTGAGAGGTTCTATATTGATAAACTTCAAACCTCTTTGAAATGAGAAGAGTTTTTTAACATGTTCTTGTAACTTTGTCATTTTGTAGAGCCGGAGCCGTGTGATTCCTCGCCATGTAAAAATGGTGCAGAATGCACGAACGAAGGAAAGTCGACTTTTTCATGCAAGTGTCGACCATACTTCATTGGTCATACTTGTGAAACAGGTAAAGTTCTATACATATTTCTTTATAGATCAGCCAATGTTTGTTTTTCAATCCTTGCATGCAAAAGGAATGCAGACTATATTTAAAAAGAGGTCTGATATACAGAGACTAAATAGCAGTTCAAAATTTGGCGGGAGTGGGGAATAGAATGAATGGGTGTGGGGGCATGCTCGCCCAGAAAATTGCGAAATGCCTTTTTAGATGTGCAATATTTCGGTCATTATAAGAGAAAAATGAAATATATCTTCTGGAAATGATGTAAAAACATCATGATTTTTTAGAAGTTATAAGTTAGTTTAGTTATTTGTGTAATGTATGTACTATGTACTGCTGTTGTGTTGTTGTTGCTTTGTTGTTCTTTGCTTCCTCTGGCTCTGGCCTATGATTCTGTTGCAAAATAAGTTTTGCAAAATAAGCTATGTTTTGTTCGAAAAATAGTAAGAAAGAATGACATAAGGTATTTGACTAAATTTCTATATTGTTAACTGTAGTACTTTTGTCCAAATCGTGTGAAGAGAATCATTGTGATTCGTTGTGCAGCAAGCAGCAAAGCTTATAAGTAAACTTATATATAATTGGGGGGTGGAGGTGTGGGACCGCAAAGTCTGTCCTTTCCCAGTCACACTTGTGTCCTCTGTTTATTGTAGATGTATGCGTAATGATTGTGTTGTGACAAATGATTAAATTAAATTAAATCTTGATCAACTTTGCTACTTTCAAAAATGACCCAAATATGGCACATACCAAAAATCGTATTTGGGGCTGATAGTGGAACTTTATTACTTAGTGCAGTAACGTATTGCGCAAAGTATTCATAATTAAAATGTACATTTATAGAACTTCCAAACCCATGCAAAGCAAAACCATGCCAAAATGGAGGAGAATGTGTCGTGTTGGGCAACCGATATTCATGTCGATGTAAACCAGATTTTGGTGGGGTGAACTGTGAACACGGCCAGTGTAAGTACTTGACGTTTATATTAAGTAGAACATGACCTTTATACCTGTAGGTCATAATCTATGCAGTTTAAGAGTTACACACTTTCTCAGTCGATACACAACTATATAGATTTGTCGGACAGAATGTTTATTTCTCAAAAGATGAAAAAAAAGCAATGAAGCATAAAAACAACAAAATATTGAAACCTCATTACCTACTAAAGTTCCGATAAAAGTAAACAGTTCAGTCGTGTTGTTTCTCCCTCGTCATTTTTTCTTGTCTCTTTTTCTGGCATTCATAGCCACCGCTTGCTATTAAATAACGTATCGCGAGCTCAACATTCAGGTAACTCCGTTATCTGCTAGTAGGTAACTCCGTTGTATGTAGTTTGCGTGATTGGCATATTTAGCTGTAAGCTATTTGCCAATCAGAAGACACAATGTGAGCTCCAATGAATAATTGTATTTTAGAAGGTGATCAGTCTTATCGAAAACACGACAGGTGCAGCTAGCTAAATTCAAATTTTTATGTTGTAGCTTTGTGTCGGGCGCATGGAGATCCACATTACAGATCATTTGATGGACTAACGTTTAACTTCATGGGAACATGTGAATATGATTTTGCTAAAGATTGCAGCACTAGTAAGCTGTTTACCGTGCGTACCACAAACCAAAGATGTGGATGGGGAGCGGTCTCGTGTACATCGTCTGTTAAGATCTATATAGCTGGTTATTATATTCTGCTTACGAGAGTACGCCAAACGGCTATAGTTAACGGAGTGAGGGTGACCAGGTTTCCTCTAATTCGACCAGGTAGGATAACTCAAATTGAGGTATTTTTAAAAAAGGAGAATGTATATCAAAGTCATCAAACACTGATATAAAAACTATAGTATAGGACTAGATACAATGGCTGGCATATTGGTGTGATTGCCATAAATCTACTGTGGTGTTGCTGACATTTAAAAAAAGGTTCTTAGGAAAGGACACGTATTAATTGTCTACATAGAAATTGACCATCAATGCTAGTGGCTTCTCTTATTAAATTTTCTAGTGATTAAAATATTGAGGTCACATCTTAACATTAATATTCGTTTTGAAAATTTTTCAAGTGGTTACTACTATAAATGATCTATTATTACTTGTTATAGGATTTCAGATAACTAATCCAAGCCTGAAATTGCTGATATTCACATACACTGATATTGGTTTAACTGTATTTTGGGACACCACTATGTCGATTAAGGTAGCAGTGTCCGGCAGATTCAAAGGAAAGCTGTGTTCTTCGTCATTGTGCGGTAACAATAATGGCAACAAATTTGACGACAACCAGTTTAGTCGAAAGTGCGCTCCCCCTGCTATTGAACTTACGTGCATACCAGACTCTGTAACCCAACCGATCATCGACAAATGTCATTTGATGAATGCTCTGAGCTCACCATTTTACCCTTGTAACAGATTGGTGGATCCAACGACGTTGATTAGTGATTGTAAATATGATGCGTGTCGGTGTAAAAATCCTACGCAATGTGTTTGCGCTTCTTTTGCATCGTACAGTAAACAGTGTGCTGGGTACGGAGAAATCGTTGACTGGAGATTCAAAGGAATTTACTTGTACGAACCTCTAAAGGAATGTGGTAAGTAATACTGTACGTTAAAAAGCCGCGCTTGCCCCGTCATTGTCAGAAAACGTCCTTTGTCAGGGCTGTGAGTACAGCTGCTGTTCCCGGATTGGAAATTGTAGACCCAATTACCGGCAGTAAACTATATTGCACAGAAAGATGCCCGTTTAGTGGCGTTGCCAATATGGCAAAAGTAGAGTGGACAATACGCGAACATCTAGGTGTATCCCACGGGAAAATTGTGAAATATTAAGTCCCAGGAATGGCATTTCCTGTATTTAAGTTAAGATTTTACAAATTTAGTTAAACGACGCAAATGAAGTCACATAAAATACTCAAAAGAAAATATTTTTCAGGACTTCAAAGTATGATAAAGTCTGAAAAATCAAAACGAACTCAACGTCTCAATATAACTTGTACCACACCAGAACATGGTTTGTACATCCCAATGTTTTCTCCACGAATTTGGAGAAAGGGAAAAATGGTTTAATGAGAAAACTGGAGGTGCAAATGTCCACCCGATTCCACCCTGTGGCAACTCCGCTGGATTCGTCGGACACGACAGCTCGGTCTATTATCATAACCTTTTAAGAATGGCTCTGCAACTTCTTTACCTACAACTTCTCCCGCCGTGCAGGCGAATACCTCAGTATTCGTTTTAGGTGTTTTTCGTGCATTTCAAAATTCAGATTCAAGAATCAGATTATAGATTTTAAGATAACAATAGTATTGACGCACATGTAATATAAATGTTCTTACGAACTTCCAACCCTGCTCCAAGTGTTGCACGAAGTTACATTTTAGGATTCTATATATTTTACAAAGTTATATTTTAGGATTCTGTGAAGAATGATCATATACTACGAAGCTATATTATTTATTCGGTTGTCTTTTATTATTGTTGAAAAATATTCCTAAACTTTGTATGAAAAGAGGGTATGCCGTTTTTCTGTTACAAATTAGTAGCCTATATTCATTACCAAAACCTTTACACACTTCAATATAATTTCAGCGCAACAATGTGAAAACCCAGGAGAAATATTTACCGAGTGTGGTTCTTCCTGCGCCAAAACCTGTCGTGATTTATCAAGTGATTCTCAATGTAGTGAAGAATGCGTTCCATCCTGCCAGTGCCCTAAAAGTCAAGTTCTTAATGGTAACAATCGCTGTGTTCCTGTGACTGAGTGCACCTGCTTGTTCCAAGGAGCGGTGTATCAACCTGGTCAGAGTATCAAAATCGGAAATTGTAAAACATGGTATGATATATAGCAGTTCTTGATGCGGAGAGAAAATTATACACTAAACTAGAGAGCAATTAGGCACTGCATACCTCCGCCAGCAAGAATCCAGTAATCATGCATAAACATACATACACTAATTACGCATCCAGTACTTTTCAGCATCGACGGGAAAGCAAGAAAACGTTTGCAAATTTATCATCCAAATTTCATCGAAATTGAAACAAAATTTGATCGCTTAGTTGTCCTTGGCCTACAGCCAATGTATGATAGGTTTTGAGTTGTTTTGATGAGAAAAACCTGCACAGATAAACAAACCGAGGTAAAAACATACCATTTTGACGAAAGTAATAAAATGAAAGATTTGGTACTGTACTTGCATGTTCAAGTAGGTTGGGGGAAAGAACAATTTTTTGAGTTTAGTTAGAGTATTATGTTTACTACTCTGAGGTGGTCAGTAAGCCTTGACAGCTTTGCAACTGAATGGACAAAGGTTCCGATGCGTTAGTTAGTTAGTTAGTTAGTTAGTTAGTTAGTTAGTTAGTTAGTTAGTTAGTTAGTTAAGGTTAATGCCTGACCCCAAGGGTTAGTCCTTACTGAGGGAGGAAAACCGGAGTACCAGGAGGAAAACTCTCGGAACAGAGGAAAGAACCAACCAATCTCTACTTACACGAGTTTATCAAGCACGTGGACGTTACTCAACCGAAATATATCCCTGCCCCCGACCTGAAGTATAGCAGGATGAACCGCGAGGTAAGGGGCAGCACGCTAACCGCATCTGCCACCCATGCTTCACCTGAGAACTCATTATTTATTAGAATAATGGCATAAATTACTATTATCTTGCAGCACGTGTAACGCTGGTGCTATGGCATGTTTAGATGACAGAAAGTGCAACAGTAAAGGTTAGGAATTTTAAATATTCCTCTGTTACTGCGCAATGATTGAAACCATTGATCTGAAAAGTAGACTGGATTGCGCAACCTATTATTCACTTGTGCAGAAAATGAAGCCATTTCGAAGGAAAACTATATACATATTTTAGACCTATACCAGGAGCAGTTGCGAGAAATGTAAATATATAGGCCATCTGGCAGGAATTGAACCGATATTTCAGGCTCTGAGCATTCTTGGATATGTTGACGCTGGCTTGGCTAATCTAGGTTTCATTCTTTTAAGGGCCCTGCGAGTCTTTTCCATGTAAAAATGAAGGTATTTGTACAGAAGAGGGAAACAAATTTTCATGTCAATGCTCTGGAGACTACCAGGGAGAAACTTGCGAAGGTAAACCTTGCACACCGTAAATGATCTAGCAAACGCTACTATACAAATGGATGCCAAGGTCAAACAAGAATTTCGTAATAGATGCCACTCTCTTTAATAAACGCCCTATACCCACAGGAATGTTTATTAGATTTTATTAGACATTTGCTAGTGTAAATTAAACGCTCGCTAAATTATTAGTACTACCAAAAATACGTTATAATCAATAATCACATTTTCCAATTTGGAAACGATGTTTTTCGAGTTAAATTGCTTTGAAGCTAAATCTAATTTAAACTCTCTTTGGTTTTCCTGAAAAAATAACTGTTCAAAAGCATCTAAAGGAGCCACCTTAATAACAGTTAGAATTGCAAGAATTGTGGAAGAACAAGCCTCGCATCAGCGGATCTTTAGGATTCAAAATTTGCAAAAATTAATGTTTATTACATCTACTACCACGAAAAATATTCAAGTAAGAAATATATCTGTCTATGATATACCTTTATGAACACTGTCGTGATAATATTACCTTTCTAGAGCTGAAGACTAAGCCATGCGATTCATTGCCTTGCAAGAATGATGGAATTTGTGCGAATGTAGGAGCCTCGTTTTCGTGCGAGTGTGTTGGAAATTATCAAGGGGTAACATGCGAAGGTACGTAAGAACCATTATATAAATATAAATTTTAAATTAACTTAAGTATATCCATTTGTTTATGTCTATGCTCGAAGAATGAATGCTCCCTTGATGCCATGTTACACGAGGAAATTTTTACTGCATCTATCCACGCAATTTCGGATACAGAGCGATGTTAGGTAAAAATTATATTCGCAGCGACATTGTGAGCATGAATCTCGTTTTACTTTGCCGTTATTTTTCTTGCTAAACATGCCCAGAAGGCAGAAAACAAATGAATGAGAATGATAATATCGCTGGAGTGAAACGCGGGTTATGTTCACGTTTTTCTGTGCCGTGTATATATATATATACCAGGACGATGCTAGTGTATGGTTTATACCATACACTAGCATCGCCCTGGTATATATGACATATTTACCTGGCTTATGCCAGGTAAATATTCTACTATTTGGGCATCTCGCTCGATAAAACAGAATGTTGAAGAGAAACTAGTGCTGCTTTTTTTATAAGGCTTCGTGGTACCATAGTCACCATAATTATAATGATTGGTAGATTATGTGCGTTGCACTTGTTTGTCAATATTCTCAGCGTCATTTAAAAGATATTCGTATCATGAATGATAGACCAAGCAAGCGTACTCAACTAGTCAATTCAATTCAAGACATTATCGATCTCTTTTTTGTTCATTTTAGAACCAGGTGTTCCGTGTCAGCCCTCTCCTTGCAAAAATGGAGCCACTTGTATTGACAAGGGAGATAAATTTTCGTGTAAATGTCCTCCTAACTTCATTGGAGTTACATGCGAGACGGGTAACGTTACATTTCTCCTCTTTCGAGTATTCTTAGTTATAAATGTTAGCAATAAGAATTTTATGCGTCGTTTCGATGTCATAGTGTGGAGATTGTCCATTTAAACCAGGTTATATATGTATTGCTTAATAAGCAACATGTCGAAAACAGGTAGCCCACCCCAGTGATCGACGTGTGTCAACTTAATCATTGACTGAATGCCTGCGATTTCTGTTGTTAATTGTCCCGCCAGATTTGTCCCTCTCCCATTTACCATTAAAGAAATAAATGTATCGCAAGCTTTCTACTGCAACAGTTTAGATTGAATGCAATTTTCTTTTGAAATGAAACCTATCTGCATCATTTATTTTTATAAATATGACATACGTTCTATTTTTGATTTAGCAGTTCAGAAGTCGTTTTGCCTGCTATTTCTCAAATATTGCCTGTTTTTGGCATTTGGAGGGCCGCTTTTTCTAGCCCTGGCCCACTTTCACTCAGCAATGTAATGTGTTCTTAAATTTAATTATTTCTTTCTTCAGAACTCCCAGATCCATGCAGAAACAGCCCTTGCCAAAACGCTGGCGTTTGTGTTCCTCTTGGCAATGGATACTCGTGCAGATGTCGACCTGAATTTGGTGGCTCGCGTTGTGAAAATAGTCAAAGTACGTTTTTTGATGGAACAGATGTTTCTACTTGAAATCCCACAATACACAGAAGGACATGCAACTATTTTCATTTTATTGTTGTGGTCGTCCGTAAAAATTTCCAAACTTGATATATTTAAAAATATACGTGTCTCTTTTGACGTATATCAATCCCATTAAATTAGTTTTTTCTTGTATAATATTCTAAGCAACCCGCTACACAGGCGCACACTCTTACACACGGGAAAGCCAAAATTCTACCTGGAGGAAGGTCGAAAACGTTTTGTAACTTCGCACACTCTTACCAACTCGAACTCACATTGGGGTGATCGTTGAGATTCAGTGACTTAAAAATATCTGCCCCCGTCTCTCTCCCAGCGCCACCCTCTCTTGCGACCTGACGTTCCTTTTACTAAACCATTTGATCTGTTCTATTTATAGCCACGTGTTACGCGCAAGGTGATCCGCATTACACAAGTTTTGATGGGAAAAAGTTCAACTTCATGGGAAAATGCCAATACGTCTTTGCTCAAGATTGTAGCGTGAGCAAGCTCTTTACGGTGTTCACGAAGAATCAAGCGTGTGGATGGGTTGGTGCCTCGTGTACTGCATCTATGACGGTGATTCTTGCTGGTTATAAAATACAATTCAACAGAGTGAAACGTACAGCAATAATAAATGGAGTGAAATGTACCAACTTTCCAATTGTTAGACCAGGTGAGTTCAAAGATAAGATATAATTAATATAATTAACCTTAGAAGTCATTACGTCATGCCACTGTCAAACAGTCAATACTGATCAGACCTAAATGTATCCACTGATCTGAAAAGTAGACTTTATAGCGCAACCTATTGTTCACTGGTGCAGAAATTTAGTTTAAAATACCTTGGTATTAAGCGGCCTGCGGAAAAGGAGAATGAGAGGTGCAACTCTCGCTCGCGTTTGACCGCCAACTCTCATCGACTCCCATCAACTTTGAGCTGGTTCAAATTACTTTATGCTCGTTTTACCGGTACGTGCGGTAATATCCAGTCAACTCTCGTGCAACTCTTGTTCTTGTGTAAACTCTCGCTTGTCAACCCTCGTCTTCGTTTGACCAGAGCTTTACTCAGGTTGGCCGTTAGCACAAAAAAGAACCGACACAAAAATTTACCCGAAAAAGATCTATGAGCACTAAGCGACTGACTATACTTGTATAATTTTCTATAATTTATTTTATAGGATTCACTATAATCAATCCAAATCTACGTACGCTGATCTTGACCGCAGACATTGGCTTAACTGTTACCTGGGATTGCAACATGAATATCAAAGTGACTGTGTCGGGCAGATACAAAAACAAACTCTGTTCGTCATCTTTGTGTGGAAACAATAATGGAAACAGATGGGACGACAATCGGTTTGATAGAAAGTGTGCACCTCCGCCCGAGCAGCTAGTTTGTTTCCCAACTACAGAAAACGGGCCAACTATTGACAAGTGTCATTTAATGAATTATCAAGATTCGCCATTCAGAGCGTGCAATGGTGTTATTGATCCAACCGAGTTGATTGCGAATTGTAAATATGATGCATGCAGATGTCAGCATCCAATGCAATGTGTTTGTTCCTCTTTTGCGACGTATTCCAAGCAATGTGCTGCGTATGGCAAAGTTGTAAACTGGCGATTCCAAGGAACCTACTTGTATCCGCCGTTACGAGCGTGTGGTAAGTGGAAAAGTTCTCATGAGAAACGTTTTAAAAATAGCATGAAAATACATTATGTACCAAAATACGTGCCACCTAAACATTAGTGTGGTGAACACATTCTAATGGGGAAGCACGGGTGGCAGATGCGGTTAGCGCGCTGCCCCTTACCTCTGACTTAAAGTGCTACTAACCCCAACATTTTTTTTCCATATGTGCAATATTTGTATCATTCTGAGAAGAAATGTAATATATCTTTATAGTAAATATCCTCATCTTGATCAACTTTTTGACTGTCAAAGTAACCGGATATGATGTCATTAGATGAATTGTAAATTAGTTTTTTATGCTAAAATTCATCTGACATCATATCCGCTAACTTTTACAGTGAAAAAGTTGATCAAGATGGGAATTTTTACTATAAAAGATATATTACATTTCTTCTCAGAATGATACAAATATTACACATGCATATACAAAAATTATTTTGGGGGTTAGTAGTCTTCAGGTCGAGAGCACGGATCAATTTCAAAAGCAACATGTGTCGTAATTAATCTTTCATAATTTTTCAATTTAGCTCAACAATGTAAAAATGATGGAGAAATATTCATGGCGTGTGGGTTTTCTTGTGCGCGATCGTGTCGAGATCTCTCTCGTGATACCAACTGCAACGAGGAATGTGTCTCTGGATGTCAATGTCCTAATGGTCAACTTCTTGATGATGAGAACCGGTGTGTCCCTGTCGCTCAATGTCCTTGCCAATATGAAGAACAAATCATTCAACCAGGAGATAGTGTTAGCGTTGGAAACTGTAAAACTTGGTATGCTGCTTCAGCTGGTTCACACAATCCGATTTGTCGGATCAATTCTCCTCTTGACACATGTGATTTATTGACAAAGTAAGGCAATTGGCTCATACCTGGCGAGTGTAGTTGTTGCTGTATTTTAGGAAATCACTTCAGGAGGAGAATCGGATCCGCAAATCGGATCGTGTAAACAGGCCGTTAGAAAAATAATATCTGGTATATGGATATAATTTATAGTGGAATATTTTTACAACCTACGTTTGGTATACCATATCAAGATTTTTCTCGATGTCAACCATAGGCGCTTTAAAATTAAGCTCTTTCAAGAAAACACAAAATTAAGTACAAAAAATACCTGATTTTGAATTATTTTGGTATTCATAAATATAGTAATATTCTTTTGGTATTCAGCAAAAATAGCCATGTGTTTATCCTAGTTGCTTTGATTGTCTTCTAAAGGCGTCATTTCTTGTCCCAATCCCATACGTGCTGAAACCAATTTCGAGTCGTCCGTCTATTTCCACATTCAGAAGCTTTAACAGAAAACGTTCAAATAGCCCGAAACACAAGCTTTGTGAAAGTAAGACATGCCTTGTGTATATGTTTAGTGTTAGTCAAACAAGATATGTCAATTCGACTGTCAATGATTAGTGAACTTGGCGATAACAAAATTTGTTAGACATCAGCAGAAAACGATAAGAGCCGTGTACAATCTACAGGCTTTTAGAAGATGTCCGGAATGCATCGACATGGCTGATGTGCCGTCCAAAAGTTGTCTTTTCAAGTATAGCTGTCTACATTCTAATATGGACGTCCAAAAGACTGCTGCACGGCAGACTGGCTAAGACCATGGCCTTCTCAAACCAAAATGCACATACATTACACCTGTTATTGCGGGTTGTTCTTTGCCAATAAGGTAAAGATTAAGTCAACTATGTTTTATAATTTTAGCACATGTAATCGTGGATCAATGGCTTGTGTAGACGACAGAGATTGCCAAAATGAAGGTAAGAAAATATCAAAGTTACAGTATGGTGTGGAAAATCAGAAATTCATTGATATTTAAAAATTGGTAAATGTGTTGAACATAATTATAAATTAACACACATGTAAATTATGATTCTTCTTTATGCGATTAAAATATAGCCTTGCAAAGTTTGCAAATTTTGTATACTTTTGTATTACGTGCGGAAATTCCTACCACATTTGAGTCGAAAATGCGGTTTAATTAATTATCTTTTGGTAATAATGAATAATCCCATTTTGTTGACGCATATTTCTTTCCATACTACTCTTTAGCACCATGCGAATCATTCCCATGTAAAAATGGAGGAGTCTGTACTGGGGAAGGTTCGTCGTTCTCTTGCCATTGTTCCGAAGAATACCAAGGCGAGACATGTGGCGGTAGGTACAACTTCGCAAGGTTGACTAAGTACATATCTATAATATGAACACGTTTCTTCATTGTTTTTTTTAAACAAAAGTGGTCGGTGTTTATGAATTGTTCTTTAGAAAGGTGATTGATATTCTGGTTTGTCGTCTTTTTATTGTCACGACCAACCAATCGCGAAGCCTGTTCATATAGGGGCGGGGCGACACTCAAGAATCACTAAGAACGGAGTGATCACTATTCATAAACTGGGGAGGTTGCGAATGGATAAAATAACAATTTTCTACCCCCTGTAGTTTAAAGGTAAACTCTTCGAACCCCTCCCCCCATGATAAAGACAAAACACATACCCTGAAAATATTTATCATATTCTTATACCTTGGATATTCAGAACAATTTTATTATTTTATCATCCATATACAAAAAACAAAGATCTATTGAACAAGGGCAATGAACAATTGCAATCGCGCACTACGGGTGAATTTTTGTTACGTATTTATGGAAATTTAACAGATAATTATAGTAGTCAGTGGGAGTTTTAGTGATAGATGCGAATATAATGACATTTATTTATACCTTTCACAGAACTGAAGCCTAAACCCTGTGACTCGTCACCTTGCAAAAATGAAGGAATTTGTTCCAATGAAGGAGCCTCGTTCTCATGTGAATGTATGGGCAATTATCAAGGAAAAATTTGCGAAGGTTAGTTTAATTGGGACGTTGCTGTTTATAATTGCATATTAATTTTTGAATTTATCACTGCACAAATTGGTTATCACTGCACATGAGTTAGGTTTGTATCATTCATTTTCGAAAACGTTATTTTATGTATACATTTTGATCGTGCTGGAACCTGTCTGTGCTTTGAAAGTTATTTTTTGTCAAAGAATGACGACACTGTTGTTCGCTGTGGTATAAGGATACGATGATTATATACCAAACAAATTCCGTTCCAAAAGTAAAATAAGCCGTGTTTACACCATGCAAAGACTAACATTCACACGTGGTTTAGTTGTACCTAAGAAGTACCTTACTGAGGCTTGATATGGTTTGACACCACACCACACCACACCACACCACACCAGATACCCAACCAAAGGCTCGAAGTAAATGTCAAAATTTCGCCAAGTATTGCTATCATGAGCTCGTATTTTAAACTCGTTGTCATAGGGCGCTTTCCATTAACACGGTCAGATCGGTCAGATCGATCAAATGGTTAAATAAAACACAAAACGCTTGAGCGTGGGACCGGTCTGACTTTAAAATTTGGAACAATTCCAAAGGAGCTCCATTAGCCATATTTTCAAAAAAATGTGGACCAGATCTTTCCATCAATACAGAGACAGAAATTCTGGTCTGACCGGTCTGGCCATTGAATGGAAATCGCCGATAAAAATTGGTGTTGGGTCAGTTCAAACGTGTTACACACTGACCTGACCTGACCTGACCTGACCTGACCTGACCTGACCTGACCTGACCTGACCTGACCTGACCTGACCTGACCTGACCTGACCTGACCTGACCTGACCTGAGACTTTCCTGGGACTGACATATATAGGTCCTAATTTTTGTCCTGAAATCATGGTCTTTGGTCGGTCCTGGCTCAGTCTTAAGTCTATCCTAGCGCTTTTACACTACAGAGTTAGCTGTTTTAGGTCGGTTCAAGCCGAGGTAAGCGGGGCTATAAAGTTCAGTATATAAAGAAATAAGTTAATCTCACCGAGGCTCTGTACTCTATTTTTCAGAAAAGAAGCCAAAGCCATGTGATTCGTCGCCTTGCAAAAATGGGGCTGCTTGTACTAACACAGAAACCTCGTTTTCGTGCAAATGTCCGGCTGGATTTATTGGAAAACTTTGCGACAAAGGTACGTTCCTTGGTATCTTTATTGGGAAACCATTTTCTTGTAATGAGATGTTGTATCCAATTCTATCATTGAATCCTTTTATAGAAGCTCCAAATCCTTGCAAACCTAACCCATGTTTGAACGGTGCTAAGTGTGAACGGCTGGGAAACACATTTTCTTGTCGCTGCAAAGACAATACATTTGGCGGTGCAAGATGTGAATATAAGCAATGTAAGTTATGAAATGTTAGATGGTGAATGCATTCTCGTCTTGCTGTTAAGGCAATAATTTTGGCGGTACAAAATTTGATTATGAGCAAGGCAACTTGTTTGAACAGTTAAGCATGCAGTCACTAGACTGTAAAAGGAGTAATAACTGCGGATCACAAACTCCATTAGTTTAAAATTAAAAAGTTCCTCTTGATGTGAAACTCGACCCAAACCGATTTGATTTACATTTATTGTAGCAATGTGTGAAGCTCATGGCGACCCTCACTACACCACATTTGACAAGAGAAAGTATAACTTCCAAGGACCATGCAGTTATGTTTTTGCTGAAGATTGCAATGCTGATAAAGCTTTCAAAATAGTTACAACGAATGTGAAATGTGGATTTTTTGGAGCGACTTGTACAGCTGCAGTTACCGTGTATTTAAATGGCAATGAAATTAGACTTACGAGGGAAGTGCGAGCGGTGATCATCAACAGAATCAAAATAAAGAAGTTTCCCATTAAACGCCCAGGTAAGTCTAAAAGTTCTCTTATATTTACTATCTTACGGGAATTTGTTATAGAAGTGATCAGATTTCACTCACAAATACATCCTTGTCCTGAGAGTCTCGCTCTCATGAATCAAGGCAAATGGCTATGCGATCTAAGGGATTTGTGACGTAACTATCGAAAGGGTTTATCCCGGCATTTGTCCTTCACTAGATCCTATTGACTTTGCCAGGTTTTTTGGAGAGTATATTGCAATTTCTCGTACTTGTAAGCTCGAGCGGGGACACAGTTCATTAACTGTAATAAGATTGTGTTCTGAAAATCGTAAATCAAAACCATAAAGCTTCGACTACAAAAATTACGAAACAAGGCGAAGATACCCCAATATATTTCAAACGCGGTGATTCGTATATATATATGTGCCCTGCATGCATTCTTCCAAGCAACATATTCGTCCACGTCTCAATCATGTTACACGGCCTACAGTTCACGCCCTCAAGCAATTTTTCTTTCCAAGAGTTCCATTATGTATGCCTTGTGCACTGACCTAACTTGTAAATTTGCATGCTGTAAGGTAATACTGTTTAATAATACGTAATCAAAGAATTTGATTTGTTTAGTTTGTAGTAGAAATAAGCGCATCGTATATTGTGTTTTGGTTTTAGTTTTTATTATGCATTATTTTGTGATAGTAGTCTGAAAAAAAGTTAAAGGCTTGTTCACACGATCCGATTTGTCAAATTCGATTCTCATCTTGACGTATATGATTTACTGCATTTACTGACAAGAGTAAGGCTATTATTGGCTTGTACCTGGCGAGAAGTGTTGCTGTTTCGCATACGTCGGAGGAGAATCGGATCTGACAAATCCGATCGTGGGAACAGGCTTTATAACTGTTTGAAACGTTGTTTTAAAATACTTTTAGACATTTTATGATATTTATGACCTAGTCCCGTTTGGAAAGATTCTTTAAAATGTAATCTTTTAAGTGTGAGAGATGAAGGTATTAGAAACCATACTATTATTTTGTTTGTAGAATTTGTGATAACGAACCCGTCCGGGACGTGGCTACGTTTGAGTACGAGTATTGGTTTAACTGTCCATTGGAACAGCTACACTATCGTGCGAGTGACCGTTGCAGGAAAATATCATGGCAAAATGTGTGGATTGTGTGGTAACTTTAATGGTGATAAGTCGGATGATATGTTGGAAACGACACCAGAGTGCATAGCACCTCCTAGTTCTTCGGTTTGCCAGCATGAGGCTGCGTCTAAGAATAAATGTTATATGGATATGTGTAATTACATGAATATGCCAGTATCTCCATTTGCGGCTTGTAACGCGGCCGTTGATCCGAGCCAGTTCATGAAAGATTGTAAATATGACGCGTGTAAATGTGACGATCCAATGCAATGTGTATGTACCTCGTTTGCAGCATACAGTCAACAATGTAGCGATAACGGAGTGGTTCTTAAATGGAGATTCCAAGGAACGTATCTGTTTCTACCTTTAGAAAAGTGCGGTAAGGATAAACGGTTTATAACATTAGACATTCTAAAGTTGAAGATGCATGTTTGTAGATGGAATATAATTTTTGCTCGAAATTTCCATCTATACAAACATATAATATTAGGATAAACAAGTTGAAAGATTATACATGTCGATGAGTAGCTAGAGTGGAAAATACGGCAACTAATATATAGTAACTAATACATAGTAACCAATATATAGTAATAATTTCTTGCATATGCATGCCTTTAGTTTTTATTATGCAATGCGCTTTGGACATCCCTGTAATATATACAATGAAAAGTGCATGATCTATCCTTAAAATGGGTTAAAATATTCAAGTCCCAAATATTCCGGATAATCCGAACGATGTTTCCAAGCTCTTTATTTTTTCATCCATTTTTGTTGAATAACTTTTACAGATGACCCCTGTTTCATTACTATTAAATCGTTCTTTTGACCATGGTTCATGGCGGGAATTAAGATGTAAAAATTAGGAGCAAGCTGATCTCATGAAAATTACTAAACAAACTAAGGGTGTACCCGTTGATGAATAAGTATAAAGATATATCTGTATTTTGTACATTACTGATCGATCTCGATAGTGTAGCACTAATATTTAGGCAACTTCAATATCTCGGCTGCATCCTTGCATTTATTACCACTCAGGAATGCATACAAGCACTTTTCTACCTCCGGTATACGGTAGTAAACACTCGTCGACAATTTTCAAAAAGAGTTTTGCAACTCAATCTTTCTTTCTTATCTTTTCACCATACACCTGGCGAATTGGTGGCGAATGTGAATATTTACTCATAAAAGGAAGAAAATATTTTATTCTTGTGTATTTGTTTCTGTCTTTCTGTCAATTATTCAATATATTGTCAACCCACAATTAAATCAAAAGTGCTGTCTGAGCGCAGGGAATGCAATTTCAGCGAGACAAATCGAAAAAGTTTCCATGGGGTGCCCCCCCCCCCTAGAATTTGCTACTAAAAACTCGATCTTTTGGAAAACGGTAGTAGACCAAAGTGCTTTTATATGCATTTTCGGCTTTCGTTCCAGATTAACGGAACTACTGAAGACTACTCGCATTGGTACAACCTAGGCCAAGGACAATTTTAATATGGTTTATTTATTATTTCAGTACAAAAGTGTTCCAGCCCTGATGAAATCTTTACCGAATGCGGGTCGTCGTGTGCACGAAGCTGTCGTGATTTGTCTGCTAATTTGGCATGCAAAGAAGAATGTGTTCCTGGATGTCAGTGTCCTGATGGTAAACTTTTGAACTACGCTGGAAGATGTGTATCACCAACGCAATG
This sequence comes from Trachythela sp. YZ-2020, assembly GCA_016169945.1. Taxonomy (NCBI): domain Eukaryota; kingdom Metazoa; phylum Cnidaria; class Anthozoa; order Malacalcyonacea; family Clavulariidae; genus Trachythela; species Trachythela sp. YZ-2020. The sequence continues at coordinate 223,389 of JADLSH010000154.1, read as the reverse complement.
TCCATGCGAGTTTGAAGGAAAGATTGTTGAAGCAGGAGAAAGTGTGGACGTCGATGACTGCAAAACTTGGTAAGAAACAATGATCTAGGACTGCATAGAACAACCTTTTGAAATAATGAGCGTATTAAATCTGTCAAATTCGTTACAAATCAAATCTTTAGGTGTTTAAATTAGCTTTAGTTCGAACCAAATGTCTTTCTATGTAATTTGAAAGATATAGCTTCCGACACCTCTTGGCTAATGAGTTTTATAATGTTTAATACACTGAGACTTGAGGCGGCCATGTTTCACCAATGACCAGAAACTGTAAGAACATCTAACTTATCAGCAAAATCACTGAATATAGATTTATGGTTGTCATACATACTAATATTGCCGCGATTGACATCTAAACTATCTAAATTGAGAATCGAAGTATAAGATCACTATTAATACTGTAGTCACACAATTGTTAGAACACTATGCACATACAATTATTTTAATAGATACACACAAACGTTATGCCCCGTTCAAACCAATCCAAAATCACCCAATATTATTTGTTCGACATTGTTGGTCAAACGAAGTCGGACAATATTGGATGATAATTTTGAACAAAATCAAATCTTGATCCAACATCAGCCAACATTACGCAACATAATGTCGAAACAGACCACTGAACATGTTGCATCCAACAATGTAGCGTCGTGTTGGAACAACCTGTTGGACTGATTTGAGTAGGCCTTTACTGACGTTTTAACTGATAATTTTCTATCTACAGTACATGCAACACAGGAGCGATGACGTGTGTTGAAGATAAAGAATGCTCAAAGAAAGGTAGGAAAAGGATAAAAAGGTTAAAAGTGTTGGAAAGTACTTTTTGGTTGCATCTTCGATGACGGACTTCCTCGTATAATAAAAAATCACTCACTAATTTCAGGTCCGTGTGATTCTCTTCCATGCAAGAATAATGGAATATGTTTATCCTCGGAGGGTTCCTCGTTTTCGTGTGAATGCACAGGCGATTACCAAGGTGAAACGTGTGAAGGTATGATTAAAACTTTGATTAAAGGCCTGTTTACACAAGAAGCCTATAGCTGACCTATCGGACCGACTTAAGGCAGTGCAAACTGACTTTAGGACTGACCTAAAGGTTACATAGGACCGATCAATGAGATCATAATTTCAGCCCAATCATTTGAGACGACCTGAACTCAGATCTTCGGCTAGGCCCATGTCAATGTTTGATTGTCCAGACGGATCTTCTTTATTGATGGTACAGACGTACAGTGCAATGCGCTTGTATAAATGTCGGATTTTCTTTGTTCAGAGAAAGTACATGCGGGATTAAATCGTTGTTACACAATACACCAAGTGGAGATCCTCGGACGAAAGGAACCTGTTTAAAGCAGTAATTGGCACTAAACATCGAAACAGAACTTTTTATGTAAACTAGAAAAAATCTTCGCATGTAACGTAAATATAAACAATTTCATCATTATATTAATTGCTTTGTTATATTTTAGAACTAAAGCCTCAACCATGTGATTCGTCTCCTTGCAAAAACGATGGAATTTGTACAAACGAAGGAGCCTCGTTCTCGTGCGAGTGTAAATGTGAATTCCGAGGGGAAACGTGCGAAGGTAAAGTGATGTTTGTTTGCTTCATTAAGACCCTTTCGGAGCACTCCAACATGCTGGTCCAACATCGTCCATCATTGTTGGTAATGTTGGAGGATGCTGGATCAGGTTTGTATGACTTTATTCAAATTTTTCCTCCGTCATTGTCCAAGTAAACAGTAAAAATTTTGGCGTTTTATCAGTAAACAGTAAAAATTCGAGTAATTTATCAGAAAACAGTAAATGCTTTAGTTTATGAGTAAAATTGTACTCGAGACCTTTAACCTTACCATTTATTGATAACGTAAGGTGCCTACAAACCTAATCTAAAACAGCTGCTCTCACTATGTTGTCCGATCTTGATCACAGGCGTGCTACACAAACGGCTTTATGTCCACGGGGGAAGCACGAGTGGCAGTTGCGGTTAGCGCGCTGCCCCTTACCTCTGAGTTAAGCTGACTATACAGCAGATCGAGGACAGGGATTTACGTTGGTTGGGTAACGAACGTCCCTGTGCTTGATAAATTCATGTAAGTAGAGTTTGGTTGGTACTAACCCTTAGGCCTTATCTGTCGCGCACGTGTATCATGAGCCTCTGGCTCGGGTGAATTGGGCAACCACACCCTGTGTAGTCGATAAGATCGATTGGTTTTCTTTACACATTATTGTACTGTGCTTGAACAAAATTATCATATCATTTTACGGAAAAATAAATAAGCCCCCCTCTCAAATAAGCCCCCCTCCAAAGGTGCATGAAAAAATAAGCTACCGTGGGCTTATTAGAGAGATTACGGTATAGAATGTGTAATAACATACCGACATTATATGTTTCGGGAATTGAAAATTCGATAGTAAGATTTATAATTTAACTATCGAATTTTCAGTCCGCAACGGCGCTTACGCGCCGTTGGCTCGTGGATAAAGACTTTTAATGTTAAAACTTAAAACATACAAATTGTTATCGGAGAACTGTCATGATTTTGTCAATACCAGGACCACGCGAATACACTAATGAGAAAACTTTAATAGTCATTATTAAACTTCATTTTAGCAAAACTCAAGCATCTGCCATGTTGTATAAGAAAAGTTTCCTTCGATATCATTTCATCAGAACTCTAACCTCGGCCATCTTGTATAAGAGATGTTTTAGTTAATTCTATTTCATCAAAACATTAACTTCTCCCATGTTGTATATAAGAGGAGTTTCACTTAATTTTATTGCATCAGAACTCACTCCCCAGCTATGTTACATAAGAGATGTTTAGTTACTATTGACTTGTATTTCTTCGGAACTCAAACCTCAGTCATGTTTTATAACAATATTTTAGTTACTATTCAATATTATTTCTTCAGAACTAAAACCTGAGCCATGTGACTCTTCTCCATGCAAGAACGATGGGATTTGTTCAAATGAAGGAGACTCGTTTCAATGTAAATGTATTGGAATCTACGAGGGGAAAACTTGTGAAGGTTTGTGTAAATGAGCACCAATAGTGAAGTTAACTTTCTTAAGATGAATGCTAACAGATATTACTATATATTTATAAGAATGTATAATCATGCATGCATCATGTGATTGGCTAACAGCTAACGACGAAATCCTCATATCAAGTTGTAATCCTATTATAGAGTTGTAACATCAGATCACACATTTTGACGTCATAGCGCGTGATATGATAAATAATTATTGCACGCGTGATATCATGTCGACAATGACGCAAGACGAAGGAGCGAAGCATTCGGCTTCGGCTGATTACAAAAAGTCCGTCATTCAATAATTGTTAAATAGAGTTTAATTTAAAGTCTATACGACGCGGTAACCTCGACTAGGCGTTTCTAATTTCAGCTTGGCAATGAGCGTTGTGGAATTTGAATATTGTAAATAGTGTTTGAAGATGGTTTAAGTCACTTTAAATGTCCAGATTACATAAATGATAATATTAAATATATGATTGCTTTATTAGAAGAACAATCAGTTAAAGAAACTCTTTACGAATCTGCAAGCGCATTTTAATTGAATAATCTTATTTCGTAGAGGCAAAGTGCGAGGAGACAAAACTTGATATTCTCCTTGTCGTTGATGGATCTGGAAGTGTTCGTAAGGCAAATTTTGCTAAAGTGAAGCAATTTATCCAGAAACTTAATACAAGGTTTGACATTGGACCGGACAAGACACAAGTAGCGCTGATGCAGTTTGGTGAAGCAATTAAAACACGAACTGAGTTCAATCTTGGAGATAAGAAGACGTTAGAAGACGTGAACCAAGGCGTTAAAAAAATGGAATATCTTGGATCACAAACTGCAACTGGTGATGCGTTGCACAAAAGTAGAGAAGAGGTAAAGTTGGTCACTGTTCCAATACCTAAGGAAAATCCACGATGAGTAAAAGATGCATTCTAAACCACAGGGGGCCCAACTATGTTTTATTATATGCTTTATATGCATACATTTACATCGTTTGTAGAAATTATGGCTGAACACGAATTGGGAGAACACACACGACTACGGTGTATTATATCCACACATTTATATATAGCTCAGTGGATAAATGAGTGGATATAATAAACCATAGTCTCCAGTGTGTCTACTATTGAAAATGTTGGTAATATCCTCCTGTTTTGCGCACGAATATATTTCTCTCTGATCTTGACCCCAACCCCAACCCAATCCCTTACTCTACTGTGTGCGAAACATAAGGATATAACAACAATTTTGCTCATAAAATTTAAAGCGAATTTAGGTGATTTAAGGTAACTTTAGGCGATTTAATTAAGGCGACTTTAGGCGGTTTTTGGTTCCGGAGTGGGCCAAATATGTATAGTCATAGACTTGTGTAATATGCTCCAAATCAATTATGTGTTTGGAGACCTGTATCACATGTAGCCCACATTTTCTTATCACTAATAAAAGTTATCTTTCAATATTCTCAGGTATTCAACGGAAAAGGCAATGACCGTCCTGATGCCCCCAACGTCCTTCTACTGTTCACAGATGGACAGGCCACGGATACACAGGGTAGGGACTACCAAGTTGAACAAGCTCAGAAGCTGAAAGGTGATGGAGTGAAAGTTATTACAGTGGGAATGGGAGAAAGGGAAACAATCGAAAAATTCCGTGAGAAGTTGGGCAAAATGGCAAGCAGAGCTAGTGATAGTGCGGCACCTTTGATGTTTGAAGCAGATTTTGCATATTTAGATTCGATTGCTAATAATCTTGTCGAGGAAGCGTGTAATATTTCGGCTGCTGGGTGAAGATTTTGGAGGAATTAGCTTGTTTCTGATCGATTGGCAATGAACATTAATATATTTGTCAAAAGTAACTATATGCATGTGTGAGTTTGAACTTCAACATTGAATTTTTTATGTGACAATATGTTTGCTATATAATTATTGCACATTACATCTCTTTATGTACCTCTGTATTTACATTTGTCATAGTGTTGCACCAACAACGTATCTGTAATGAAGTTAATAAAAGGTTTATACTGTCGGCCCTCGACGTTAAATTGATCTTTTCAGGAATAGAAGTATAAGTTTTAGTTAAATTTTCATTACTTGGGTATTAGATTTTCATCGCCTGAACATATATTTTTAATAAGTATTTTAAGAGGAAAGCTCCTTCACCGAAAGGTGCCTTTCATGCAAGGAGATCCTCTAGAAAAGTTCACAAGTATAGTCCATATATATAGAATGTCAACGTTTCGAGCTTAGCTCTTTCGTTTTGGGGTATAAGCCAGTTCGGAGTTGCGGGATAAAATTGCAGTTGAATCATAACATGTAGCTGAGATTGGAAGAATTAAAATATGCATATCGAAGAATTCAACTCTTCAATCCTCATTTGAATATGCAAAAATTGCTCGGAAAACAATTACTTCTGCACCTTTCATTATTTTGCTTACAGACGACAGTGCTATTGTGGCTATATGTGAAACACAAATGAGTGACTGAGCAGTTGAATACTTTGATATGCATATTATAATTCTTCCAGTCTCAGCTACATGTTATGTTCAATTGCAAATTTATCCCGACGCATAACTCGTCATTTGGGTGCTCAGTCACTCCGAATTGGCTTATTGAGGAATGGTCTTCCGATATTCTTATTTCGTTTTGCCAGCCTGGCAAAAGCTAATACCTCCATAACTATGATTAGCACGTGCTCGAGCTGAGCAGACGTGTATTTTAGCGCTTAAATTTCACTGCGTGAATTTTGTCTCGATACATGTAATTACACCAACCAATATGACAAGGCTTGTTGATGCATTACAAAAAGAAAATCAAGCTCTGCGAGATGAGATTGCTGAATTAAAAGAGAATTTACAAAAAGTATCCGAATATCTCTCCTCGAAGACGAAGAGTCAAAATGGCTGACCACTTGATAAGAAAGAAATGTCGACGGAAAGAGCTAAATCTGTTGAATTTATGTCTTGTAAATATGACGAGCTTTCTTCATTTCAAAAGGAAGCTAAAAAGCAGATTCAGGAACTCATTACTAAAGTTGATAAGATCTCAGCAAAATGTGATCTTATTGCGAAATCCATTGGAGAATCGGAAGCTTATAGCTATCAATTCAATGTCAAAATCGTGGATGTACCAGCAGTAGCCGAGAGGGCAACTGCCCAACAGACCGCCGAACTTTATATCAAATTATTTACTGCATTGGAAGTCGAAGGTGTTTCACTGAGCGATATCGACACTGCACATCGAGTGCCATCACGTTTGTTCCCAAGCAGACCATTATTTGCAAATTTGTGCGTAGGCTTGCTAAAGATAAGGTCATGGCTGCCAGAAGAGGCGTGTGAAACCTGAGTGCAGAGCAACTAGATTTTTAAAGTCACGCAGATGTAAGTCATCAATTTATATGACCACCTAACCCCGAGAATTCAAGAGCTTCCTGTATAAAAGCAATCAGTTCAAGGTCGCCAAGAACTATAAATATTGTTGGGCGAAGAATGGTTTTGTTTACTTGCGAAAGTCAGAAAATTCAGCATCAATAAAACTAAAAAGCTTAGAAGACCTTAGAAGGAATAACGACGCCAAGCTAGATAAGTATTTGTACATTGTCTGAATATACAATTATCTTTTGCCTATTGTATTAGAACACTATAAGTATGAAATTACGTAGAAACAAGACAAAGGAGAAGGCTGCTAAATTATTATTAAAAGAACTGCCCTATTTTAGCTTTAGAGAGGCGATTTAACATCTTGCAATGGTCAGTTCAATAATTCAATCCCCATTACTTGCCAATCTAGGAAAAATTTAGATAAAATACCTAGTTTATATGACTTAGATGTCTTTGATCTAAATAATAATTTGGATAATAGTCTAAATTTTTAGCCGCATAGCTTTAAAGTGCACATGACACGAACGATATTTTTGCCTTTTTTGGTAGATAAATATGTTTTTATACATCTATAAATGTAAAACAGGCCAAAAATATAATTAGGGGAGCAAATATTAAGCGCAAACCAAGTAAAATATAGTTACATTTTTGTCCGGGGTCTAGGGACTAATTTGTATGAGCAGTTCAGCTTTCAGCCATATTTATTGCTTGACATCGCAACCAAAGTGACGTCACAAGCCACATCACGTGGCATTTTGGCCGCGCGTTTTGAATGCCATTTTTTAGAAGTCAAACGGCTATAAAATTTTTGGTTTTTATTGAAATCCTCTAAAATTTTGAATTTCTACTTTAGAGATATTATACTTTGAAAACATAGTGAAAACAGTTTCGTGTCATATGCACTTTAAGAAGTTTGGTGAAAAGCTTTCCGAAAATGAGATACAGTCTAGTTTTTCGATTTTTCACAATAATATTGTTGGCATGAACCGTAACCTAGAAAATTTAACTATTAGATTAACTTAATTTTATTTTAGCATAATTGGAATAACAAAAACTAAAATTACAAATTCAAATGAGAGCAATTTCCATCCGACCGACCATTCCAGACTATTGTTTTGAACAAGTGCCAACACCATTGACTTCTGGACGCGCTGGTCTGTTTATTGATAAATCATTAAATTATAATGTTCTTGAAAATATTAGTAATACGGCGTTTCAAGCACTCTGGATTGAAATACCGTTTGTTAATCATAAAAATATAGTATGCGGAATAGTCTATCGACTACACAATTCTCCTGAATATTTCCAAAAACATTTTGAAGATAAAATTGAAGAAATGGTGTCTAGTGATAAGGTTGTATATATCATGGGTGATTTTAATGTGGATTTTCTTAAATGTGAAAAATCTCAAATAAGTCATGTTTTTTTATTTATCATTACAAAGCTTCTTATCTCATTCCAACAATAGACAAGCCTACACGTGTTCATAGAAATTCTGTCACGTTAATTGATAACATTTTTGTTAACAACCCGGGTAAACTTCTCGTTAGTGGAAATATTATCTCTGATGATATTATCTCAAGTTTTGTATCACAACAGGTGCAAAGGATAAAACAATAAGAAGACATAATGCTAAAGTACGTGACCACTCGGGATTTTCAGCTGAAAATTTTAATAACGATCTTTTTGAAGTTGACTGGGATAAGTTGAGTGTAAATGGAAACGATGTGACTAATTTGTTCTCTTCCTTTTATAACAAGTACAATAAAATTGCTAATAAACATGCACCTATTAAAAAATTATCAAATCGTAAAGCAAAACAGCTATCAATATCAATGTCAAAGGAGTAGTTTATAAACGATACTAGTTGGGTTCAGATTTGACTTTTGGCAAAGGTGGAGTTGCCATGTTGTGGCGAAAAGAGCTAAACTCAAGAATTAGTGTTTTGGAGGAACTGGGAAATGACAGAATTATTGCCGCACAGGTACGGTTGTCGCCCACTGTATGCATGTTTATTATTGCTGTTTACCTACCATCTTCTAACACTTCAATCATGAAATATCGAGAGTGTCTTGAAGTTCTTGAAGACGTGGTTGATAACCTGTATGATAAAGGAATTATTGTTCTGGCAGGAGATTTTAATGGTCATATTGGAAAATATGGTGGGCCTCGAAGTTTTGACACAATAAATGCACAATGTCTAGCCTTCATAGATAAGTTAAAATTTTGGAACTTGAGATCTGTTAATTCACAAACCTATTTTGCTCAACAAGGCGAGCAATTAAGTACAACTGACCATATATTTATGAAAGTAGATGAATTGCACCATGTTCGTTACTGCTATGTATAGATGAAGACCACAGTGACAACTTATCTTTCCATCTTCCCATATTTTGCTGCCTAACATTTCCCGTCAAATGGATAAGACCTCTTCCCAATGACCCGAAACGTCGTGTTTCGTGGAAAAAGATTAAGAACCCATTGGTTTTGGAAAAATATCAAGAACTTGTAAGTAGAAAACTTTCTTGTTTCAACTCCTACACGATGGCTAGTGAACAGGATATTGAATCTGTTTTATCTGAAATTTTGCAGATCTTATCATCTTCTGCCAAACAGATTCTGCCTTGCAAGAGAAATCGGCCCATTTTGCGACCCTATTGGAACAATGATTCGATCTAAAAAATGCGCGAACAAAGTCAAGGAAATGTCGAAGGAAATGGATAGCGGAAGGGCGACCGAGAAACTCTGATAACGCGTCATTTCGAGAATATAAGGCAGCAAAATGTGAATTTCGAAAGCTATTACGGAGAAAATGCTTTGAGTACGAAAGAAATGAATGCTCCAACATGGATGAACTGTTTGAAAAGGATCGTTCACGCTTTCAGAAAGAAATTTCAGGGAAACAGAAATCATATTCAGGGGTATGTAATGAATTAAAAATTAATGAAAAAATAATTACTGAGGAACAACAAATTCTATCTGTGTGGAAAACTCACTATGAACACTTATATACACCTAAAGAATCCCCTTTATGCGATGAGCAATTTAAAGTTTACGGGAACAACAGTTGAAAGAGTTCTTGGATCTTAGTGCTAACGTTACTGATGATGTCTTAGAAACACCGTTTACCACAGAAGAAGTGAGTGACGTATGTTTGAGGTTGCCAAACAACAAAGTTGGTGGAATAGTTGGACTTGTATATGACACATAAAGTATGCTGGGAAGCAGTTTTGTCATGTTCTGACTGAGGTTTTCAATGCAATCAGAACACTGGAAGCTATTCCTGAATCTGTTGGAATTGGCGTCATTTATTCCCTATTTAAAGGGGAAAAGAAGAATTAAATTAGACAAAGACAATTATGGAGGTATTACCCTTCTTAGATCGTGACTAAAACACCACACGAGTAACACGAGTGACATACGAGTTACATACGAGTACATACTGGTGCATACGAGTACATACGACTAACATCGAGTACATACGACTAACATACGAGTACATACGACTAACATACGAGTACATACGACTAACATACGAGTACATACGACTAACATACGAGTACATACGACTTACATAAGGGTAAAAATCTCGTTTTAAAGAATGAGTTGAGTTATATTATTAAACTCCTTATCAACAGGCCAATAAGAGCCCGACACGGGAAACTGTCCAAAGTCCTATCTTCGGTTCAGTGCATGGACCAAAATTTTTAATACAAGCGATTAATCGCTTTTCAAAACTGTAAATTAAGTATTTTTTTGAAAATTTACACAAGTTCCTTAAATGTCGCATTTTTTGAGCATTTCGATTTTTTTCAACAGTTGCGAGTTCACACCCAACTTGCGAACTTCGAAACGTGATTGGCAAGTTGGCAACGAACTTCCGAACCGAGCGTTGAAAAGTAATCTGAAATCGACAATAATTAAGCAACAGTTTTGTTGTATTGTTTTGACTACAGTATGTGATTTTCAAGTTTATAGAATTGGTCTCAGGAAAGCTGCTGTATATCTAACAAGCGTTTACAAAATACATTTCGTAGTTTGTAAAGCATTTTGTATTAATGATGAGATTCCGTGTTTACATACAATTATGTTGGAGAAAACAGCCGATATTGGTATTTAATTTGCAATTTTATACAAAAATACACTCCCCCCGGGAAAGAACGATAACTAGAAATTTGATCCCGGAAATTAGACCCTCATGACCCGCGAAAAATACCCTCGACCAGCGAAAATACCCGCGACCCACGAAAATACCCGCGACCCGCGAAAATACCCGCGACCAATACCCGCGACCCACGACAATTAGATTATCTCTGCTCTATAAATATTATAATTTTAAAACAACATTTTAGGACTCCCCCGGTTTTTCGAGACATTGGGTGTGGCTTTTGGCAGAGGCTTCTCTTCCCACCCTCAAACGTTTTCGTTTCGCGCCTGCGTTCCTCTCTCAACGGGTCAGCGGTGTTTTTCTTCATATTAACATTTTAAAAAGCCTCTGCGGAGGAGAGAGTGTTCGTACAGTAATAAATTTTGATTTTGATCTGCCCAGGTTGGGTGATAAATACATGCTACAAGGATAGTACTACCAGTTCTGATTTCTCGCTCAGGTGTTAATTGAATCCATATACTTTCTACCTCCTTCGCTGCTTCATTTCCCAGAAATATTCTCCTCCACGGCATGTCCTCTTTAACATATACACAAACCCCACCACCATGATCTCTCACCGTGCTTGTTCTGTCTCTCCTTATTACAAAATAACCTGGTATACCTACATAAGAATCTGAAATTTCATCGTCCAGCCACGTCTCAGTCAGGCACACAACGCTTACATTGTTTGTACGAGAAACAACCCCTACTTCATCGACTTTGCTACGCAACGATCTGACAGTGGCAAGCAATACAGGCAGGTTAGCTTCCTTCCTTGTTGGGATGGCTTTATAATACTGAGGTCTAACAGGAAGATCTTTCTCTCGATTAATCCCGCCATAAGTTCGATCGGTAATACGGACAGGAATACTTCGATATTCTGTTTCTTGAGTATTTCTCTGTTGATAAAGTTGACATACTTTTCTCTTTTCAGCTACCTCGCCTTCCACGTCGCGTTGGCTTTCGAACTTTCCTACTGCATTTAGGTTCCTCCCCTATATGAACTCCTCAAGTATCGTTTTAACTTCATAATCAATGTCATATTTAGTCGTAGAGTAGGACAGTAAATCCGACCTGGACCATTCCATACAAATTTAGACTATCGTCCAATACTAATACTATTAAAATTCGAGAACTAAAGAGGTGCAGCCACACACGGTGCACACAAGTTGCGAAGGTTTCCAACCTAACCATGGCTCGTACCTAACCATTTTTTCCAAAGAAGTTAAAATGACAACGTGGGAAGAGCTGTCAACCTTCGAGGCGTGGCATTCAAAAATTCTCCAAAATGAAACACAGAAATTGGGATATTCCACTGTAAATACATGCTCGATACCTAAGCATTTTTTCCAAAGAAGTTCAAATAACAACGTGGGAAGACAGAGCTTTCTAACTTCTAGGCGTGACACTTGAAAATTCTCAAAAATGAGACACGGAAAAGGTTTCCCAATATTTCACTGTAAATAACGTGCTCGATACCTAAGCATTTTTCCAAAGAAGTTCAAATGACAACGTTCGAAGTCACAGCTGTCTAACTTCTAGTTGTAGCATTTGAAAATTCTCCAGAATTAGAGATAGAAAATTGGTACATTCCACTGTAAATACCGTGCTCGTACCTAACCATTTTTTCCAAAGAAGTTCAAATGACAACGTCCGAAGGCACGTACACAGCTGTCTAGCTTCTAGTTGCGGCATTTTAAAATCCTCCAGAATTAGAGATCGAAAATTGGTATATTCCACTGTAAATAACGTGCTCGTACCCAATCCTTCTTTCCAAGGAAGTTGAAATGACAACGCGGGAAGTCAGAGCTGTTCTAGCTTCTAGGTGTGGCACTTGAAAATTCTCCAAAATTAGAGAGGGAAAATTGGGATATTCCACTGTAAATAACGTGCTCGTACCTGGGCATTTTTTCCAAATGCCACGCCTAGAAGGTAGAAAGCTCTGAGTTCCCACGTTGTCATTTCAACTTCTTTGGAAAAACGCCTTGAAGGTAGACAGCTCTGACTTCCCACGTCGTCATTTGAACTCCTTTGGAAAAAATGCTTAGGTACCGAGTACGTTATTTACAGTGGAATATTCCAATTTTCTATCTCCAATTTTGAAGAATTTTCAAATGCCACACCCAGAAGGTAGAAAGCTCTGACTTCGCACGTTGTCATTTGAACTGCCTTGGAAAAAATGCTTAGGTATCGAGCACGCTATTTACAGAGGAATATCCCAATTTTCCGTCTCTAATATTGGAGAATTTTCAAATGCAACGCCTCGAAGTTAGGCAGCTCTGGCTTCCCACATCGGCTTCTAGGCGTGGCATTTGAAAATTCTCCAAAATTACAGACGGGAAATTGGGAATAACGTGCTCGATACCTAAGCATTTTTTCCAAAGAAGTGCAAATGACAACGTGCAAGGTCAGAGCTGTCTAGCTTCTACGCGTGGCGTTTGAAAATACTCCAAAATTAGAGATGGAAAAATTGGTATATTCCACTGTAAATAACGTGCTCGTACATAACCCTTTTTTCCAAGGAAGTTGAAATGTCTGACTTCGCACATTGTCATTTGAACTGCCTTGGAAAAAATGCTTAGGTATCGAGCACACTATTTACAGTGGAATATTCCAATTTTCCGTCTCTAATTTTGGAGAATTTTCAAATGCGACGCCTCGAAGGTAGACAGCTCTGGCTTCCCACGTCGGCTTCTAGGTGTGGCATTTGAAAATTCTCCAAAATTAGAGACGGAAAATTGTGAATAACGTTCTCGATACCTAAGCATTTTTTCCAAAGAACTTCAAATGACAACGTGGAAAGTCAGAGCTGTCTAGCTTCCAAGCGCGGCATTTGAAAATTCTCCAAAATTAGAGATGGAATATTGGAATACTCCACTGTAAACAACGTGGTCGTACGTAACAATTTTTTTTAAACAAGTTCAAATGACAACGTGGGAAATCAGAGCTTTCTACTTTCTCCGCGTGGCATTTGAAAATTCTCCAAAATTAAAGATGCAAAATTGGAATTTTCTGCTGTAAATAACGTGCTCGATACCGAAGCATTTTTTCCAAAGAAGTTCAAATGACAACGTCCGAAGTCACAGCTGTCTAACTTCTAGTTGTAGCATTTAAAAATTCTCCAAAATTAGAGATAGAAAATTGGTATATTCCACTGTAAATAACGTCCTCGTACCTAACCATTTTTTCCAAAGAAGTTCAAATGACAACGTCCGAAGTCACAGCTGTCTATCTTCTAGGTGTGGCATTTGAAAATTCTCCAAAATTAGAGACGGAAAATTGGTATATTCCACGGTAAATAACGTGCTCGTACCTAACCCTTTTTTCCAAGGAAGTTGAAATGACAACGTCGGAAGTCAGAGCTGTCTAGCTTCTAGGTGTGGCACTTGAAAATTCTCCAAAATTAGAGAGGGAAAATTGGGATATTCCACTGTAAATAACGTGCTCGTACCTAGGCATTGTTTCCAAATGCCACGCCTAGAAGGTAGAAAGCTCTGAGTTCCCACGTTGTCATTTCAACTTCTTTGGAAAAACGCCTTGAAGGTAGACAGCTCTAACTTCCCACGTCGTCATTTGAACTCCTTTGGAAAAAATGCTTAGGTACCGAGCGCGTTATTTACAGTGGAATATTCCAATTTTCTATCTCTAATTTTGGAGAATTTTCAAATGCCACACCCAGAAGGTAGAATGCTCTAACTTCGGACGTTGTCATTTGAATTGCGTTGGAAAAAATGCTTAGGTATCGAGCACGCTATTTACAGTAGAATTCCCAATTTTCCCTCTCTAATTTTGGAGAATTTTCAAATGCGACGCCTCGAAGGTAGACAGCTCTGGCTTCCCACGTCGGCTTCTAGGCGTGGCATTTGAAAATTCTCCAAAATTAGAGACGGAAAATTGGGAATAACGTGCTCGATACCTAAGTATTGTTTCCAAGGAAGTTCCAATGACAACGTGGGATGTCAGGGCTTTCTATCTTCTAGGTGTGGCATTTGAAAATTCTCCAAAATTAGAGACGGAAAATTGGGAATAACATGCTCGATACTTAAGTATTTTTTCCAACGAAGTTCAAATGACGATCAAAGCCAATTACCTGTCTCTAATTTTGGAGAATTTTCAAATGCGACGCCTAGACGCTAGACAGCTCTGACTTCCCACGTTGTGATTTGCTTAGGTACCGCGCACGTTATTTACAGTGGAATATTCCAATTTTGCCTCTCTAATATTTGAGAATTTTCAAATGGCCCGCCTAGAAGCTGGACAGCTCTGACTTTCCAGGTTGTCATTTGAACTACTTTGGAAATGCGACGCCTAGAAGCTAGACAGGTCTGACTTCCGACGTTGTCACTTGAAATTCTTTAGAAAAAATTATTAGGTATCGAGCGCGTTATTTACAGCAGAAATTCCCAATATTCTTTCTCTAAATTTGGAGAATTTTCAAATGCCACGCCTAGAAGCTAGACAGCTCTGACTTCCCTCGTTGTCATTTGAACTTCTTTGGAAAAAATGCGTAGGTATCGAGCACGTTATTTACAGTGGCATATCCCAATTTTCCATTCTAATTTTGGAGAATTGAAAAATGGGATATTTCACTTAGTCTAGGACCTGTATAGGAGTTTGTATGCGTTTCATTTACCACAGGCAATCTCAACTGTTTTAGGGTAAAATGACCATGGCGGTCAACATGGCATATGTGCCAAAACCTGAATCCAGGACGAAAGTCCTGAAAATGACCCCGCCCTGAAACGGCAGTGCCGACATAGCTCTAACTTCCGAAAAGCAGAAGCGACAGCCTTTCTGAAGTGCTTATAGTGTTTAGAAGGTTGCTTTTAGGGGTAGTTATTGGAAGGAAAAATTTGTCTAAGTATAATATTTTACAAGAAAATGACCATGCACCACCCCAGGTCAACTGCTAATTATCCATGAAATAACTAATATACCTGGCAGAGATCTTCATATGTATTTAGATTACAGTATCCAAGAGTACTTCATTGTAGAATAGTCCCAATCGAAAAACTAGAGTAGTATACTCCCACTTGAAAGGAAAAAACCTCCCATAACAAATTTAGGATCAGAATCAAAGACACAAGTTTAAAAATAATTTGAAAGTCACGCGCAATCTTCGCGAAAACTCCTCGTGGGCTACTTGACAGGGGGGGTAATTATTTTCACGAAACGCTGTTCGCCACCACAGAACCCAGTAAATATATTATATTTATTGTATTTTTATGATTTATGAAAAAAACAATAAATATTTGCGTATTTTCTATTGTTTTTATCATAAATCATAAAAATACAATAAATATAATATATTTACTGGGTTCTGTGGTAACAGGCCAACGTTTCGTGAAAATATGCCCCTGTCACTTAGCCACGAGGAGTTTTCGCTAAGATTGCGCGTGACTTTCAAATTATTTTTAAACTTGTGTCTTTGATTCTGATCCTAAATTTGTTATGGGAAGTTTTCCTTTCAAGTGGTTCTCTACTCTAGTTTTTCGATTGGGACTATTCTACAATGAAGTACTCTTGGATACTGTAATCTAAATACATATGAAGACGAAGAAGTGGCATTTATCGGGAAGAGAAGCGGCGAGGCATTGCAATGGCCGCTATTTGACGAAATATCGAAGGACACAATATCGAAGATAAAATACACTGCACTGCTTCAAAACTTGACGAAACTTGGTTGCCATCTTCTTTAGCCATCTATCATTATGTAAAAGTACAACAATTGGATGATACTTGCGAGACTCGGCGATAAAAAGCAAACAAGACGGCAAAATATGGCTGAAATCGTGTTTTGGTGGGGGGTAAGTGAAATAAAATGTATTATATTTAAACAAAACAATGTCAATCCTTATGAAATCTACAATAATTATATTAAATTAAGCATAGTTTTTCATCCCATGATAAAAATTGTTAGGAAATAAGAAAATTTAATCTCTGCCAGGTATATTAGTTATTTCATGGATAATTAGCAGTTGACCTGGGGTGGTGCATGGTCATTTTCTTGTAAAATATTATACTTAGACAAATTTTTCCTTCCAATAACTACCCCTAAAAGCAACCTTCTAAACACTATAAGCACTTCAGAAAGGCTGTCGCTTCTGCTTTTCGGAAGTTAGAGCTATGTCGGCACTGCCGTTTCAGGGCGGGGTCATTTCCAGGACTTTCGTCCCGGATTCAGGTTTTGGCACATATGCCATGTTGACCGCCATGGTCATTTTACCCTAAAACAGTTGAGATTGCCTGTGGTAAATGAAACGCATACAAACTCCTATACAGGTCCTAGACCAGAGGTCTTCAAACCATGGGTCGCGACCCAAAATTGGGTCGCTAGCACACCCTCGAAGGTCGCAAGGCTTGTCTTGGGTCGCATGGGTCGCAATGCTTGTCTATAGGGTCGCGAACTTACACTAGTAAACTTTACAAGACGAGAGATCAAGTGATAAGATGCACATATTTACATATGAATATTTCCTTGCGTTTGTTCAAGCTGTAATAAAAATGTTTCAGCACTCGACTATATTCTTGATTCAAATTTTGGCAGTGTTCAGGGTCGCGGGACACCTATGAAGCTTGGGTTTGGGTCGCCGAAAAAAAGGGGTGAAGACCCCTGTCCTAGACTAACTGTAAATAGCGTGCTCGATACCTAGGCATTTTTTCAAAACAAGTTCAAATGACATGGGAGGTCAGAGCTGTCTAGCTTCTAGGCGTGGCATTTGAAAATTCTCCAAATTTAGAGAAAGAAAATTGCGAATTTCTGCTGTAAATAACGCGCTCGATACCTGAGAATTTTTTCTAAAGAATTTCAAGTGCCAACGTCGGAAGTCAGGCCTGTCTAGCTGTCTAGCTTCTGGGCGTGGCATTTGAAAATTCTCCAAAATTAGAGACGGAAAATTGTGATATTCCACTGTAAATAACGTGCTCGATACCTAGGCTTTTTTTCCAAAGAAGTTCAGATGACAACATAGGAAGTCAGAGCTGTCTAGCTTCTAGGCGCGGCATTTGAAAATTCTCCAACATTAGAGACGGAAAATTGTGATTTTCCACTGTAAATAGCGTGCTCGATACCTAAGCATTTTTTCCTAAGAAGTTCAAATGACAACTTGGAAGTGAGAGCTGTCTAGCTTCTATGGGCGGCATTTGAAAATGCTCCGATATTAGATACGGAACTGCCGAAAATAACGTGTTCGATGCCTAAGGATTTTTTCCAAAGAGGTTGAAATGACAACGTGGGAAGTCAGAGCAGTCTAGCCTGTGGGTGTGGCATTTGAAAATTCTCCAAAATTACAGATGGAAAATTGGGATATTCTACTGTAAATAATGCTGCTCGATACCCAAGTACTTTTGCCAAAGAAGTTCAAGTGACGACGTGGGAAGTCAGGACTGGCTAACCTCGAGGCGTGGCCTTTAAAAATTCTCCAAAATTAAAGACGGAAAATTAATTTCTATCTTAATTTTTGTGGGTGCGCAATAAATGACACCATTTGGACGGGGAAAATGTCCATTAGATTTACCACAACGCTTGATTTTACCTACAAATTATCTTGGATGTTTGCAAAACTTAACAGTAACGACATGATCGTCTATGATGGCGCCAAAAATGGTCTTGGAATGAATTTTTCTCTTAAAATTTTGGGAGGTGAAGTTTTAAGATGTATAATTAGTACTGGGGAAGTTAGGAATAATATTGGATGGGGTTAGGGGTTACGTATTGCGGTAATAAGTATTGGGTGAGTTAATATGGGGGAGATAGATTACATGTAAGCGTGGTTGATACTTAATGGCTGATGGAGAGTCATCACGGGATGTGGCGTGACGTGGATCACATTTTGTCCCACTACTCCCATACCTTAATTTCACTGAGCAGAAGGGCGTGTGCTGCGAAATGGGATACTACTCAAAACGCTCATATAATTTTATGCGAAGTGGAAAGAGGTAACAAAGAATGAATTAAATGGTTGATGGGGCACGCGCAGGTGCAGAGGTCTCAGGAGAATATAAAATGTAACGTAGAACTGCAAAAATCCACCTTTCGCTCAGTTCGTTCCGGCGGTCAAAAGTGGAGGGAAACGGCCCACCCAACCCCCCATATTCACGTAAGGCGTACACGTCCTGCACTTATTCCGGCGGTCAAACGTGGAGGAAACGGAACACCCACCTCCCACAAAACTCACGTCAGCCGTACACGCCCTGCACTATAAGCCAAGCTGTTCCAGCTATTTTGTCCCATACCTTAAAGGGCTTATGCAGCGAAAATTCGGTTCGAGTGAAACTCTCTTATTAAAGAGAACTTTTGAAGTTATGAAGATTGACGTTTGGAGCTTTTCCATATCCCACTTCGTTCTTGAGATATTAAGATGTGTTTGATATGTAAATAACATCACTGTGACATCACACTGCATAATGAATAGTTGGAAAATCACGAATATCTTTGAAATAATTGAATTAAATCACTTGAAACTCTGCATGTGCATGTGGTGTCCTGCGATAGGCAGAAACAAATGACAGTTTAAAGGCGATTGGTTAAATAATCTCAGAGGTATTCGTGATTTTCCAACAATTCATTATGCAGTGTGATGTCACAGTGATGTTATTTACATATCAAACACATCTTAATATCTCAAGAACGAAGTGGGATATGGAAAAGCTCCAAACGTCAATCTTCATAACTTCAAAAGTTCTCTTCAATAAGAGAGTTTCACTCGAACCGAATTTTCGCTGCATAAGCCCTTTAATTTCACTGATCAGAAACACTCTCCTCCGCAGAGGCTTCTTTGTTTTTTTCAGTTAAAATTTTTTTTTAATAAAATCAAAGGAAATATATAGTTTTCGTAGCAGAAGTAATAATGGCATTTTTCGTGGTGGAGGGTAATAATGGTAAAGTAGGGACAGTAGAGGACATGGGGGGGGAGGCGAAGGGGAAAAAAGAAGGAGAAGCCTCTGCCATATAATGTTCGGTTCTCAGGGATATTGATCGGTTCTCGGGGATGACCTAATTGCGAGGTGAAAACGACATTATAGTTGAGGATTTGGAATTGCCACTTGATAATTTAAGTCTTGAAGGTAAGTAGAATGAATTTCACGTTATTTTGAAGCTATTTTATAACAAAAAAATCAATATATATGTCGATGTATGCTTGATAAATCTAACTGGTTTCTTCAAAAACGGCTTGTATACTTTAAGTTATAGTATGATTTCATTGTATATTTTGACTTTTTTAATGCTAGTGTTAGTCTTTAAACCAATATTTAGACATGACAAAATGCTTTTTGTGTCAGCCGTGTTGAATCATTCACGAGCAAGAACTAGTGCCAATCTCTCACGGTAATTTGGCGCCATTTTTAAAACATTATAAGGCAGAGCCTTACGAAACTTTCATCTTCCCGTCATACTTAGCGCCCCTTTATTTTTTACGTATAAAGGCTCTGCGGAGGAGAGTGGATCAGAAAGGTGAGTGCTGTGAAAATCGATACAATAAATAATCAAAATATAAAAATTCAGAACACTCAATAATAAATTCTAGGTCTGTTTGCCATACCAATGGCACATTTATTTAACTATTTTATTTGAAGTATTAACTAAACTTTGTGGTAGTCTCCAAGGCCACTGAGTTAGGGACAGCAACATGAAAGCACCAGCTACCAAGTAGAAAATTCTAAAAAAGAAAGTAAGTCGAACCTCTCGTAAGCAGACACCTCTCGTAAGCGGACACCATTCTTGGGTCCCGGCCAAACGCCTATTATATCACTATATTTGCGACCTCCTTTAAACTGACATTTTTAAAAGCGAAGAGAATACCGGTATGTCAGTTAATAGCAAGTCTTCAGTGCGGCAACGCAACAATTAAATTATTAATTTCTATTTTAATGATCAGTTATTCCCTACCCAATATTTCTTTAAAATTGAAAAAAAATGCGGGCGTCTTGACTTTTCGTAAAAAAGAGTATAACAAAAGAACTAAAAGCTCTAAAATATTAGAGTTCTCACTTCTATAATTGATATTGTGTATTGACGCAATTAACTATATTTACTGAATTACTGTAATGGGAATCGCTACATTTTCGGCAATATTTTTACCAAATTCCTCAAGTATAATTCACCAAACTATTTAGCCACACATATGAAACTGAATTTAAGCCAGAGAAGTCTTACATTGACAGCTTCATATTTCCCGTCAAAACAATAGAAGCTCAAATTATATGAATCGCTTGAATAACTATTCTTTAATAATCATTAGAACTTGAATATAGATTGTTTTCAAAAGAATATTACTTGTATCCAATAATTCTGCACCAGATTTATTTTTCAGCAACATTCAAGGCTTTAGTTGAGATCCAGATAAGGTCAAGATGCTCAAAATCGCTGGTTGACAATGCGTTCAACCTGTCTCGGTGTCTCGAGTTAATATAACATTTCAAACATCTCTTCTCGTGTCTTCGTTTAAATAATGTATCCTACAACAACAGATGGTTCCTGAAACCTTTTCCAGAGTGTATGACCATTTACCTTTCTCGTTAAATTTCAATTGACACAAAATACTATAGTATAGCTTCAATAATACCCCAATCATTCACAAACGCGTGACCCAATTAAACCACTCAAGTTGTAAAATTCGCCATTCCTTTCCTTCTCACACGCTTAATATGGCTTTACCCGATAGTGTAGCATTTCCTTAGTTCCCTTGCACAGTTGTGAGAATGTTTGACCCCAAAGACAATTTTTTGAGAATTTGATCCAAGATGGCGGCCGATGAGCAAATTTTATCACATTTTACTTGCACTTTACTCGCAAACAAAAATGTTAGAGAAAAAAATAGTAACATTCTCAGTTAGGTGGTCCAGTAAGATTAAATAAGCCAATAAAAATTTTCGTTGCCAATGTCCTTTAAACGGAATATTAATGACATCTCATAAGCGGACACCTCTAGCAAGCGGACACCACGACTCGGTCCCGAGGGTGTCCGCTTACGGGAGGTTCGACTGTATTTATTCGTTCTCGGAAACCAGGTTTAATATCAGACATGATTTTGCTTGCTGCAATGGTTTAAATATATGAATACAAACGCCATTCTAAACATGCAGTTTAACGCATTTCTCAATTTCGTGCACAGGGGGGGAGTTATCTTCTCTAGAACGTCCCAATTAACAATTTTCAGAGATAATCGATTTTAATCATAAAGTAGTTTATCAAAGTTTTTCATAAAACCGGCAGAAATTGAATACATACTGAGATCATTTTCAAACGCTTAACTAGAAACCTAGAAATTCTAATTGCTCATTCACGCGAGCACCCCCCGGAATGTCAACACAATGACTTTCCCCCTTAACCACAATAGTTGGAAAGTTTCGATGAAACTTCTTTCCACTAAAAACCACTTACCATTTATCAAGCAGGCAAAGATGTCTATTCAAAAGCACTGTCAAACTCCTTGCATTCTCCCTTTCCTTCAACAAGCACAGTTGTTGGTGCATAAGGATGGTCACTTTGCTGGAGGTAGAACTAAATAATAACACGAAGTAAGATACTACAAAATGTTGATGGTGTCTGTAGATGCAAATTTCGAGCGAAAATTATACGTATATTCTTAGGCATTTTACACGTGTGGGTCGATTTTATTGAAATATATAAAGGTTTTTCGTTGATTTTACCGTTTTTGTGCAAAACCAAGATCGGGTAAATCGATTTTTTAAGAAAACATCGTATTTTCGGTTTATCGATTAACCGCTTCAACTTCTTGAATAATGGGTAGGCAAATACTCTGATAGGCAGATTTTAAATCGGAATAGATTGGAAACGTTCGCGCGCATAATCTTTCCTAATGTTGGAAACTCACATGGGCCATTGGCAATGCATTCTTCTTCTCGTCATCACTAGCATGTGATCCAATCCACACGAACACGTGATCACCTTGATCAACAACAAAAGCTAAATAAAAAAAGGCAAACGTAACTATTACAGTCATATAACTCGTGTTTAACTCCAACCAATGCGCCTCTGTCTTCGCATTAAAAGGAGCAAATCTAGCCGAGGTTTCTATTTTTCAGTATAGATGCAAACAAGAGAAAAATTGATTGCGATATAGGACGTACGGCGACTTAATGGGTTAACAAGAAAACGTGGGCAGAATATTTGGTTAACCAATAACGTCGACACGTCCTTCCAAGTCCCTCCTGTTAAATGAATACAAAGTAGGGGACATCAGCTTCAGTGTTATGGGAAAGCATTCCTATACAGTAATGTTAAATCAAGAAAGACAAGAATGTCAGGGGAAAATTGGTTGACTAGTTAACTGTCAAATGGCGACTAAAACATCAAGCAGTTGATTGGTCAATATATTTTGCTATTTCCAAGTATAAAAAGCCATATATCTATGACTTATTTCGTCCAAAAAGATATATACATTGTTGTATAATATATTCAATCGAAAATCTTTTCAGTTAAAAAAAAAGCTCAATTGCTCATTAGGTAGTAAAATTGAAATATAAGGCGTATGATGAGTTGCATCCTAGCTTTTGAACAAGTGTACTTGTCATAGAAAACCTTGTCAATTATGCCTATATACAAACGAGCAAATAAAACTTGACACATGAAAACTTAACACATGAAAACTTGTCATAGAAATGGATAACGACATACCATCTTCTGAGCGAAGATCATCTTTACTTATTTCTCCAGAAGAGACCAACTGTATATGAAGTTTACCGCTATCATCTGAAACTCTGTAATATAAACACTGGTCTAAGAAATAAAACTGGATAGCTGTAGAAAGGTACTTTAATTATGCTCACTGATCTGAAAGGTAGCTGCAAATAACTGGTGCAAATAATGGTTTGAGCATGCGCATTGGCCCAATCCGTTGCTCAGCTGCAAATATCGAACTGCTCATGATTTTGTAAACATTGAAACGACGGCTTGCTTATTTTGCTGAACATTTTGTGTTTGCTTGAATTAAAAACGTATAAAAAGAAGCCAAAGTTGCAGAAGACTTATTTCGCTACCAGGGAAATTACATGGTTGCGATGGAAAATGTTTTACAGCTGAACAAGAAACATTTTACGATCGACAAAGGCGAAGAAAAACAACGATAAGCTTTATATCAAATTTTACCTGTTGAGCTTTTCCGTATAGTTAATATATTTCATGACGTGAATGATAAAACAATTATTGAACTCGGTTATCGCAAAATATCGTGATTTGTCAGTGGCTCGCAGATAAATTATTTGCCTCTGCCTTCGACAAATAATTGATCTGCTTGCCACAGACAAATCACGATATTTTGCTCAACCTCGTCCAATAATTGTATACTATACTCAGAAAAGGCTATCTTAGTGTATTACAATAGATTTTCATGCAATATTGACTGAGCTATTAAAGTTTTAAATTGGCTATTCGATGATCAAGCATTTTTAACAATGCTAGAAATTAGCATAAAACTGTCTATCAAATATCATTTCGTTTAACTTGATAAATAGCTTTATTGCGGTCAAAATACTGCAGTGCATGTACAACATGTACAACATAAATCTGAATTGTTTGATTATTTGTTTCAAATATCAATATTATTTAACTGAAAAAGCTTGTCTTTGGCCAACAGAACATCGTTTAGCAGGGGAACCATGCCATCAAAGGAATATTGGATAATTTATTGATCCAAAAGGAAATAACCTTTGAGTGCAATAGTTGTAGTAATATACAGGCCGATCAACCCGGATTTTTGAGGGGCCGCAGCACATTAGCATATGAGGGGCCGCAACATCATTAACATAATATAGGGGGCGCATGATCATTAGCGTCCTATTCCTTTGAGACCTCATTAATATGACGAACAAGACCAGGCAAGTATGGACGAACAAACAATAATTA
The DNA here is from genome assembly GCA_016169945.1 of Trachythela sp. YZ-2020. Taxonomy (NCBI): domain Eukaryota; kingdom Metazoa; phylum Cnidaria; class Anthozoa; order Malacalcyonacea; family Clavulariidae; genus Trachythela; species Trachythela sp. YZ-2020. The sequence continues at coordinate 198,937 of JADLSH010000154.1, read as the reverse complement.
TTGTTGGGTTCAGCATATTTTGTGTGCAGAAATATGGCTTTGTTGTCGCGAGATTTATAAACTCCTTCAATCTCGTATCTAGTGAAGTGTTTCTTTCTGAGTCGACCAATACTAATAAATTTACAATGTTTCAAGCGTTCATTTAGTAAAGTCTATACAAACGAGGAAGGACTATTTAAAATGAAATCTTTTTATCTGAAAAACTTTTTAATATAGGGTTTTAGAAACAAAATTTTCAACATAAAGTTTTAAAGATATAAATATAGTTTTTAGCGATTCGAAGATACAAGCGTAAGCATTTTGATTCACGGCGTTGTCAAGGTAATCTTTCCCACGTGCAAGGCCAGCGCGGCCGATTTTGCGCATACTCTGTGACTCGAAAATGATCGCTAATCTTGACCGTCGCGGCTAACGTTTTGTACGTATGACAGTAGAACTGTATTCTACTTTCTGTGCGGCCGTCAAGTTTTTAACCAATCAAATTTCACGAAAGTATAAACACGTACGTGCGTGCAATTGTGCGTACGTACGTGCAAGTGGAGCCCGGCCTTAAGCCAGCCATAAATCATCTGTTCAGGTAGAAAAGCACTGACAGAAATGAATTTTGATTTCACGATTAAAACCGTACAATAATGAAATCTTCAACATCTTCTTTTAGTTATTTATTTATTTATACTTGCTCAAATTTGTTTTGGCAGACTAGCGTTACAGGAAAACATTTAGAGACGTTCACAAACGAAGATCTACAAGATAATAGAAAGTTAAGAAAGATATTGTTCCTGGCTAACGTTTTCCACAACAGTTATCATTATACAGGTAGCTATACTGCATGCACCAGCTCCGACGGAATGTCTTAGACGAATGACGAATATATAGACGAATATAATCATTAATATATATATATATTATTGATTTAACTATCTCTTAATAGGACTGTCACGCGACTGTATTTCTATGCTGAATACATTTGTAAATAGAAAGGCCACTAACCTTGCTAAATGGAAAGGCAAAAAGAAGACAGAAAAACTTAAAGATGGACATGATATAAAATCGAAGGTAATATTTGATTATTTGATGTTAACTTTTCGGCAGGACAAAAGAATGCGAGGATTACAAATCTATAATATATTATATACATTTTTTTACAGACACAACGTGACTGGACCAAGCTAAGTAGCACGATCAACTCATTTTCACGTTGGTGAAGCTAAGAAGAAATGCATAAACATACCGCCCTTTGTCATCCAGCTGCCACTTCAACTTCTCTATCAGTGCAGGAACCACATTGTTGACCCAAAACACATCCAACTTGTTGCAGACTTGGTTGGTGAATGAATCAGAAAATTCAACTTTGTTTAAAAATATTCCCTTAGACGTCTAAACTACGAAATAACATTCACGAAGTTGTGCAACGTACATTTGAATCTGAATTTGGAAATAATATCTTGAATTTTCCTTCAATTAGAACTGGCCATTTCTCCGCGTACCACCGATCTCAGGACTGAAGAAAGCCTCTTTTGGATCAAAGTTTTTATGGGCCCAGGGACATTTGTATTCAACAACAACACTCTTGCAAACTGGTGTACAGCTACAAGAGGTAATGTTGTCTGGGCTTGCACCCAAATAGGGTTTCTCTGCTGAGATCATAAAGCCTTTGGTGACCAGTTGAAGTTTGTGGTGATTTCTTCCTTCAGTCTTGTAGTACGCGTTACGTGCGCTGCTTTCGTGTTTTAATCCCCATTGCAGAGGAGTTTTCGGGTCATCAGGTAGTTTCATGCTATGGTGACTCGTTCGCTTTTGGATAAGTTGGTTGACTAATGCAGAGGTATCGGAGACATGCTTTTCGGTGGATTCTTGTCTGGAATGAACAGATTTTGCTCGATATGCTGTAATAAAACCAATTTTGTGATTGAACCATTCTTCACACTGCCACTGTTGCTTAGTTATAGTGTCTACATGATTTCGTTCCTCATCTGTAAACTGCAGCTGCTCTAAGAATGCTTGCGAACTTTCACCTGCCTCGCCTTTTGCCATTACATGTTGCAAATATAAAACGGTTCTATTTTCCATAATTCCACGTTTGGGCGACTTGTTGTCATTGGAATTCGGGTTAGGATCTGTTTTATCAACAGCTGGAACAGAGGAAACATCGTTTTCAAGACGTAACTGATTCTCAAGTACGTCCAGGATGGTAGGTTTATCGACCATTGGAGTCATCGCCTCGACCACACCCATTAGGTCGTTCGTGGTACATGGCATTCTGTCCCATAAAGCATGAGGATCGTAATCAATGTATTCTGAAAACGTGTGCGACCTTTTGGGACGCTTTGATTCTCCAACGCTGTTGCCATTATTTTTGCCGATTTTAAGATATTTTAACTCGCACGGGGTGGTTTGAGGGGAAGGTTTTCTAATCCACACGCAAGGTCCACTTGTGACGCTGTCTTCTCCGCGGCTGTTTAAAAGTTCCTCTAACGAGTAAAGCGCAGCCGTATTTTGCTTCTCTTGCTCGATAGTTATGCGATTTATCAGGGGCAGTTTCATGCTTCCCACAGCGCACGCAATAACGACTAACCCTGGCTTTAGTTGGCTGTTCACACTAACGCCACGATCTTGCAGATATTTCTTTAACTCTGGCATTTTCATAGTTTTAAATTTTTCCTCGAGATTAATATCCATATTTTAGAGAAAAAAATTGAAATAAATCACAATTTCAGTTTAAGATACACTTACAGTTAGCAATTCTGAATTTCTGAACACTAGATATTATTTATGCTATTATATAGCCACTAGAACGTTTGCGCAACAAGCTAATCTGACGCTCCCATACACGCATTTCCTTTCTTGATTAACCACGCAATGACAAGAGGTTTGTTCCTTAGACATAAGTGCATGGATTTATAGCATATTTTTATAATCTGTAGCTTTGCATACTATTCCTGTTAAAGATAAAAGCTAACTATAGTGCAGCCATACAGCCATACAGCGCGTATACCCATTTATACTTTGTACTCTCGTAAATGCATTTTAAAAAATTTCCGAAAACTCAGCACAAAAATTAGTAAGCTTGTGTTATCCTTCATGGGGTGAGACAAAAATATTTGGGGGAAAACGCATACTCCGGCGAAAAATGCCGTTTACTTTTACATATTTTACTATATTATTATTAAGGATCGCGGTTTGTTTGTCCGAGTACGCCCACGCATACCCCCACTGATTTCCACGTCGAATCTATGGAACCTTTTGTGACTTGCACGTGGGAAATATTACATTGACAACGCCGTGTATCAAAATGCTTACGCTTGTATCTTCGAATCGCTAAAAACTATATTTATATCTTTAAAACTTTATGTTGAAAATTTTGTTGTAAAACCCTAGACTCAGAAAGAAACACTTCACTAGATACGAGATTGAAGGAGTTTATATATCTCGCGACAACAAAGCCATATTTCTGCACCCAAAATATGCTGAACTCAGCAATAATTATTGTTTGTTCGCCCAAACTTGCCTGGTCTTGTTCGTCATATTAATGAGGTCTCAAAGGAATAGGACGCTAATGATGTTTGAATATTTAATGATGTCCCCCCTGTATGCATGCTAATGATCATGCGCCCCCTATATTATGTTAATGATGTTGCTCACCCTCATATGCTAATGTGTTGCGGTCCCTCATATGCTAATGTGTTGCGACCCCTCATATGCTAATCTGTTGCGGCCCCTCAATGAGAGTCAAAAATAATTATCTTATGGGCTCGGTGCTATTACAGAAGGAAACGGGAGTACATGGAGAAAACCTGCAGCGTTCGGTAGCCAGAGGGAACTGGAAGTGCTCTTCTCACATGCGCGACTGAGCCGAAATTCTAATCAGACAATTGCATATTGCAGGAATCGAACCGAGTCATGGAGGTGAACACCAACACTCACCCTTAAGAAGCACTATTGGCAAAAGACTTACTTATATAACTTTTTCTCTGATGGGCCGTCGACAGCATCCTGTAAAAACAAAAGAATGAAATAGTGTAAGAAAACATTCTTACAGTCTTGGAAACCACATAGTATTGTTGTAGTGTACGCTTAGATCTGTTATACCTAATGTATTTTCAGGCTAAGGAGAAACAGCTGGTTTGTAAATGCTCATTGTTTATGCCATTAAGTTATGTTAATCATCCTTACTTGCAGCTGAGGGCTGAGCTGAAATACGAAGGACACAGCTCGACTTGATCGAGTCGAAGGCTCATGAAAGGCGCCTCTGGCTGCCGTATGACTCATGTCTCATCAGAGGACAGAGAGCACAGCTACGATGGAAGGGATAGTTTGTGGCTTATCCAAGCCCACACTGTCAACATTCCCTGTAGGAGTACCCGGGAGAACCCACCTTTTCACATAAGTGTCATGAGTCGGCAGCGAGAACTCGAACCCACGATAGTAGTAATATATGTGGTTTTCAACCATTATTTTTGGGGTGGCACGGGGTAGCATGGGATGGCACGGCGTGACATGGGGTGGCACGTGGTTATTAGCTGAGGTGGAACGGGGTGGCAAGTGGTCATTAGCTGGGGTGGCAAGTGGTCATTAGCTGGGGTGGCACGAGGTCATTAACTGGGGTGGCACGTGGTCATTAGCTGGGGTGGCACGTGGTAATTAGCTGGGGTAGCACGGGGTGGCGCAACTCATCATTAACATAAACATCATTAATTATGTATTGACGTCATAATGATATGCAAGGTGAGTTTAGGCGCGTTTGGGCAAAACAGTCATTAAGCTGAGCTCAGCATTTTCGTCACAAAAAGAGTTAATCCTGACGCTTTTTATCACAATAGCTAGACGTTTCTATATATTTGCCAAGCTTTGTGTTCCAAACACAGTCCGTTTCGACAACGAGTAAATAATATATTCTCGTATCTAATATCACCTTATACGAAACGGCTTAGATAACTAATATATAGCGACGCTTAACCTAAAGTATTATTACCTTATGCGAAATAATAACAAGCATAGATATAGCTTTCTAAAACGAGAAGATCTTAAGGTTTAATCGGCATAGCTAAGGTCTTATAGAGCAATACAAATATATGTTTGCCAAGCGATTGTATAAACATAGTTCTTACAGGGATTTAAACCTTACAAAGTTTCAAGCGTTTTAGATGTAGCAGAGTGGGAAAAGCAGTAATTTTTAAGCGATATTTACAAGCATATACAAACATTCTATATAAACATTTAGCGTTTGTTAGGTAATTACGGGCAATTAAGATTTTCTAGCTTAAAAATTTGAATAAATTTAGAATATATTATTATAGGACGGGGAAATATTGTACAATGTACACACAACACACACAGAATTAATTTTTAGAACACATTTATTGATAATAATTTATTTTACAGCGTTAGTAAGGTCTGCTCCTAAGAGCATATCGTTTAGGTGTCTTTTGTATCTTTAAAGAGTTCTCATATTTTTTGTCTGTCTTCGGGGGATAATCTTGCAATTGCTAAATCTTAAGGTCTCCAATCTGAAATCTACCCAATATTAAATATATTTTTAACAAAGTAAATAAGGTCTGCTCTGGGTCTGCTTCTAAGAACGTATTATTCTTAAACTCCAAATCCTAAGAGTGAATCATTGAATCCTAAATTGCATTGAGCCAACCTCCATATAGAGCGAGCTTAGCTTCGAGCCGAGCTCTAAGACGTAAGGATAGGCCCGAGCCGAGCTCTAACATATAAGGATAGGCCCGAGCCAACCTTAGCATATATCTCCGAGCCTAGTATATATACCTCCGAGCCGACTTATCTTCCTTATCTTTATCTTCCTTATCTTTATCTTCCTTATCTTTATCTTCCTTATCTTTATCTTCCTTATCTTTATCATCGAGCGAGCTTAGCTCCAAATCGAGCGAGCTTTGCTCCATATCGAGCGAGGTTTGCTTTAAATCGAGCGAGCGATACGACTATAGTCATATATGACTATAGTCATTAGTCATAAGTCATAAGTCATAAGTCATTAGTCATAAGTCATAAGTCATTAGTCATAAGTCATTAGTCATTAGTCATAAGTCAAAAGTCATAGAAATTGGATTAGTTAACAAGTATATCCGCCTAGTCTATAACTATGACTATAATCGCTCGATTTGGAGCTAAGCTCGCTTTGATTTGGAGCTAAGCTCGCTCGATTTGGAGCTAAGCTCGCTCGATTTGGAGCAAAGCTCGCTCGATTTGGAGCAAACCTCGCTCGATATGGAGCAAAGCTCGCTCGATATGGAGCTAAGCTCGCTCGATTTGGAGCTAAGCTCGCTCGATGATAAAGATAAGGAAGATAAAGATAAGGAAGATAAAGATAAGGAAGATAAAGATAAGGAAGATAAAGATAAGGAAGATAAAGATAAGGAAGATAAAGATAAGGAAGATAAAGATAAAGATAAAGATAAGGAAGATAAAGATAAGGAAGATAAAGATAAGGAAGATAAAGATAAGGAAGATAAAGATAAGGAAGATAAAGATAAGGAAGATAAAGATAAGGAAGATAAAGATAAGGAAGATAAAGATAAGGAAGATAAAGATAAGGAAGATAAAGATAAGGAAGATAAAGATAAGGAAGATAAAGATAAGGAAGATAAGTCGGCTCGGAGGTATATATACTAGGCACGGAGATATATGCTAAGCTTGGCTCGGGCCTATCCTTATATGTTAGAGCTCGGCTCGAAGCTAAGCTCGCTCTATATGGAGGTTGGCTCAATGAAATTTAGGATTCAATGATTCACTCTTAGGATTTGGAGTTTAAGAATAATACGTTCTTAGAAGCAGACCCAGAGCAGACCTTATTTACTTTGTTAAAAATATATTTAATATTGGGTAGATTTCAGATTGGAGACCTTAAGATTTAGCAATTGCAAGATTATCCCCCGAAGAAAGACAAAAAATATGAGAACTCTTTAAAGATACAATACAAAAGACACCTAAACGATATGCTCTTAGGAGCAGACCTTACTAACGCTGTAAAATAAATTATTATCAATAAATGTGTTTTAAAAATTAATTCTGTGTGTGTTGTATGTACATTGTACAATATTTCCCCGTCCTATAATAATATATTCTAAATTTATTCAAATTTTTAAGCTAGAAAATCTTAATTGCCCGTAATTACCTAACAAACGCTAAATGTTTATATACAATGTTTGTATATGCTTGTAAATCTCGCTTAAAAATTACTGCTTTTCCCACTCTGCTACATCTAAAACGCTTGAAACTTTGTAAGGTTTAAATCCCTGTAAGAACTATGTTTATACAATCGCTTGGCAAACATATATTTGTATTGCTCTATAAGACCTTAGCTATGCCGATTAAACCTTAAGATCTTCTCGTTTTAGAAAGCTATATCTATGCTTGTTATTATTTCGCATAAGGTAATAATACTTTAGGTTACAGTAAGCGTCGCTATATATTAGTTATCTAAGCCGTTTCGTATAAGGTGATATTAGATACGAGAATATATTATTTACTCGTTGTCGAAACGGACTGTGTTTGGAACACAAAGCTTGGCAAATATATAGAAACGTCTAGCTATTGTGATAAAAAGCGTCAGGATTAACTCTTTTTGTGACGAAAATGCTGAGCTTAGCTTAATGACTGTTTTGCCCAAACGCGCCTAAACTCACCTTGCATATCATTATGACGTCAATACATAATTAATGATGTTTATGTTAATGATGAGTTGCGGCACCCCGTGCTACCCCAGCTAATTGGGAGCTTAAGATGCACCGAATCTACGCTATTCTCACAGTTTCACTTTACGGGTAAAAATTATGGATTGTTGTTGGTAAAGAAAGTCAGAGACACGAGAAAAACAAAGTAAAACTGATTTCCGATTGTTAGCGACTGTTTTTTAGTCGCGTCCGCGTCGTAGATTTGGTGCATCTTAAGCTCCCTAATGACCACGTGCCACCCCATCTAATGACCACGTGCCACCCCAGCTAATGACCTCGTGCTACCCCAGTTAATGACCTCGTGCCACCCCAGCTAATGACCACGTGCCACCCCAGCTAATGACCACTTGCCACCCCAGCTAATGACCACTTGCCACCCCGTGCCACCCCAGCTAATGACCACGTGCCACCCCAGCTAATGACCACGTGCCACCCCATGTCACGCCGTGCCACCCCATGCCACCCCAAAAATAAGGGTTGAAAACCACATACATTACTACTCACGATCTCAGAAGTGAAAGGCGCTTGTTCTGTCGACTATGTATATGCCCAATATATGTACTAATATATGCCCAATGTGCCGAATATTTTGTGTTATTAACATTACTGTGCGTTCATTTTATTGTCTTTGTTAAAATATATTACTCCAAATTCGACACAAAAGTCATATATATATATAGCCATAGGTTTTTAAATACTAAACATCCCAGCATAAATAAGTAAAGGGTTCGAGACCAACCAGGTCTTAATGTTTTGAAATTTTCCGATCCAAGAACGCAGTTTTCGGGAACGCGTATGTCGAGGAACGCTGTGGAACGAAAATGGTACCCGAACGCATTCAATGCAGTGTTAGGTTTTTCCTAAGCAGCATTGTAATATATCTCGATACAAAATAGTAATTTATTCAAAGTGAATACACAGGGTATGGTTGCCTAATTCACCCGAGCAAGAGGCTCATGATACAAGTACTTGACAACTATTGTTTGGTGAGACGTCTTTTTTCGTGAAAATCCAATAATTGAACTGTATCAAATGTAAAGATTGTAATTGTATGTAGTTTGAAAAAACTCCTTTTTTCAAAATTTTCCTACATCTGTGTGTCTATGAAATACTGTATCTTAGTTTATCTGTTATGTATATAAGATGACGTCACAACCTTCATACTTTCTGTATGAAAATTTGTCAATGGAATCATCATTATAGGTTTGATTGACATCATCAGTTCTACATGATGAATCCTGTGGAATACCGACTTTTTAAACTTAGGCTTAGGCGCACAACCAACATTACTGAACAAGTGAATGTGGACTTACTTTGACCTTCTTTGTTCTTGGCTTTCCACCGGTTGGTAGTTTTGTATTGAACGAATTTTTTGGCGAGATTCTGTCCTCCTCTAAGAAAAAACGAGATTAAGTTCCCTGTCAGTTTCCATGGTGAAAATTGATTGCGTCTGCCAGGAGGATATGCTTCCACCTGGATTTGTTTGTGTGTGTGTGTGTTTGTTTGTCCATGAGCACGATAAATGTCTTTATGACATAATCTATGCAAGCCTCTATTTTAATAGCCCCACCGAGTTAACGCTCAATAGAACGTCTTGTTATGTACCACCCTGGCCTTGCATCGTGCTGCCGTTTTGAGCAAAGGCCCTTGGCCAGAGAGCTAGTAAAAAGACGTTAAAATATACACGCAGATATTACCCAGTGTTTCCACCTTTGGACGTCCATTTCTGTCTGACTAAAAAAAGTTGAAAAGGAGATTTTAAATGGGTTTGGTTAAGTATTGCTGTTCGGTTAATGTAGACTACAGTGCCTGTAAATTGATGTTAACAGCTGGAACAATAGTCAATAGTAGTTAAGAATGAAGAAGCGTTAGCCATCTTTGTCTATTATACAAGAAAATCAAGTGCATCCAACAAAAAAAATTACAATAAATATAACTTACCTTCAAATTTTGTACGTATTGCAGGGCAGCAAAACGTTCATCTTTATTTGAAGTTTTACCATTCCACTAAACAACGAAAACTGAATGTTTACATCACAATAGCGTATTTACTCGTTTGCCCGCCGCGGTGGTCTTTAAATATTTAGTGTTCATGATGCGGCGCTTATTTGAGGGCGGCGCTCAGTCGGGGGCGTCGCTCTTTAAGAATTATTCTTTTTGTATCTGCCTTCACAACGGAATTGCTCATTTCCAAAGTTCCGGAGGGAGAGTTACACGACTGAGCATTGCCATTGAAAGATACTCACTTTTAGCTTAAAAACAATGTATAGTACAGGATAATAAATGTCCGAGGCTGATTATAGATTGATATGTACTGTAGTTGTTGCTCGAACAATTCCGTCTAACAGTGCTTCGATTAAGCGCCGCGTCGTTGTGAATAAGTGCGGGGCTTATTTGAGCGGGGCGCTCTTTTAATATTTTTTCTCTCATACGCGGCGCTCAAACGAATAAATACGGTACGCTAACTCGGCAACATGCTCGCAAAACGAAGGGCCATGCAACTGGACCAGGAGTCAATGCCCCCTCCCCATTCACTGACCCTCATCCTTCTACTTGACCAGTGTTATTTCGCACGCTGATAATGTCAGGCCTTAAGACCCTCTCTTGTACATGGACCAAAATACGAGCGATGGATTCTTCGTTTCAAGGTCTTTAAATATAAGCACTATTTATCTCACTTCTAAAGCATAAACAATTTGTTTTGAAACACTAACCAAAAATTGAAAGACGTAGTATTTGTTGGTTTATTTACCTAAATAATGTCAAACTTTAATATTATTCTGGCAATTTTCTGGAAGCGTGTAATATTATTTGGATCATTATTTGAAAGTTGAACTCATTTTGCTTCAGCGTCCTGCGAATTTCCATGCATTGGTGGATCGACTGTAAATGGGAGATCTAGATTCATGACGGTCATGACGAGGCACGTAAAAATATCGCGGTTGGTTAACATATGAGGCAGGCTTTTATATCCAAAAACCCCACATTTGTAATCCTGAGTGAAAACCCCACATTTGTAATCCTGAGTGAAATATAAAAACTCAGAGATCCCAAGGATAGTGCAAAGTTAATGGAGCTAAACTACTCATAATACAGGGTGTCCCAAAAAGAAATGTCCCCCCCCCCCCCATGATACTTCGTGGTATAACTTCGTTAGCGTTAAATAAAAACTAAAATTTTCAGACTGGATTGAATAACAAACATATCATGTCAACCCATTGGTATTTAACTGATCAAAATACCTAACCATATGCCTTTTAGACTCGCTTAAGGTGGCGACACCAATATTGCAACCTGTCTAAATTATGGAAATTAGGCTTAACCTGGGGGCATGTACCCCCTACTTGTTTCCAAAATGAAAAAATGCACCTTTTCTGAAATGGATCGAGGTGCGTTCTTCAATGGTTTAAAAATGCACCTTTCCAAATCAATGGGCAAAATCCATGTATTAGGTGAGATATAAAAATGGCCTCAGAATGCAGGAAATGCAGAGACCTTATATAGAAATCCACATTTTCCCCGAGGGGATCCAATCGGACTTATAAAAAATGATTTGATACATTGTAAGGTATATAGTATTATATAATTCAATGATGGTCGACTGTGAACATACCTGATAGAGTTCTAAACCAGCGTCAAAAATAAACACATCATCAGAGTCCAGAGATTCTTGAAAGCAAGGCACTTCTTTGACAACAACTGATCCCTGAAACGATATGAAGAAGGGACTAAATATTGAAGTAATATATATATATACAACGTGAGAGTCCATGTTGTAGCAGATATTCAAATATAAGCCGAAGGCGAGTGAGTGTATATCTGGTACAACACGAACGTTTGGGCAAATGAAAAAATCTGGGGAATGATATATAATGTGGATACAACAGTTCATTAAAGTACATATTTTTACTTTTCGCAATGAGACGCGTTGAATGACATATTACGTTCCTTCATCCGATAAATATTTCCGGAGATATTTGGCTCTAAGCACCGCGACCTACTTGACAACAGATTAAACTAGTTCAAAGTCCCTTTGTCAAGAGGTTAGTTACCCCTTTTTAACCTTTTCCAGATAGTTCCAACGTAAACTGCAGTTTTTTTGTAGAATAGTTCCTAGCGATTTGATCCCGACGTTTGACATGCATTGTATTATAATGAAACGAATATATAACTTGAAATATAAAAAAAATGTCTCCATTTCTCAGATAGTTGCATCCTTCAACCAACCTCGTAAATAATAATATACCTCTGCCAACAGCGTGGTTTGCTTGTAAAACGATATACTTGAGGGTTTGTACGATCAAACTACCTGAAAAATATAACAATAACTTCGTCGACGCGAAGGCTCCTACCCCTCTTACACGGAAGTTCTTGTTATATTTCTCAGGTAGTTTGATCCTACAAACCCTCAAGTATATATCGTTTATCGCTACCTATAGGGCACCACGCACTCAAGATTGCTTGCGAAACACGTTCGTTCGTACGAAGCAACGGCAAGTATAGTTTTGAGTGTATTACCCAGATAGCTCCATAATATTACTAATGTAATATCTTAGTAACTGAAAGATAAGCCAAACAAGCAGATATTGCATGTGAGTGATCTTCATAAGAAATGGGAACTGACATGCAATATCCCGCTGACTTTGGCTCTAAATTTCTTTCAAGCAATAAGCCAGTTCGTATTGTCGACTGCGCATCATAACATGTAGCTGAGACTCGAAGATCTAAATTATGCAGATCAAAGTATTCAACTGTTCATTTATTCATTTGTGTTAGTTAAGTATTCGGCGGTTGACTGTTGTGTAAAACTACCTGAAAAATACAATAATATATCATTTTACATATGCAAATCAAATTGCAGTTCCATTGTGGTTATATGTAAAACAGAAATAGATGATTGAACAGTTGAATACCTTGATAAACATATTTATACCGACGCACGCAGTTATTAACTGCAATTTTATACCGACGCAGAACTCGTCATCTGGATGCGCACTCGACATTACAAACTGACTTATTTATAAAAATATTAGTCCAGCAATATATGGAGGTCACTGGTATTACCTTGCAATAGAGTGTGGTATTGTGGGTAGTTTTGTACGAATTACATATGGAACATCTGCAGCATGTGACCCTCGTCTGGAATAGAATAAACCGACCATCAGCGAGTCCATTTCCCACTCGTGTGAACAACTCAGAACACGTACGAACGGTGATAGAGCACGTACTATGATAAAGGAGCGCGTACAGAGATGATACAGCATGTATACTCGATGGTAGAACACGTAAAGGACAACAGATCAGACACCAATTAATAAAGCGCACGTTTGAATGATAACAGAGCACGTATGAAAGATGATAGATCACGTATGTTCGATGATATGCAGAACACGTTTGAATGATGATAGAGCACATACGAACGACGAAAGAGCACGGAGCAATTATAACAGAGCAGGTACTAACGATAAGAGAGCACGTACAAACGACGATAGATCACGGAACAATCATAACAGAGCACGTCTGAATTATAGAGCATGCACGAACCATAACAAAAACAAGAAGCAATCATAACAGAACACGTTTGAATGATGATAGAGCGTGTACGAAAGACGATAGAGCACACAGCAATAATGACAATGCTCGTTTAAGGTGGCTCCCTACAATTTTTTGAAATGTGGAAAATTTACGATTTAGATCAAACTTTTTAAATAATTTTTACTTGTTACAAAAAAAAATTGTATGATTTATGTTGAGCAACATTCTAAGAGCTGAAAGTTGTTTACAAAAATGACGTCATCTCCGTTTCAATATGGGCGATATTTTGTCTTTCGTCGCACTTTACTCATTTTTTATTTCATGAAACGTTATCTTGTATAAAAATAGATTATCTGAACAAGATTATCTGTAGATTATTATAGATTATCTGTAGAGCCAAAAAAATATTTATAACGAAAAATCATTGTTTATTAATTTTTTTTAAATTTGGCTCTACAGAATTTGTGTTGAGATGATGTATGTACTAGATAAAAATGTTTTCTAAAATAAAAAATCGGGGCAACCAGGCGTTTTTCGAGTAAAATGCGTTAAAAGCTAAAATGTCGGAAATGTTGAAACGTCATTGTTACCATAGCAACAATAATGACGTCATATTTGTGAACAATTTCCGACTCTTAGAATGTTGCTCAATATATGTGCTACAAATTTTGTTTGCTAACAAGTAACAGTTCTTCAAAAAAATCTAAATCATAAATTTACCATATTTCAAAAATTGTACACCTTAAATGATGATAGATCACTTACGAACGTCGATAGAGCACGGAACAATCATAAGAGAGCACGTTTGAATTATAGAGCATGCACGAACCATAACAAAAACAAGAAGCAATCATAACGTTTGAATGATGATAGAGCGTGTACGAAATACGATAGGGCACAGCAAAATAATGACAATGTTCGTTTGAATGATGGCAGAGTACCTACGAACGAAGAGAGCACAAACAAGTGATACGAAAGCACGTTTGAAAGATGGTAGAGCACGTATGAACTACGATAGAGTAAGGACCAATGATAGAGCACGTCTGAGTGATGGCAAAGCACGTATTAACGACTAGAGATCACGAACCAGTGATAACAAAGCTCGTTTGAATGATGACAGAGAATGTACCGACGAATACGTCACGAACCAGTGATAACAGGGCATGTTCGAATGATGATATATAGATCACGACAAATCAAGTAGAGCACGATATACGATAGAGTGCGTACGAAGAATGTTATAGAGTACATGCGCACGATGGCATAGAACGTACATATCATAATTTATAGAGCTCGAAGTGTGATAGAACACGTACGAAGAATGATTTAAAACGAAGAATCTTGTTTCGAGTCATGTAGAAGACTAATATTGCATGGCATCGCGTGTGCATGGAATCCTACGGCAGTTAGTTAAGGTGAAGTAATACGAGCAACAAAAATTGCTGTAACTTGCACCAAAAGCTTACTTCAACGCAAGTTCAGAAGAAACATTCATCAATGCTGTTTCATGTGGTGTAACTTACTGTATGCGTGAATATTTTTAATTAACATGTATTGAATTAAATTAGCGTTTGTTACAAGTTGCAGCAATTTTATCGCTTCGCATTAAATATGGCGAAAGCATAACTCGAATAAAAGGTGCTTATAAAGCAGCATTAAGCCAGCTCGAATAACCAACCATCTTCGTGAACAATTTCAAGTTAATAACTCCTGGAGAAACATCCATGAGATCAAAATCAAAGCCAATACATCACATGTTCAATATTACACTGCAGCAAGCTTATATTTAAAATTTAGAATTTTGGGGATCTCGCCCGATAAAACAGAATGTTGAAGGGGGTTTGCAGGGGAAATTTCGAACGAAAACTATAGAGATTTTCACATAAGCGGGGGTAGTTGTGGAAGACGCATTTTTTAGTTTCTCCAAATTTGTGGAGAAAACATTAGGGGGGTACAAATCATGTCTTGGTGTAGTACAATATTTTTGAAGCCCCAAATTATTTTTTTTGACTATTTTATACGACGTTTTGCGTCCTTCATATTTGTAAAATATTGACCGAAAATGCAGGAAATGGCATTTCAGGGACTTAATATTTCAAAATTTCCCCGAGGCAGCATGCCCCCAGACCCCCCTAGACGTTCTCGCACCTTCAACGCTCGTTTGTCCACTGCCCTACTGTTTTTCACGCTGGCGGCGCCACTGCCAGCCCTGATTCAGTATGACCAGATTTTTCGAGAGGTGAATCAGTATGACCATAATTCGTATTGCTGACGTAAGCATTATTTTCAAATGTCGTTAAGCAATCTATAGTATGATAGTAAATAGAATATATAATTTTGTTATAAAACACATTTTCTTGAGCATCATCATTTTTTGTGTTTTAAACAAATGCTTAAGGAAAGACTTGTTTTATTAGATATGTTTATATTCTGTTTACTATGATACTATATATTGCTTTTAAAAGCTAAATTGAGTTT
This sequence comes from Trachythela sp. YZ-2020, assembly GCA_016169945.1. Lineage (NCBI taxonomy): Eukaryota > Metazoa > Cnidaria > Anthozoa > Malacalcyonacea > Clavulariidae > Trachythela > Trachythela sp. YZ-2020. The sequence continues at coordinate 183,227 of JADLSH010000154.1, read as the reverse complement.
TTCGCGTCAGCAATACGAATTATTCAAACCTTTTTAACTCGCGAGGGAATAATTGTATCGACTTGAAATTTGTTATGAATACTTGTTATAATGACGTAAAAACATGTTTAACAGCCAGCTTTATAGGTTGCACGTTAAAGATTTTAGAATTTAGTCACGTGATGGTGCAACACCTCTATTCTCATAAGGGGTGCAGGAAAGATAGCTTGACGGTCATACCCTACGAAATAACAATCTTCTCACAAAATTGTGCAAAAATTCAAAATATGGAAGTTTGCAATTTGGTAGCTAATAAAGTGAAACTATGAATATCTCCATCTGAATTGAAACTTATTGCAAAATTAGGGTAAATTTTTCCTACCAATTTTTTTAGAAAAATTTCGAAAAATTGCTAGTCACTAAAAGTGCTGGTCTGGGCATTTGAGCTGATTCGTCTCTTTATAAACACCTTGCAAGACCTACCCTCTCACGACGAAACTGGAAGAGTCTTGGTGTATACTTGGTCGGTTCAACATGGCGGAAGCCAGTTTCTGCTCTGTAAATGGAAAAAGCAAATCAATTAATTTTATGAAGTTGATCTATACAGGAGGTATAAAAAATGATATGTCAGTAGATAGTAGGTCGAACATTAACACATTGGCCATTTCCCGTGGATTCGCCCTTACTATTAATTTCAATCATAATCGAACTCGATTAACTCGAACTCCCCGCTATCTCAAACTAATCTTGCTTCCCTCAACCGAATTTACCCGGTTATCTCGAACTTTATGCCCTGTTTGTTTAGGAAATACATGCACGTATTTGATTTTGCAGCGCAATCATGCACGTAAAAAGGACTATAATAAAGAATGCACTCTTTCAGTTTAAGATACTTACAGCACAATTGTTAAATAAACTGTATTGACAGTGTTTATTATATATTTCACAAATAACAGTCGTATGAATCAATCAATCAATGGGTCGTTGGGTCAGTCACGTTAATTTAATTTCATTCAATAATTATTATCATTATCTTTTTGTAATTTGACACTGATTCGGTTATATCTCGAACTTTTTGTTGTTCGACTGTTTCCCTTGGCTGTTCGAGATTGCGGGATTCGGGTTTTGTATCATTGCAAACAAAATTGCCAAATACGATTCTTTCGGAATGTGTTTTGTTTCATGTTCTTCAGTTTTACCCTTATGCTTATGGAAATTTCAAATAACCAGGGACTATTTTAGTGTGCAGTATTGCACACTTTGTGCAGTATTGATTGGAAAGTGTGCAGTATTAAATGTGAAAGTGTGCAGTATTGAAAGGGAAACGGGTTGCCTTTTTGACATGTTTTATATTTCTAATCTTTAGAATTCTTATAAAATGTCTCCCCAAAATGGAATTTCAGAGACTCGAGCTAGCTATATTACAAATTTTCTCGGAGAACCTCCAGGGTTCAAAATAAAAATTTTAAATATTGAAATTTTTGTAGGCTTTTTGTACATGTACATTTTTTTACCGGCTGTTTTCATCTTCTAGCGACACGCTTCACACAAAAAAAAAAAGTTATTTGTCAATAACTAAATGCAAAAAAAAAAACATTCCCTTTCCGTTTAAAAATCGGTAGGTGGTGTAAAAAAAACCGGCTGAGTCGGCAAGCAGCGCCCTTATTTTGAACCCTGACCTCCGATCGTTGAACCTCCTATAATCGTTGAACCTCCGTAAAATGTGGTCAAATTTCTTGGCTACCACTAAAATGAGCACTTCCAAATTTCCTCAAGGGGCATACCCATTCTCTGAACTGTGCACTATTGAAAATTTCTTAGAATAGACCCTGCAAAATAATATCACATGTGAAATTTTGTGTGGAATTAAAACCTTTCACATTTAAAAATACTCATTTCATGTGTGAAATTCAGAATTTTCTCATATGAAAGTTAAGTTTCATATATTCTTTCACACACGAATGTAAAGGTTCATATTATGCGAAAATAGATTTCACATGTGAAATTACTATTGCCGTATTGGTCAGGAACAGCTCACATGTGAAAGGCCATTTTCACATGTGAAATCATACAGTATGTGAAATTTTCGAAAGGCTAGCTGATAAATGAATAAGCAATCGAAGCTTACCCTCCTTTCAATATTGTGATCTCCTTGAAATAACTTCTGAACATTTGGCTTTCATGTTGTTGTACTTCACGATGTTGTACAGGCTTGTCATCCAGCTAATGACGGAAAATTAATATATAATATATAGCCATTATCGAACTTGACCGTTTACCTCAGTAGGTAGAGCGTCGAGCTAGCATTTCGAAGGTCGCGGGTTCGAAACCCAGCCACGGCAAGCAGTATTTTCTGCTTACGCGGTACGGAATAATATATATATATATATTAATAGTTGGTTTGCAGTTGGTCAGCGCGCTTATCTGGAAACTAAAAGGTCGCGGTTCGATCCCCGCTCGGCGACTCAGAAGTATTTTCTGAGTAATAAAGCTTGAGAACAACTTTTACTCACATGTATCGTACAGCAGGGACTTCGACCTACTTTAATCAGACTAAATATACCTGCCCATGTCTCTTTTGTTAACCCATTAAGCCATAATGCGTTCTACAGTCTGAAGATTTTACTCGCAAGGGGAAAGAGCTGAGTCTTTGGTTAACTGGTAAAGCTCAACAGGATCTACGTTAGAAGGCAGTGTTGATCGTGTTAAAAAACACGGTAAAATAGAACGAACGCGCCTTGGTTATCTTATATGAAGCCGTATAGGTTTATAAAAAGAATGTTGCTACTTAAATGTTAATTATGTTTAGATACAAGTTATGAGAATCATATTGGTGTTACTGTAAGTACTTTAAAAGTAACAAGAGTGTCTAAAATAACTGTAACATTGTAATGTAACCGTGTAAAATATGAGCGAAAAGCCAGAACCAGCTGACAAATTGAAGAAATAAAGTATAAAATAGAAACAGGGAAAAGAAAACATCTTCAAACCCAAGATATATCTTAAAATGTAAGTTCACTTTACCGTTTATAGCTAATATAAGTAATACATATATCACCCCCTACTTTGCCTTTTTAATCTGTCTTACAACAGAGGAATCTATTTGTCTAGGAGAAAGTGTCATGTGTTACGCAAGAATCTGTCTTTGACAATGAAAATCGTCTGGCCGGCGTGGAGAGAAAAATAATCAAGCGTTGAACAGAGTAAAATATTACGGCGCGTTTATCCGTAATTGGTTAAAACATAGACTATCGAGAGGAATGGACTGAAAACGCCATGGCATAAAGCTTTCATCATTCGCGACATCCGCGATATGGGCTGCAACCTATCAAAACTAACCCTATAACTTAACCCTTTAAGTGGCAAATATTGAATTTCATACAAAGAAATTATTTTTCTTGAAAAATGAGCTAAAAAGGTGTGTAAGAGACTAAATTTAGAAAAAAATTAACCTCAGACCTAAAAACCCGCTCTGCATTATTTGTTGCAGATATGCTACATAGAATAGTAATACTGTTAGACATTCACTTAGATTGACAATTTATGATATAAGCTATTATTTTCTTCACAATCATTCTTAAATTATATTTCAATTAAACTGGTTAATGTTTTACATGTAAAAGCCCTTAATTCAATAAAATAAAAATTTATTCGATAGTAAAAATAGGGCGTGGCACAGTTAAAAATGGTACTTATACCAAATCCACCTACGACTACCTACATAGGTAGCCTCAGCATGAGTAAACATGGAATGTGTACTTTTTTATCCTTGCCATGCATGCAGAACTGAGGGTGGTGTAATTATCAGTTATAGAACTGGAGCGATGGGAACTTTGGGAAATTGGAATACCCCGAGTGAAAGGTCTAAATTATATATTATACCGAACCTTGTATGGCTTCTACTTGTACTAGATACTATAAAACAGGCAATGAAATTAGACGACAGCCTGGGTACGAGCGGGGTATTCAAAAGTCTAATTCCCCACTCAAGCGATGTATTCAACTCGAATACCATGCCCCGGGGAAACGACTCAGAGTACAAGTTGCCCGGGGCATGGTATTCGCTGAAAAATACCACAGTCATGTGGGACAAGCCTACTTCTCTGATTAGACAAACTTATTGTGAGGTATAATATTCGGTAAAATCACTTTCGACATCAAAGTGCAAGTCTTGAAAATGATCCAGTACTATATACAATGTAAACCGTTATAACTGTCATGTAAAAATCCCAAAATTCATACTTTTTGTGATATGAAATACTGAATTTTGCAAGCAAGAGCAAGTCTTGAATTTTGTGCAGAATATTTGTGAAAAATCATGTTTGTAATAACAACACCGACTTCACTTGGTTGACAGTTCTGGCCAATTACCGCGTTGATGTCGGTTCTGGCCAATTACCTAGAGTCGTTGCATGGTAGTTGTGCAAGGGGTTTGTGAGGTGGTTTTTCTGCTTCCTTGCCACTCAGGCACTTCTGGGGTTTCCTTGGCTTTCCACATCATTTGTTAGGTGGTGGAACTTTATTGGAATAAATCAAGATCTGCAACTTGCACAATACAATTCCGCAAGGAGAGCCATTACTTGTTACACTGGCCCGGAGGGATCAGTGGTTTAAAATGGGCTTCTTTGTAATAGCCAGGACATTACAGTGGAGGGCGATACAGCAATCATGTATCAACCGTAGCTATGTCAACCTAATGGCAGCACATCTTTACATACCATGGGTCGTCTGGTCTTGCACAGTATCCAGTATAATCCTTAAAGCATGTCAACTTAATCTGCCTTATCAACTTTCTCTAATTTTCTTATACATACTTTACATAAATGGTAATATACATCCTGCTTAGGCAAATATTACTGACTTATGCTTATCTGGTTGCAGTACCCACATGATCTAGGAGTTGCTCAAGTCACCTCTGATCAAAAATGACAAAAATGCATATGTAATGAACCAAGCATATTTCTATCTACAATCAAGACAGTACAATGCAATATTATCAAATATTTCAGTCATAATGGTTTAACCAACATTTATCCAAAGACCCATTGGCAAAATATTTTTTGTTTACTGTGACCACAAAGCGGCAATGTAGCAGATATGCAACAAATACATACAGGAAATTATTACAGGAAAACGAAAGCACATTGTAAGATCGAAATATACCGTATCAAAAGACTAACTTACCACAAATAAGAATAACACAACTTTACCAGATTAGACCACATAATAATAAAATACGAGGATTTCAATGTGTTGATAACATACGTCATTTTACCGCGGGAAGAACGTGGGCTGCGCGCACTCCTGAAATTTATGATCATATTTTTCATTTGTTGCAGATCTGCTACGCTTTTTCAATGAAATATTTTTAACCCCAAACAATATCTTTACGAAAATGAAACTTAAGTTGTAGCTGTTTACTTCCTTGTTTGACAAGAAAACCCGTTGAATTGAATTCTGTTGCAGCAAGAAACGCTAGTCTGAAATGTTGTTGTCAAATTATCCTCTCAAAACTAACCCTATAATCAACAATTCGTAACGTAAATTGTTTTTCGTTTCGGTAGTCTCATTCTCCGATAACAGATTTACGAAATTATCATCAAATATGTATAGTATGTCTTTGATTCTATATATATTTGGTAAAAATAGCCGACGTATTACTATTTAGTATGATTGCGACTGCAAACTCTGCAGGCCGAATCAGTGTGACCACTCCGAAATTTCACCAAACTCCAGATTCGACCAAAAAGATGAAAAAATACGCCAGATTTCATAAAAAATACCCCAGGTCAAACAAACAAGCTGGATGTGGTGACCAATAACGCTGTTTGGCTCTGATTAGGGATGCGTAGGCTACTGAAGAGCTTGAAAATGATACTTTCGGCCACTGCAGTCGGCAGTCCACGAAATACCGTAAACATTATATTAAGTCTATTAATGATTAATATTGAAATAATTGAATAATTATAGGATCCAGACCCTCTAATTAACGCTATGTATATATACGCAATCCATATAGATAGGTAGGATCCGAAACAAATATGTATAAAAAAGTCTAAAAATCATTGTAAATATGAAAAAAATAGTATGTCAATATTACTTAACAAAAATATCAAATATCTATAATTATATTCCTAATTAGCTCTAAAGAGATTGTTTTCGTGACCTTATACGGTAAGGATATCCATCTTATATGAAACCCGGGCTGGCTCGCTGACCGGGCCAGCCCGGTAAGCGGGATGAATTTGTCTTGTGTTTATATGAGAAAATTTCATCCCGGCAGGCGGGATGATTTTGTTGTTTTGACCTTTGACATTGTTTTGACAGTTCTTAAAAATAGCTCGCAGACAAATTGGCGGCGGTGTCTCTTTCAACTTTCATCCCGGCAACCGGGCTGGCCCGGTTAGCGAGTGTTTATATGGGGAAATTTTCATCCTGGTAAGCGAGATCTCGCCTTTTTCAAGCGAGATCTCGGGAACCGGGCCAGCCCGCTTGTCCATATAAACGCACAGTAGTTTTTACTATAAAATCAATTACACGGCGAGATCTCGCTAAGCGGGCTGGCCCGGTCAGCGAGCCAGCCCGGCTTCCATATAAACAGCCCCTTAGACAGGTTTTACAGTCGATTTCAACTAACTTTTCACTCAAATGTTGCGAACTTCGTTTCGAACTTCGGAAATTCGTTGCGAAAATGAATAATGAAATTCAGAACGGGTTTGTAAACTGAGCATTTGATTGGCTGCCTTTTCTCTAGTAACCAATCAGAGGGTTTGTTTACAACATGTGAATTTCATTATGAACTTTTGAACTTCGCAACGAATTTCCGAAGTTCGGAACGAAGTTCGGAACATTTGAGTGAAATTGTGAAAAGTGAGTTGAAATCGACTGTAAACAAAGTCGTGTGCGTTTTCGAAACCAGGAATTTCACTTGCGTTTTCGGGCAAAATTACCCCAGACTTTTGAACCAAAACCCCAGAACCCCAGAAAATTGTCAAAAACCCCAGATCTGGCGGAAAAACCCCATGGCTGGCAACACTGGGCCGAATCTTCCCCTCGATTGTCTATATGGTTAAATTAAAACGATGTAACTAGTTAACTTGTGTGTAAAACTTACAAATATGTCAAGTTCAACAGTTTTATAAGCAGCAGCTCCATATTCATCCTGGGTTGAATATTTACCAATCCAGAAATGCAAATCATACAATAGCTCCTGTAGAAAATAATAGTTATTGAATTCAACTATTACTGCACATACTTACGAATAAAAGCCAGATCATCATGATTTTGTTTCATGCAAAAATTTGTAAAAAGGAGGTAAGCCCCAAGGTGAGGAAAATGCCCAGAATTTGCTGTTTTCCATCCATTTTGTCTCAAAAGAGAAATTTCAGTTAATTTTCCATCCCCGTCCGAGCTCCTGCCTCATTTTCAGTAAATTTTGCAGTAAGCAGATCTCGATGTTAGCGACAACAAATCATGTGTTTTAGAGAAGATAGGTAGCCATTTGCTTTAATATTTCTTTCTAAAACTTTCGAAATACGTTTAACCTAATTTTCATAATTTGGACAAGTGGCAATATTGGTGTCGCCACTTTAAGCGATTCTAGAAGGCAAATGGTTAGTTGTTTTGATCAGTCAAATATCAATGGATTGACAGGATACATTTGTTATTCACTCCAGTGCAAAATATTTGAATATTAGATTTTTTTGGAACACCCTATATATTATTATAGATCGTCGAATCATATCAGCCCGCTGAAAGAAACTTACATTACTGTTTGGCTTCTTGTAAGTTCTCAAAATGATGTAGGAATCTCCACTGTAGAACTTCCCATAGTCCTCCTTTGGCCAATGAGTAACCTGGATAAAGACACGAGACATGTCAACTGTGACGTCATAGTAGTCCTTGGAGACGTGAAGTTCTTAATACAGGGTTACAAAACGTTTTCAACCTTACGTGGCCATATAGAAAACATGCATGTCCTTCGTTACAATGTTCTTAATATTAAATAGTCACGAAGACTTCTACTTACGGGGGACCGCTGCTTTCGGGATCTACGAATATACAGTATATTTAATATATACCTAAGTATCAATATTTATGAGGATATCTCAGAAAAGTATGATTTTAAACGTGAGATATAAGTATATGTCTGTATATATATACGTATATGTCGTAATCCTTATTAATATCGATACTAATGTATAATATAACATATTGTCTTATCTATTCAAAACTACTGACAAACCTATTAACCTCCGTATACACTGACTTACTTTAAACTTCACAATTCGCCAGATTTGAACCCCAGGTCGTTGACCAGCCTTTTCCCATGCTTTCTCGGTTGCAGCAGAAGCTTTTTTCACCTGTTGAGTTTGAAACAATCATACGAATTTTTAAGCAACTTCCAACATGGAAAGTACAAACTTTGTCTGCGTTTGATCCCCCCACATCAGTTCCGCTTTCTATCCTCATATCCGCTACGTCCGTCCGCCCATCCGCGTTTATATACAGTTTATGACTCACGCTGGGTAGACATGCTGTTTGACATGTCAAATTTCTTAACATGCCCTACTGACTGCCTATAATATAGACTCTAAACATTGTCAGAAATGCGTAGACGTTTAATATTAATTATAACCAATGCAGATTCGTCTGCTTCCAAGGATTATTTTAAGGTGCAGGGATAACCAATTTGTGCAGTGATAAATAAGATTTGTGCAGTTATGAGTTATGAAGCCAATTTTGTGCAGTATTATAATAAATGTTTCTTTAATATTTCGTGAAAGGGTTTATTTTACTCATGAGAAAATATGTTAAGCACAATAATGGTTCTTATTAATATCCTAAACGTGCGGTTCCAGTGCAGGTAGCGTCTATACCATAAGCTTCGGGTCTTCAGGATGAAGCTACTGTACCTGAAAAATTCAGCAAGGCTATATACTAACTTCCACAGCCGGAAGGGCCTTCGCTCGAAGGAAGTTACCCTTGAATTTTTCTGTGATTTTGGCCTGATTTATACTAGAGACGGACCGGATGATCCGTCTGGAGGAACTTGGGCAAATCTGCATTATGGTCATTCGTCTGTGCAACAATTTCTGCGCAATGTTCTGTGCAAGTCTGTGCATAAATGTTGTGAGATTGTCGTCAAGACGAACTATTTGCGTGGTCCATCTATCTGCGTTGTTCGTCTTGACGGATAGTCCGTTTATTACAGGCGTTTATTATGTGTATAAAAAGACATTTATAGACGAAGTATCACAAAATATCACAGATGATTTGTTCCCAGAATCATTGCCAGTATATATTGTGTTTATACACTTGAATGGATGATCCGTCATACGTATGGTCAGACAGATAACGAGTCTTGACGGATGCCCTGTTGCTCAACGTCTAACTTTGTTGAAGTAAATTTTCTACGAGAAATGCAGTTTGTTCTTTTAAAATTGTACATCGATATTTCTTGCGGGGACAAAGTTTGCTCAAAAACATATATTATATATGGCAATATACTTTATGCATGGCATTCTATATTTTTGTAATATAAACGCTATATCTTATAAATAATTATGTATAAAAGCAGTTATACATATGAGGGCTACTATAGACAGGAGCCTATATTAGAAACCATATAACTCATAAGGCTTCTACAGGGTGAGTCAGAAAAAAGTGATGCCTTTGAAATTTAATACAATAGTGAACCTTTTGAAATTGAACTTCATATTTGCATTTTCTTTCAAAGAATCTATTGTACCCTATTGTATTTAATTTCAAAGGCATCACTTTTTTCTGACTCACCCTGTACTTCTTTATAGGCCCCTACTGCCCTAGCTTATAAATTTAAAGTCGGTATTAGTATATTTCTATTGTTGTATACTTGTATAAGTGTATATAATTCAATTTAAAGTGTTTTTACAAGAGAGGGAAAATAACAATAATTAAGGCATAACAATAAGTTTGTGGCTCTCGTTACAGTAAAATATAGCGATCATATTTTACATATTATCATATATTTTTGACGAAAATTTGCTTCTGCAATTGAATATTTGATATACAGTACACAGACTCAGGAGGTGCACTCGTTTTTTATTCATGTTTGTGGTTTGTACAGTAAAATTTGACACCGAGTCGCGCAACTTTGCATTCATTTACTCAAATACTCAGAGTTGCGAGCGAAAACATGAATAGTATATATTTTATACTATATATACTCAACTTTTGCCTCTCAAGGCCCGTTTAAACCATTCCAACATATTGGTCCAACATCATCCTACATTGTTGGGTATGTTTGAAGTTTGAACATTACGGCAGTATGTTCGATAATATTGGCTGATGTTGGAATCGAAGATGTTGGATCAGGTTTGACATTATTCAAAATTTTCATCCAATAATTTTGGCCGATGTTGGACTGCTTTAAACGGACCTAAAATATGCCAGCTGCCATCCATATTTACTTTGCACATATGCGGTAACTATATTTTACTATGTATAGACAAGTATTCAAATACTCAATGCAAAACCATGCTGCTTGGCATGAACTTTACATGCTGTTCAGAGGACAGATGCACTTTCAGTTTGCTGCATGCAGTGAATAACTTAATTATAGAAAGCAGAAGCGACCGTATTAATTAATACAGATATTGGTAATTGCAGCATAGAGTGCGTAAGTTAAGTCAGATATACCATAATTCATAAACCAGCCACCTTAAGCTTATGTTCGGACTCGAAGCTTTAACACAATGATTAGTATTTTGACAAGAGTTTACTTTTGACATCGAACATGTTGTTTGCAGAAAAATGTGTCAGGAATTTTACTATTTAATCTGTTTCCCTACCTTCTTTTCCAGATCCGAGCCAAACAGCGCTAAGTTGGAGTCTTTCCAGTCATATTTATTCGGTTTTACTAAGCCAGCCATTTTTCCTGAACACCAAAGCAATACACAGATGTTTTGAGCAGTAAATCCGTTGCGAGCGAGACCTAACAGGGCGTCAAGTGGAAGTTTTGAGTTTTATGTGCAAATACTTTTCCGTATAAGGTCATAGTATGAGGTTATTTGAGACAACAAGACTGTGATCTCATGAAAGGTCAAGATTAGGAATTGTAAATTGACTACATTAATAGTCCACATACGGAGTAATAGAAAAATTAAGGTTTTCCTTCAAACGTACCGTTTAACGTTTCTTTCGTGTCGAAGTGCTCAGAAAACAGAGAAATACGCTACGTTTCGGTATGATGAAAAAGGCCTAACAATTATTCACCGATATTCACCTCGCCTTCGGCGAATAATTGTTTTAGTGAAATTACAAGGTGATTATTTAGAAAAAAATAAAAAATGCACATTTCAAAAATATTTTCGATAAAAGCGGTTTAAAAACGCTTTAGGTGATTATCGCGTATTAATCCGAGGTAGCGCAACCAATCAGCGTTGAGAATTTTCAGTAATCACCTATGTAATTTCACTAATCAACAATTATTCGCCGAAGTCGAGGTGAATATCGGTGAATAAAAACCGAAACGAAGTCGAGGTTTATATTCACCGATATTCACCGAGTCTGAGTGATTAAATACATCGCTGCTAACCCTAACACTAAGACAGATTAACAGACATTAGTAAAATTACATAGGTGATTATTGAAAATTCTCAACGCTGATTGGTTTAATACGCGATAATCACCTAAAGCGTTTTTAAGCCGCTTCTATCGTAAATATTCAACTAAAATATTTTTGAAATGTGCATTTTTAAGTTTTTTCCAAATAATCGCCTATGTAATTTTACTAATGTCTGTTAATCTGTCTTAGTGTTAGGGTTAGCAGTGATGTTTTAATAGGCAAAGGCAACGGGTCCGGCTACTTTATGAGTCTTGGACCGACTTCGAACTGTGTGAAAATCTATGATTAGGGCTTGAGTAGAGTCAGGGGAGGCGCTAGAAGGGGGGGTGTGGGGGATGGATTTAATTTTATTGGTGGAACACCCCCCCACTCGTCAGTGACTCGGCAAATTGTTTTCCCAGTCGGCAAAATGTGAATTGGATAGGAAGAAACGAACGAAACATCTGTGCGCTTTTGGCATGTAGAAGAATGTCAGAATGTGCAGTAAATCCCAATATTGAACAGATCATAGGCAAATGTTTTAATGAAGAATGAATAAGATAATGAAAATTTATCGTAAAAGACATATTTACATCCGCCATTTTGTTTGCATTTAAAAATGCCATCCGCCTCATTCTGAAATTAGGATTAAAAAGGCTACGAACACGATAAGATTAGGAATTTGACGGATGGAATTTAATAAAAACGATACTGTGGCAATAGTTCTTTTAATTTCAACGTCACGTGATCATAATCAACCAATTAAATGGCGAGAATCTACTAAGATGTTACATAATAAATACTAAATAGTACTGATTGATATTTGATAGAACGTTTCAACTACGAAAACTCATTAGCTATAAATAATTCATTGAACTGCATACACAGTTGTTGTGTTTAATGGAACAATACTACAATAGGGAGCTTTAGCAAATTAGCAATGACTACGAGAATTAACGACTACGAGTACGAGATTCGTCATTTTCGCGCCAAACGCCGTGTTGTTTGTATACGCCATCTCGCAAAAGTCGTAGTCGTTGGGCTTTTGACTACGAGAATTTTGATACTGAATCTCGTACTCAAAAGCCCGACGACTACGACTTTTGTGAGATGGCGTATACAAACAACACGCGAAAATGACGAATCTCGTACTCGTAGTCGTACTCGTAGTCATTGCTAAAGCTCCCTAATCACAAAGCGAGCCAAATAAGTCTCGCAAACGCAAGAGAGTTAAATTAGAATGCCTAATATGTCAGAGTCGGCAAAACTACAAAATGACTCGGCAAAATTTCATTTACACCCCCCCCCCCCAATAAAACAGGGCTAGCGCCGCCCCTGAGTAGAGTAATAGTATGTGATAATATCTCGAACGTGTGGTGCCAGTGTGGGTAGAGTCTATACAATAAGCTTCGGGTCTTTAGACTCAATCTACCTGAAAAGTTCAATAAGAACGTTTCGAGCGAAGGCCCTTCTGGAGTTCCGGTGTCACAGCGGATTTGGCCCCCCCGCGGATTTTGGCCCCCCCTGGTCCGGGGGGACCAAATCCGCTAGCGGATATGGACCCCCTTCCGCTGAAATGGTCCCCCCTATGAAATCATAGGCAGACAAAAACTTTGTAAACAATAAGTATATTATTGTTTACAAAGTTCTCGCGCAAAAGTCTACAAGTATTTTTGAGCTTCATATGATTTGGTTTTAGAGTAATTGTCTGAATATTTTTCTTCGGTTAAAATTTTTGCCATATTGGCATAAAAATTAAATATCTGACGTTTTGATTAAAAACGGCAACAAACATTTACGAAAGTTAAGTAGTAAATTTGAAATTAAGACCACGTTAGAAAATATACTGCTGTATCACCGCAAAATAACAACTACAATGAGTTGGTTCGATTCAATGGTCGCGCGTATTTATATGTATTCTGAACACCATTTTTATCTTATCAGTCATCACCTATTGTTTATGGGATTCCATTCAGAACCATTTAAGTTATCTAAATTGAAAGTTAAAATTTACATAACTGTAGGCATGGTATTTAATGCGGAAACAGACACAAATAACAGATTAGTAATCGTTTCCAGGACCGAAGCAGAATTAAGAGAAATTTTTCTGTCTACCACTAGTGAAAGCGCATGGAAATTAAATTTACGGGAAAATGGCACCGAAAAAAATCAATCAATTGACAATTGTCAACAGAGTAATTGCTGGCACATGGCCTATTTCTAGATAAGTATTAGCTAGTATTTCTTTGGTTGCGTACTTGCGTTTATTTAAATTCTGTTAACATTTACAACTTTGTATTTCCCACTGCTGAGACATAACATTTAAATGGGAACTGTACTATGTATAGTTCTGATTGCAATAAAAATCTCAAAAACATATAAAAATATGTGACTTGCGACTCAGCTGCCTGGTAAAACGGTCCAGATCAGACGGCTCCTTGCCGAACATGATGCCAAAACATTACGCCTTCTTTTTTCAAGGACAATTACAAAGTGTTCGTTTTAAATACTCAGTATCTTATCACTGTTATGTATCTATGTAATTTTAGTGTAATGTGTTAACTGTTTTATTGTAAATATTTAATAATATAACCTACTTATAACGGGCCATTGGGAAGAATACTGTTACCAGTAAGAATGTAGAAATTGCCCTTATTTTCCAATAAAGTTAATTCATTCATGGATTCATACGAATAGGCCCTTACATTCTCAGTTGCATGCATGCATGCAGAACGCGTCATTTTGATGCGGCATTAGCAGAACTGATACAACTGCCCATTTCTGTTGTTGAAGTATAATCTATTTGAATTCAGAATCATGTTTTCAAAACATGAAATATTGTACAAACAGAGATACTGTAAAGTAAATTTTAAACATACATATTATTCACAAGGTGTGAGAAAACGTTGAACGGGCAGCACAGTATGGCATACGGCAAATCCTCTATTAACCCCCTATAAAAAGAAGCTCGTTCTCTTATTGAAGGGAATTTGTATAGTTGGAAATTTAGAGCAAAAATTATATACAGTACATATTCGAGACTAACCAGGAGCAGTTGCAAAAACTGATGCACCTGTAACCCCACTGGATGAAACGTTCTCTAATAAGCCTTCCTTTTTAAAGAAGGAACCTGTTAAGCCCCTTTTTCTTTGAACCCCCCCGCCCCCTCTCTCCCTCACGACAGAAACACACGTATGCTGATTAGATTTATCAATATTGGCCTAGAATTTCACGTTTATTGCACTTTTTACTTTCAGCTCAATTACTTCTTTCTCTCTGTTTAGCCCCCTCTCAAACATGCCTGAAATAAATACAGTACGCTCCCGGTTGTCAATGGAGGACTAACGGTATCTTTGCCTGCCGCGGCTAAATAGCTTTGATATAATTTTTGTCGACATAGTTCCCTAATAGAACGTTTCTATCATTCTCTTCTGGCTGACGTCTAACGAATGCCCTCTTTACGGACAAGAAACTATCTACCAAAACCAGTTGGTGATTTTTTGGGGTATATAAATGTACTTTTTGTTCTGCTATCTATTGCCCCACCAGTGTTTGGCGTTGATGCTATATAAATGTACACACGTAAAAACGCGCAACTTGCAACAAACCTGCAGCAGACTTGTACCAATGCTGTTCCAACACCTAGTTAACACGATGTGTTCATACTGCTTGTTCGGCCAGTTTTTTGACAAAATGTCAACAGCTTGTTGACAAATTGCTAGAAGGTTGTTGACTCAACAGACTTGTTACCAGTTCTTCGAAGAACTTCTTATGGTCCTGCGTTTCGACAACTTGTTAACATGTTTGAGTGACAACCTTGTAGCAAGTTGATAAATGGAAGACATTGTTATAACTTGTTGACAAGCTTGTAAGTCCGTTGCGACCACATCTTGTTGACAACTTGCAACAAACCTGCAGCAGACTTGTACCAATGCTATTCCAACACCTAGTTAACGCGATGTGTTCGTACTGCTTGTTCGGCCAGTTTGTTGACAAATTGCTAGAAGGTTGTTGACTCAACAGACTTGTTACAAGTCCTTCGAAGAACTTGTTATCGTACTGTGATTCAACAACTTGTCAACAAGTTTGAGTGACAAACTTGTAGCAACTTGATAAATGGAAAACATTGTTATAACTTGTTGACAAGGTTGCTATAAGTTTGTTATGAACACATCTTGTTGACAAGATGTGATTATATTTTTACGTGTGCACTCACAGTTCGGCGATCTATCGTCGCACCAGTTGGTGCTATATATATGTACTTGCAGTTCGGCTGTCTATAGTCGCTCCAGTTTCATCATCAACAGTACGATATATTAAAAGATGACAATTGCCTGGAGAAGAGGTATTCACCTCTTCTTCCCTTTCATCTGGTGACGAAACATTGACTTTAGTTGCCGCAGTTGGTTTCACACCATTACCAGATGTGTTGGTGGAAGATGTCAACGTTAGACGCCATCTCCGAGTTGCACGGAAGAACGCCAACCGGTTCTAAAAACAGAATATGAATGTTTATGAATAATTAAAGTCCAAAAGTCCAAAGACTGGATGAAGTTTGAAAAATCCCAGGACTGGATGAAGTATGATCAAGTCCGATAGAATAGAGGAAGCTTAATCAAATCCTATGAAGTTTTATCAACTCCTAGGACTGGATGAAGTTTGATCAAGTCCTAGGACTGGATGAAGGATGATCAAGTCCGATAGAATAGAGGAAGCTTAATCAAATCCTATGAAGTTTGATCAACTCCTAGGACTGGATGAAGTTTGATCAAGTCCTAGGACTGGATGAAGTTTTATCAACTCCTAGGACTGGATGAAGTTTAATAAAGTCCTAGGACTGGATAAATTTTGATCAAGTTCTTGGACTGGATGAAGTTTGGTCAAGTTCTAGGACTGAATGAAGACTGGATGACGTTTTATCAACTACTAGGACTGGATAAATTTTGATCAAGTCTTTGGACTGGATGATGTTCGGTCAAGTCCTAGGACTGGATGAAGTTTGAGCGAGTCCAAGAACTGGATGAAGTTTAATCAAGTCGTATTTCAAATATAACTTCAAATAATGAAAATAATTACCTACCTCTGTATTAAGTGCATATTGAAACAAAAATATGAAGAATCCCTGAAATAGACCAAAATTTTACAGTATAATTATCTGTGTTATGAAAAAGTTAAAACAGAAGCCTGATCGCCCAAGATAAAATACTAAGCTGAAATTATGATTTAGAATCGTTCGAGAGTAACTAGAACTGTTGCCTGTTGAGAAGAATATATTCTGGGTAAATTTTGGGACGCTTTTGAGTTTCGAAATCGTGAAATGGCTAAAAGCCATCTCAGATTATCTAATATAATGTGTCTGTTTAATAATTAAGTCTCTTTCCATAACACTTAAAGCTACTTAAATCAAAAGAATATATGCAATCCAATCACGATCCAGTGATCGGAATATTCCAATGTCTTTTCATTGTTTTGAAAATCCCACTGCTCTCCATGTCATCTAGTCCTCATTGCTTTGACATATTTAAGCATCTTTACAACAGGACTATCGTATTTTAACATCACTTAGTATGCAAATGTTGCTCGTTGAATTTCCAGACTTGGAGTTGCAACTTGAAGACCCACACTATTTTCATAATAAACATTTCTAAAAACAAAAAATTCAGTGAACCAACTGTACAGTTTGAACAGTCGCACAATCCTACCTGAAGGGAACAGAATATCGCAAAAAGATATTCGAGCGCCAGTGTACGAAATCCGAAGAAGAGAATTCCAAATATCCACGTGAAACCCATCACAGGAAATAGAATTGCCAGTGAGCGGATCGTTGCTCTGAAAAGTACAGAAATTTACCATGAATATGATTATAAACTAAAATATAGCCGGAGCTATGCCAAAAAATGAGTGCAAAATGAGTGCTATATGTTGAATGAACCATAGCTATTTGCAAACAAAAAATCGCCATGTGAAAGGACATATATCTGCCCGAAAAAGCGTTCACCGTTTCAGGTGAGGGGCCCTACGAAGTTTTCAGTTAAATTTCGCAGTCTACAGGTCGCCTATGAAAATTGCTTATTCATTGGAATTTGAATCGCATCGGATATTCCCTATAGATACAGGAATCGTAAAGTTTATGCACGCGCGCTGGAATCCTATCCTGTAACTACATATAATTCCATATGAGTTCATTGATTAAACCTACCTTGCAATTTCAAACTTCGATGCAGATTTAGAAGAGATTGGTAACGACGTCTTTTTAATAACTTGTCTTAGAACTATGACGAGAATCACGAAATTGATCTAAAACAGAAAAAAGTAGGTATTATACATTTCCATATCAGTCTTCACTTGCTACTCTGGTTTAAACGAATACAATCCCTGGTCGAATTACATTCACGACCCAACCTTTGGACACTCCAGTTTAGTTTCTTCAACAGGGGTGATTTAAAGTCTTAATGCTGCTTCTTAAATACTCAAGGAATGACGTCACTCCCCAACAAGGCGAAGATACTCTTGTGGAGATGGCCACCTTCATCTCTGTTCAAAGCATGATGATTCATATTTATATGCCACGCATCCAGGCAACGTCTCAGAAGACCACGCTTCCAGGAACGTGGTTATATAAATACGATCATTATTTATTTAACGGCTAAACAACTAAACGGCTGACAAAGTAAGGACTTGTGACGTCATATCGCACGAGTTGACGTCATATGTGTGATATGACAAAATAATATTACACGTATGACGTCATGCCAAACACGAAACAAAAGCAACATGGCGTCGACCGTTCGCAGACTTGCGGCTAAATAAAGGAATTGCGCATTTTCCCGCATAGTCCGACTCTAACCCTTACATCAAACCTAACCCCAAACCTAACCCCAAACGTAACCCTAACCCTAACCGCAAACCTAACCCTAACCCTAACCAACCCTAACCAACCCTAACCCTAACCCTAACCCTAACCAACCTAATAAATGTTTACAAATTACAAATTAGAAAAGAATTGTGGAAAAAAATTGCGATATGAAAATCGTGAATGAAAAGAAAAGAACGAGGAATCGAACCCAAGAGCACGTGCGTACATGTCAGAGAACGTACCGCTAGGCCACTAACAACCGTTGGAAACTTTACAACAAATTGTATTTAGAGTTTGCTTCTATAAGGTGGAATTACTCATCTAGTGTGAATGTGAAATTCCTTTATTTAGCCGCAAATGTTCGCAGACTTAAGAAAAGCAGAATTGAAAAAATAGACTAGACTAAATAGAAACAAAACGGTTCCGAAAAGCGCCAAAATAATTTTTGACGTATATTTGAAGAAAGGCGCAAATGGCAAGAAGAACTCGTCTTTATTTTGAAGAATTTAACCCACAGGTGCGGCTGTCCTTTATATGTTTTCAATACATAAAACAATTGTTGAATTCACTTTTCGCCTGATGTGAAGAATTATCAAGGCCCCTGTTTGTGTTATCCACATCAGCTTTCAGCTTCGGCAGATAACACAAACTTCGACCTTGACAATTCTTCATATCATGCTCAACCTCATTTAATAATTATTAAATTGTTTGTATTATTCAAGCCTATAGGAAAGCTTTAGCTACGATATCTTACCACTAAAATAAGACTAAACGGACCAACAAAAGCGTAGACTGTCCCTTGATCAGCAGAAATAAAACACCTATACAAAAAGGAGGAAAATAAATACAGATCCCCAAATTAGACTGGATTACTACTGTAACACCCACAACAGGGCCTTTTTAACATATGTACTGGGGGGAGTACACTCCCAGTCCCAATGTGGCCTCGAAATTTGTCGAAAATTTTGTCGAAAATATAAGCAAAAAGGGAAGAATGACTTAGTTCAGAAGAGTGTTATGATATTCCCATTACAAAGCCTTGCTGAAAGCTCAGCCCGTTTAAATGGGAAATATATAAAAATGTTACTGAAATTGCAGGAAATGAAGTCTCAGAGACTCAAGAAATACGAAAATTTTCCGGGGGAGGACCGCCAGATCCCCCACAAGTTCGCACAACTCCATTTAACCACCTTCTTGTTAAGTACCTTTCCTTGATGACCCCACTGACGAATTCTCAAAAGAGGCCGTTATCCATAAACAACCAATTTATAAGGGCCAGATTCATTTTTATTCTGACAGAAGTCCAGATACACTATGCGTGTATAATGCTACGCTCCGTAATTGTGCAAATGGTCTATACTAGAGACTGCATACATCCGCCAGCATATTAAGTCAACTACAAATCTTTAATCCAACTTGAACTAAATTTCATCGATTTGTCCTTGTCCACAAATTTTGGTATTAACAAATCCAGGTACAAACCCAGGTGAAAATATAACTTACAGACGAAGTTACCATTTACTCGTTTGACCGCTGAGGTGCTCTTTAAATTTTCAGTGTTTTTGATGCCTCGCTTATTTTAGAGCGACGCTTATTTGCAGGCGGGGCTCTTTAAAATTATTCGATTTGTAGCTGCCTTCACAACGGCACTGCGCATTTCCAAAGTTCCGGAAAGAGTGTTAAACGACAGAGCACTGAAATATACCCATTTTGAACTTAAGGAGGCTCCCTACAGTTTCCATTAGATATCAGTGTTTTGAATTGAAAGCTCTTTGAAAGTTTATAAGTTTAGAAAACTAAAATTTTTGCGTAAGAATACATATTCAAATTTTGAGATATGGTCACCGGAGAAACGAACCTTTCTGCTCGCGAAAAACACGCAACGCCTAAAAAAATACTGACCGATCACGATATAGTGTTTGCGGGCGCATGTTCGAGTCACTCGCTTGGTGTGGAAATGGTTTACAATTGCGAGCAAAATTATCTTCGTTTTCGTTATCCTTGGCTTGTTGGACCCAAGATTGTTTGTTGGTGGTCTTTTTTGCTGGTCTTGTTTGTCGGTGGTTTACGCATTGAATTAATCCAAAGTCTCTTTTCAAAACATTCAAACAAATCTAAGACAACTCGTAAGTCGTAACTGTCTGTACTGTAGTTGTATGCAGTAGTTTTTGAACTTTTGTTTGTTTTAAAAATTATGTTTCTTTGACAGTTCTAGACTGCCCTGAGGAGAGTATAAAATATCATTTTATTTTAGAATTTTTAATAGTCTGCAACATGTCGACGATTTTGGACATTATTTACGTTCAGATAATACTGAACGTAAATACGTAAAAAACATACTAAAAGAAAGCTTAGAAACTAGTTAAGAACATACGTACTGTTTGAATTTCAAAGATATACGATTATGATGAAAAAGTTGTGGTTTCTTCGCAGATAAGTCTCGAAAATAACTTCCCACGGCTTGTTTCAAGATTTTACCGGATCACGAAGATTCCACGCGTGAAACGCGAGGGTGATGTCTGCTTTTTGTAGGTCGTGTTTCAAACTGTACTATAACTGTAGGGAGCCTCCTTATAAGCAATGTAGTACAATGAAACAAATGCCCGAGGCTGATTAAAGATTGACATGTACCATAGTTGTTTTCAGCTCGAACAATTCCGTCTAACGGTGCTTCGATTAAGCGCCGCGTTCTTGTTGAATAAGTACGGCACTTATTCGAGTGCGACGTTCTTTAATATTTCTGCTCACATATGCGGCGCTTATTCGGGGGCGGCGCTCAATCGGGATTCGGGAACGGTACTTAAACGAGTAAATACGGTAATGACAAATCAATATTGACATGAACTTACGCAATGCTTCCACCATAGTTATCATAACGAGCTCCCAAAGTTATGCCGACGATAATTAATGGGAGCCCTAAATAGACGTAAAAACAAATCAAGTGTAAGTGAATAAACATCGTACGGCTATTATCAATACATAGGCCATATACTAACGATTTTACTATTTTTTTCTGATGCATTAAAATTGATAAAGACAAATTCTTGAAAACGTTTAATTGCCCTGGATAGACCAAATTGGATTGCTATTTTAGCGGACGTCGCATGCTCGGCAAAATATGCGCGTACAACACTGATGTGGAAATAATACTGGATTTAGTATCTAATATATATTGTTTTAAAAATGAAGCCGGAACTGTCAGCCATTACTAAGGGACCAACTAAAAACATTTTGGCGTGTAATGGTAGAAATATATTGCCGTATATATCTATTTGATGCTTCATATGTTAAAATAATGTAGTAATCTGGTATTTTAAATAGAAATAGAGACAATTTTCCTATATATTTTGTCCCTCAGTAGTGGCGGATTTCTATTGCCTAGCAATGTTTAATAGGTTGCGCTATCCAGACTATTTTTCAGATCAGCGGCGTACACCAGTGCAAAATTCTTTGCACAGACAAACTCTAGCCTGTCCTTGTAGAACAAGTCAATGCGTTTCTGGGCTACAAAATCATACTGAGCTACAAAATGTAATCGCATAACAATCACAGCGCTTATACAAAAGTTTTTAACCGTGCTATGTCATATAATCAAATCACTCGTATATGCAAATTTGTTGAACTTTTGTAATGGAGATATAAAGACTAAAGTATAGCTCTAACCGCTCTGTTAAGTTCTTTTTTGTACGAGCTTGTCGATACATGCACTTCGACGTTCATAATAAAGTCGTTATCCACAAAAGCACGGGTGGTAGATGTTAGCGCGCTGTCTTATAATTTGGCGCTGCGTTAACCCTGCTATACTGAAGGTTGGTGGCAGATTATTGCTACTAGATGGGCGACAACGCTGCACTGACGTGCTTGAAAACTCATTTACGTATGGCTGCGGTTGCCTCGAGGGGATTTCTCCACAATTCAGCTGTCAGCTGCGCGAAAAATTATTAGCTCCCTCACCCCCTCCCTCCTAACTTTACTTTTATATTATATCCTCAATATTGCAAAAGTTCTGAACTTACCCCAACTTGTAATGAGATAAACAGGTAACTTCAGCTCACCATGTGAGAACGCAGTCTCTATCAAGATGGCCAAGTGAACACCTTCACACAACATGAGAAGAAATGCAACCATATAGAAATAATGTAGACACGCGGCCATGGCTTTGCAGAGAATCTAAAGAATGCACACAAACAAACATAGTGTTAAGGTTGGAAAACGTCCTCAAACTTCAAAAACAGCAGATAAATACATTATTTTAACATACTAGAAATACATGCATGCAGAATCCCCTCGCCCATCCGAACCAAACAATTTACTCCCTAAAAGTTATTGTAACATGAAGTACTGAGTCGACCACTGTAACCGTGGTAATACGCAACACTGTATCAGGGTTGCCAAGTTCCGGATTTTATCACGAGATCTCGGGATTTTTGAGGACAGAAAGTTCGAGAATTAAAAATTGATTTTTTTGTAAAATTATTTTAAAGTAAAATAAACAATAATATAATAACAATTTTCAAAAAACCCAGCGTTCGCCTGCTGGCATCCTATTGAACTTTATGTTACAAATGTTATACTAGATCAGTTTATCCAACCGAAGTATGTTTCATTTATACAACATGAAGTATTACGCATATTTCGCGAAACCCGTTCACAGGTTATGCCCGTTCGCAGGTTGGGGGTTTTGGGGACTGGGAACGAAAGTGGGAACATTGGGATTTTTGGGGGAATCCCGGGATATTTGTGAAGCTTAGTTGGGAATTTCACACATTTACAGTTGGCAACGCTGCACTGTATTTTTCTAGATATTTTATTTTAATTTGTACAAAGTATTGATATTTAGTACTTTTAACTATAAAA
The DNA here is from genome assembly GCA_016169945.1 of Trachythela sp. YZ-2020. Lineage (NCBI taxonomy): Eukaryota > Metazoa > Cnidaria > Anthozoa > Malacalcyonacea > Clavulariidae > Trachythela > Trachythela sp. YZ-2020. The sequence continues at coordinate 159,948 of JADLSH010000154.1, read as the reverse complement.
TTATCAATTGCCCAACTATATAAAGTAGGTATGCTATTATGTACTCTTCCAGCTTTGATTTACTGTAACATTCAACCTTAGAATGGTCTTAGACGTTCACAAAACGTTTCGAAATTTTCATAAAACTTCAACTGCTTTTCGAGCAGTATTTTTATACTTCGCACTTGCTTTTGAAATGAAGTTTTTGAGATTTAATATGTTTTATCTTTTCCTATAACGTATTTTAATCAATACTAAATACTTTTAAGATATCAATGTTGAATTGACCACACCACAGCCAGCCCAAGCTCACATTGTTGCTATATTAATTTTTTTTATTAATAATTTTTTATTATTGCTGTTTGTACGTTAGAGGTTCAGCTTCAAGAACGACAGCTGTGATTGGCTATCCTTAAATTAATTGTAGCAAATGTAGCAACGGCAATGATTCTGGCTGTAACCATTGATATGTACTAAAACCGCGCAATTTGCATAGGAAAGGTAGCAGAGCGCTTGGAATACATCCTTTATAGCGATTTTAATGTAAAACGGGGGGCGCAATGAACACATGTAGGAAATATTGGCCTATATCTATAATGTAAAATATGCGTGTGATGATTGCCAGCCTGCCACTTCTATTTCCTCGTTGGAGTCGGGTTACATGATCGTTGAATCAGTTTATTGCGACTAATAGTTTGTAATATAGTACGTTAGTTTATCATATAATATAATTAGGTTTTAAGGTTAATGTAATAGCTATAGTAGGAGGGCCCCAAATTCAGTAATTCCATAATTATTGATAAACCTTGTATTCTTTGGTTACACCACTGGTATGCTGTACTGATTTTAGTATTTACTTTTCACTAAATTAAGTTAGCAATATCTACAGTATTATCACAACATGACACACCAAATCCTGGTACAATTTGGTAAACCGTTGCTTATTAATCTCTGCACTGGTATTCTGTGGTACTTTAGAGTTTGTTCTACAGAATGTTAAATTAAAAAAAAAATTTAAGTCTATGAAATCTAGCCCCAAAACCCCCAAGCCACATTATATATATATTTGACAAAAGATATGGAACATGTAAATGTTTGCGGTATTCTGTGGTACATACACCAGTATACAATTTGATGCTTTTTGTCGAAATCACGCTGATCATCAGACGCGACAACTTATTTCAAGGGCCATGTTATTTTTACCACCCCAACAAAAATTGGTGGCCACACCCACAGTATTTTTTTTTGGACGGCCAGTTTCGGCATCCTGGCTAAAAGCCTGGGTTGTTGCCTGCCTGTAACACAACAAAAACAGACTGTTTTTAGACAAATTTTAGCACATAAAAAGTACAAATTACGATTTGCAACCACTCTCACCATCAAAGTAAATACTATGCTAAGACACTTAGTTTCAAAAACAAAAAATGCCACCGACAGTGTTTTCTAGACACTTTTCAAGCTTGGCCAGCCGTCTAACAAGAGTGATCTAGCAGACTCAAAGCCGATTCGAGTTCGTTGGAGCTGTATTGACCTCCCTTCCCCTTATATCTTACTATAATACTATGAGTGACTTTCCCCTCAAAGTGGAATTAAAGTCACACCAAGGCAACACCGAAAAGTCGAGTGCAACTTGTAGTAGAAGTAAGTAACTTTATTTCTTCATTTGACACAATATTTTAGCAATTTTTTGACAATATATATTCGACTATTAAGTCTACCATCAATAATAAATATAGTACCCTAACCATCAATAATAAATATATATTTAATTCCATCATACCATTTCTGGCACATAGCATAACAGACATAACACATACACATAATATACCATGCAATAACATACAAACAGCAATAATAAAAAATTATTAATAAAAAAACTTTTTTGTTTGTAATAATCCCGATTCCCGACTCCTGAGTATTATAAAATGAGTGCAAAACTATTTTTGAAAAATGTTTGCAAAATGGCAGTTAAAGACGTAACATTAAAATACAAATTATTTGCTTTAGCCAATCACGAGGTTGCTAGTTACCAGTCTTCTCTCGGTCTGAACTCGCGCATGCGCATAACTTAAAAAACGGTCCAGTCCAGTCCATGACGGACGACTTTGCATTCCGCTATGTTTTCATATACCCGGGTGTAAATATCCGAGCGGAATTAGTACCCTCGCACGGCGCTTCGCGCCGACTCGGGGATAAAGCATCTCAAGCAACATATAAAGCATCTCTACTTTTGCCCTCTGTCGTCCGGTAGGGATGGAATTGGTAGCAGGTTAAGATAGACGTAAACAGTCATGTGAGCATAACCAGCGAACGGATTACTGTAATCTCTACCCAGCCAATTGTACCTCCTCCATCCCCAAACGCGACAAATCACCCGCCTAACAAAATGGGAAAAGAATTGCGTTCCTAACTAGTTGCGAAGCGATGAATCCAAACCATATAAGTGATTCCTTCCAACTAGGCGGAACAGCAGCGTCATTCACTCCCGTAGCATGCGTAGAGAATGAGATTTCAAGAGATCATGGTTTGTAAGGGACCGGAAGTAAAGGACCGCTTATCTTTCATTTGGGAGGGGGCCTGGTGAAATTAAGTGAGCGATCTTAAATCTTTAGCACACCTTTCATACTCAACCTTTTCCCAGTGGCACACCCCTAAATAGTGATACTTTTCAGACGACCCCCCCCCCCCCTTCTCTCCTAAAAATTCCAAAGTACGTGTAACCTTAGAAATTCGTTTTTGTGAGCAAAAAGCTTTGTGATCATTGGCTGTCTTTTAATACTGTTAATATATTTTCAAGTTATACCTATAAACAGATAGAACAATTAAGTTGTAACTACGTTGTAAATATCTTGCTCAAGATGTGTCAGGATTTAAGCAGCAGTTGCAAGGCTCAGCCCAAGTGCATAGTAATTTTATTGGGTCTTGCATAGGTAGTGGGTTCGGGGGAGCATTTAGTAGCCCAGAATTGCCATTTTGCGCGCTTTCAGGGTGATATTCTTGCAACAGAACAGTAAAACGTTGTAATGCCATCTTTTTTGATGGCCCATCCCTAATTCCACCAGTCCCCCCTCCCATATAAAAATTGTACGGTCCCTAAATTGGCCGGCAAACCTTAATTCTCTGTTAACTTCCCTTCATTGTAATAAGATACATGTAGATATTCAATCCGGTAGTATTTCCAAATATTGAATTTTTTAGCTTGCAGTATTTTATTAACGTTTGTTAATGTACTGTAGATATAACTTTTTACCCACTAATGCATGTCAGGCTTTTGACAGGCCCTATATTATTTTTTGCGCGACTACTTTTTCGAAGTGAATTGACATGAACATGCGTAAAATACATACCAAGCAAAGACACAGCAATAGATTAATTATTATACTGTATCAAGTGCCAAACAGACGAAAAAGGGTTACGATTAAGGTTATTGAACGCGTGGTGTAGCGTGGTTTAGGTAGCGTCTATACGATAAGCGTCACTGGTCCTCACGGTCAAACTACCTGAAAAATTCAACACGTACTTCGACGTTTCGAGCAAAGGTCCTTCGTCTAGAAGTTAGTAACGTCGAAACGTCCAAGTTTTTGTTGAATTTTCAGGTATTAGGGTTAGGTTTAGTTTCAGAGTATAGGATTAAGGTTATGATTGGGATGAAGATTAGGATTAGATGTAAATTGAGATTGTCAATATGGACCCACAAAACATTTCCAAGGTTTCCCACCTTGTATTTTGTTTGAGTGATACCAAAGAGTAGTATTAGCTGAGCAACAGCGATAGCGAATGTCAGATTTATGTGAAGATAATGACGAATATCTTTCTTCCTAAAATAGAAGAATAAGTTGCATTTTAATGTGATTAATATCAATCAAAGTTAACTGAGAGGCGGTTACCGGCTCTTCAACTTAAATATTGCCCAGGTTGGGTGCGGTGTCATGTGGCATGATTTGTGAGGTGTTATTTTGCATGTTTTCCGCCGATTTAAGTCACATTTTCTCTGTTCATTGCTTCGACAAACACCAATTACCCCACCCACCTCTCCTCTGATGAAAGGCTGGATTTTACGGATTTTTTTGGTAAATATATTGCAATTTTACACGGATTATTCAGTGTGTCAGGTGCCGGGGATTGATCCGTGGCTTGATTGCCATGGCTACCTCCTTATTTTTGCGTTACTCATTTTGCCTTTGCACTCATTTTGCCTTTGCACACTGTTGCTCATCCTACGCTCCATTTTCTCCTACTGCGGCTAATATGGCACTTACCCAATCCTACCAACGACAAGTCAAGAGTCGATTGCATATACCCATGGACACTTTAGATCAACAAGTTCAATTTTTTATTGAATTCAATAGCTGCGATTTTAGGTTTAGGTGCATGGTATATAACGAAGCCAATGCAGAGGAGGGAGGACAATTAGCCTACAGATCATATCACAGATTTTTTTTTGTTTTAACATTAATCTAAACCATACGCCGACTTAAATCGTAAGCGCGTGCGCCCGGTTTAACGTCACAAATATGTCAAAACAATGAGTGACTAGATGGCATGGAGAACAGTGGGGTTTTCAAAACAATGAAAAGACAGTGGAACATTCCATCACTGGATCGTGACTGGATGGCACTATTGTTATGCGAAGTGTTATGCAAAAGGCCCAATAGATTGCTACAAAACAGAATAATATATATACAACATAAAGACAAGTACAAATTTACATGTCGGAAATAATGTGTGAGAAGAGATGGTAATAACAGGAACAAAATCCCAATTGATAACCATCTTCCTTACCTCAGCCTATTAACTTTAATTGGTCTCAATCTGATTGTTAAGGCTATAATTAAAACTAGTTAAGCACTCAAAAAGAACGCGACTATTTCGTGTATAATTTATGAAATACTCAAAATACAGTTAGATGCGAAATGTTGTTGGTTTGTGGCTCTTTCGTAAAGCAATGTGTTTACTGCAGGACTGGATTTAATACCAGGTGACCAATCTAAGCCCCGTTTACAATAGAGAACAATACCTGACCCAGGACCGTCCTAAGTAAGTCTCAGATCAGGTCTGTGGTGTAAACTCGGTTCGTTTCGATTGTTCCAAGCCAATTTTCCAAAACTACACAGGTAATAGCTTCAATTCGAGATTCTGACAACAGTGCTCAGTGGAATTTTGATTTTTACTTCATTTTTCATGCATATAATTATAATGGTCCAATTTATAGAATACGGGCTTTAGCAAGGTATTTAGTACCATGTCGCGCCCCACATAGATACTTCTCAGGTACAGATAAGTCTCAAGGTAAATGTCAGTCCTTAGTGTAAACACGGTATAAGTTTACAAGGACTCAATAAAAAAATCTTACTTTAGTGTGAAGAACATTACGAAGCAAAGTATGCAAGCAAGAATCGATAAAGCACATCCAATTATAGTGATGATTTTCAGAGACAAGGGAGGATCGCTGTATGCCTAAAGAAAGGACAATATTAAATACATCATAATGAATTGAGATAGGGTCTTGAAAGTCGGTAAACCTCAAAGCGTCTACAATGAACAACGATTTTATGTTGAGACGACTTCGTTCGAATGTTGTTTATTAATACTTCAACCGCACGGTTGAGCGTTTGACGAGATGATGCCATTGGATGATTGCTCTATTATGAAAATAATTCATTCAGAGAAGAAAACCGTTCGGTTTCAGCGAACCTTCGCTCGAAAAGGAAAGATACAAACAAAACTAGACACTTACGACTCCTTCTCGTTGCAACAACAAGGCAAAATTGGTCAAGTGATTGCACAAACACACTGTCTTGGTAGATGTTGAGTGTTCTTCGTCAAGTTCACATCCGTTAGTTGACCATTCTCCGTATGTTCCGTCTGTAGTTCTTAAATGAACAATAATATACGACTTTAATTTATCGCGTTTACCACCCTGAGGTGGACAAATATAATCTATAGTTAGTAATGCTTAAGGGTTAGTTTTAGTGAGGGAAGATAACCGTAGTGGCCGTAGAATCAACCAATTTCAACTAACATGGGTCATTACCACACAGTAGTTACCCAGCCTAAGTAAATTCCTGGCCTCGACCTGCTGTAAAACGGGCTTAACCCAGAGGTAAGGGGCAACGCGCTTACCGCCTCAAACTGCAACTGTCAGACACAGAGTTGAGAAGCATGTCCGCACGTTCGAAATCCCGTACCTTTTTGAGTGATTCCAGAATGAACAAAACTGTTTGCCAGAAGATAGCTAAACAAACACGTAGAACAGTAATTATTGTAGCCCGATAAATCATGGTACAAAACATGGATAAAATTAATACAATACGATACGACGCGATGCAGTACAGTACAATAAAAGACAGCACAGCACAATACCATACCATACCATACCATACCATGCCACACGATATTATACCATACCATACCATACCATACCATAACATGCCATGCCATGCCATATACCACATACCATAATTATACCATAGCATATACCATACCATACGATACAACACAACACAATACGAAACAAAACAATGCAATACAATATGAAAACAGTACAGTATTTTATAGATGATTTGAGAAAGCGATAAAGTTCAAACCTTAGCATGACTGAAGGTGATTTTAATTGGATTGTTCAGAGATTGGTCCAATGGTGGGTCAACAGTAGCTCCAATGATCTTGCTACTCAATTCCAATGTCGTGTTTGGTTTGAATGAACCAGATGATCTATAAGAGAAACGTAATTTATCAGCAAACTCAATAGTCAAGAAATAAAAGGGGATATGCATACCATACGATTCTGATTCCTTCCATTGCTGTAAATCTCAGTTCTTAAAAGAATTTTGGTTCCAATTTCATGCAAATTTCCTATTAATAATATAGCTAACAAAGGCTTTCGTGGTTGTAAGGGGGTGGGACGGCTACCCACACCCTCGATCCCCCTTCTCCGCCACTATTCGCCAATTGCCTAGTTACAGTTAGTTGCAGTTCACGGTTTATTGTAAACATTAGTAGACAGACTGTAAAAATAATACAAAAATTACCACTTACATGTTGAATTCACGAGGCATGTTTTCATGAAGGTTGGAATACGCTATGCAGACAAAAGCTCTCCGTACTATAATAGGGAGAAAAATATGCGTCTAAATATAGCTTTTAGTCTAAGACTCTCGCCTTTATTCATATTATACACTTCAAATTATTGTCAAATTTTAATCTATTGTTGAAGGATAATATAAATAAATTTATATAAATATGCCGGTATAAATAAATTTACACCTTTGTATTATCCTTGAACAACAAATACAAGTAAATTACTAACCCATGAAGAATTTAGAACGCACCCTCTTGGATTTACAAGTGAGTTTGGGAAGTTAGAACGGCCACGGCATCAAACAAAATTACTTACATTTTTGTATTCGAGCTAGAAAATGCATAGATTACTAAACTTTATTTGCCTGTGAAAAGTATTTTCCGTCTTTTAAACAAGTCTTAAGCAGCACAAATAAGTAAATTCATACAAACCACCCGTACCCAAAACGAGTTCGTTATAAGTGTTGCCGGCGCTATGTGACGTACAGGGTGTCCCCCAAAAAAGTGACACTATAGAAATTATCTCATTGTTCTTAAACCGCTCTTAAACGCGCGTGATTACACACCTGGGAATTTAATGAAATTGTATTTACATTAATTTTAAGCATTTTAAAACGTCTTCGCTTCCGAGTCAAGCAAAATGATTACACTAATAAACGGTTTGCTTTTTATTTTACACGTAACAACAATTGATTAAATTAATGTTTAAGCTATGGGCCGTGCCCTTCAACATGTCCCCCATTTCTTTCGAGAAAAAGAATGGTTCACCTGTGCATTCCGCGCATCACATTTCGAATCATTTCAGGCTGCTGCCGTAAAGCGTTGAATTCCTCGATTATTGAACTGCGGTTACATTTGGTATTACGGTAAATTGTGTTACAACAAATACTCGTTGCTCTGTAGTCAATTGAACCATTATTGTTACTCCAACTGGGCGTATGATTTACATGTAATTTGATTTCTATGGTAATAGGAGTCATTTTAAATTCCAGAAACAGAAGTTTATGCACTTGTGGGTTTAGCATACAGGGTGTATCAAAAAACTGCAAATACCATAATTTGTATGCACGAGATCATGTATTAGAATTTCAATGGCTGTGCAAATAATTACGCTTCTGGAATTTGAAAATACGTTTCCACGTGCAGTACTATCAAAATAAGCACACAAAGTGAATTAAAATTAGTTCGATTACGAATGGCTCAGCTAACAACAGAGCAAAGAGTATTTCTTGTTTTAAAGTACGCCCAAACTCAAAACTCGACAGCAGTCATTCGTAAACTGAGCCATTCGTAATCGAACTCATAAGTTTAATTCACTTTGTGTGCTTGTTTTGATACCCCTGGGAAACGTATTTTCAAATCCCAGAAGCGTAATTATTTGCACAGCCATTGAAATTCTAATGTATGATCTCGTGCATACAAATTATGGTATTTGCAGTTTTTTTGATACACCCTGTAGAACAAGAACGGCGTACTGGAATGTTCAAGGGAATACAATTTATTGTCGCCTTGTCTTAGAGTAAAAATGCTATTGTCAATGAACACGTTTTCATTGACGTTGTCGTACGTTGTGTTTCTCAAACCTCACTACACTCGTTTCAGCGGAAGCGTCAAAACCTATAACCTGAGAGCTATGAAAGCTCTTCGTGTTGTCTATAGTAGGGGATAAATTTATGGAAATAATATAAACAATATTATATTTGAAAACAAACGAATACACTCTAAAACACTCTTGTCAATTATAAAAGCAATTGGTTTAAATTCTAACAGGTTCCAAATAAATACACGCACATGTAGTTTGAACCCACTCCAATATAGGCCCGTTGTGTAAGGGAAGCACGGGTGGTAGATGCGGTTAGCGCGGTGGTAGATGCTGTTAGCTGCCCCTGCAGTGCTTGATTAACTCATGTAAGTTGAAATTGGTTGGTCCTCTCCTGTGCTTCGAGGGTTTTCTCCGGGTACTCCGGTTTTCTTCCTCGCTAAAAACTAACCCTTATGCATAACTAACACTCGGAGACCTTTGGCAATTGGGTCGTAAAAGCTGTTAAGGCTTCCTGTCCATCTCAAACTGGTAAACACAATAAAAACGTGTTAAGATGCATCAGACCTTGAATTTTGTACGAAGCAGGAGAGTGGCAAATCGCACCCCTTGTTTCACTATAATAATAATAATAATAATAATAATAATAATATTTAATAAATATTAATCTGAATAGCAGCTAAAAGCTGAAATATACAGGATTAATTACAAATTTTAAGTACAAATAATAAGGAACTCTTAATAATATATACTACACAAAAAGTTTTAAATTACATAGTAAAGAAACTATTTAGGAATGTTAAAAACAATGAATGTTAATAATATCCGAACTATAGAAATCGCTAAAAAGTCAAATTTAATTTAATGAGTCATTAAAGCTAAAATGCTTGAAGGTAAAAATGAATTTCGAAATCTGTCAGTTTTACAGTCAATTTGATTGACAAGATTATTGTTACGACGGGTATTATTGACTAAGTTCTCACGTCTGTCAGGAACGAGTTCGTGTAACTTGTGCTCGGGGTAAAGAAGTTTTTTGAAATATGACAACATAGGTATATAATTTATTCTTTGACTAAGTGATTGGATTTCTTTCAATTTCAAGGCTTCCCAATATGATAGACCGGGATATATTATTCGTAAAACGCGTTTTTGGATTCTTTCAACCTCTTCTTTTAAATAATCTGGAGCACCATAATTCCAAACCTGACATGCATATTCAAGAACAGGCCGTATACATGTAAAAAACACTTGGATCAGAGAATTCTCTCCAACTCCGCTTCGTAAAGTACTCGGAGAAAGTAAAATCTCTTTGATGCTTTTGCTACAATATATTCGATATGCAAGATCCAGCGGAGATCAGACGAGAAGAAAAGACCAAGGACTTTCGCCGAAGAAACCCGGGAAATACAATGCTTTCCAACGAAAAGCCAGACTGATTATAATATGGAATGATAGATAGACATGATCCTGAAAACTACAACATCATAGTCAGGAGGGTGGACAGCTGTCACATGATATTTTTCGACCAATGAGGAGACACTATTTTCTCAGCGCTCGCAAGAAGCAAGTGGACTGTGAAATTTGCATTGGTCTCATAAATACGGAAATATTTCGCTTTTTTATTCAAATTTGCAATTAAATTCGATGCACACCCGTTCAATGAATATTAATCTACTCCCAAGCGAAGAATTTTGGAAGGTAAACGTCGTTTTGTACTATATTTTTATATTTAATGCAGGCACTTATGCGTCACGTGGAAATACGAGGCTGTTTCAACCACTGATCTGAAAATATAGTACCTGGATCGAGCTTCTATACCTATGGAAATTGAAGCCAGTTTTGGATTTGGCGGCCATATTGGAGTGACCACCAATGGCCGTCGTAAGTCCAAGCAATTTGAAGGAAGTATTTCCAATTTGCGCTGTGTTGAGCGATGGAATTATTGAAATTTAATTGGAAATATGTAAAGGAGTTTGTATATTGTTAAAAGTCACCGATTTGGTTTGATTTCGGGCGTTTCTCGGCGAAAAAACTGTTCGCGTGTGTATGTTGTTGTCAGCCATGAGTGAGCATATTCACGTGAAAATTTTGGAATAAATCGCCGTACTGTGTCTCTCGGCGTAGTAATCAAAGAAATTACAAGAAAGGAGACAGTTCCACATGTGAAAGTAATACTGGGCAAATAGTGATGGTGAAAGATCGGCCTTAAAACGGGTTTTTGTGACGATTAAAGTCGACGAACTTTGCATGTTGTAGCTACAATTAATAGTTGATTGTTGTTGCCCGGCGAACAGACGTTGTTCATACTTGTATCAAATACGACAGTATATTTAACAGGTCCAAGAAAATAGTTCATTGTTTGCTGAAGCAAAATAAATAAAAAGTACATATGCTGTTATGCAGAATGTACCACTACAAATTTGTCTACTATGTCTCAAGAGATTGGTTACAGACCATCTATATCAACCATCATGCTGTGGCATTTAGTTTCCTTATGAATTAAGTGAACAATTTATTTACAACATGTATTTGAAGCTTGAATCTGTGCAGAGGAAGCATGCAGGTGTGGTGCTAGTGGGGAATACATGCTCTGTTGGAAACCCCATGCTCCATTGGGGAAATATATCAGGGATTGTCATATTCAGTTATTATGTTTGAGCTACAAACCATGTAATATGCATTAAGTCTTGGTTCAAAAATTAATTGACTCCCTTTCCAGAATCTGAAATTTAAATTATTTTTCAGTACCATATTCCACTGAGTTACCCATTCCTGACCCATCTCACTGTTACAAGTAACAATAACAACATAAGACACAACAGTCAACAACTAGACACTAAATAAGTTGGTATTGTGATACACTAAGATGCATATAAACCTTAAGCAAACTTCTGTACATCTGTCTTGAATGTTGAACAATTAAGGCATTTAATGTTATATACCAATGTTTGAAGCTTTGTAGTATCCAGTTTAGTCCTTCACAGTTTAGTATCCAACACCAAATTTTAGTATCTTGTGGATATTGGGATACTGCAAATTTCAGACCTTGCCTTGAAAGGATGGCCTAATATATTTAGCCCCTGTTCTATCCTGTACCAAGGAATTGATGACACCATAGTTGACAAGTAGATTAGGAACCTAATGGTATAAATCTAGTTTAAAGACATATTAAAAAGAAATTTAATAAAAACATTTGTCAATGAGAAATTTTACAATAGCATTGGCCAGTTATGGTATGCTGATTTATTGCATACAGTTTTTTGCAAAATTCTTCACAAGATACAGAATGTTTCAGACAGGTAAAATCTTTCACAATACTTTTACAAGAAATACACAGTATAAAAATTAAAATAGTTTATGACTTCACTACAAACATAATACTAAATTTGAAGCAACTCAGCGCAGAAAGTATTAAGTTTACTATTATAATATTTACAAGCACTATAAATTCTATATGTCCTATATGGCGACAGTGCATCACGGCCACTTACAGTTTATACGCGTAAAGTTTCTGTTAACACATTCGTTTTAGGCCTGAATCAGTGATTCCTCATTATTTATACACGCAATAGTACTCCCACAAGATGTCCTGTCTCGTTTCTTGATTTACTATCACTGCGGAAGGCAACATTGTCATTATTGTAGCTACAACACGCAAAGTTCGTCGTTTAAGGCCGATCTTTCACCATCACTATTTGCCCAGTATTACTTTCCCATGTGAAACTGTCTTCTTTTTTTGTAATTTCTTTGATTACTACGCCGAGAGGTACAGTACGGCGATTTATTCCAAAATTTTCACGTGAATATGCCCACTAATGGCTGACAACAACATACACACACGAACAGTTTTTTTCGTCAAGAAACGCCCGAAATCAAACCAAATCGTTGACTTTTAATTACAGTATACAAACTCCTTCACATATTTCCAATTAAACTTCAATAATTCCATCGCCCAACACAGCGCAAATTGAAAATACTTCCTTCAAATTGCTTCGACTTACGACGGCCATTGGTGGTCACTCCAATATGGCCGCCAAATCCTTTACCATCTCTTTTTAGGTACAAAACCTGCATATTTACCATATAAACCACTATTTTTGGCCAAAAAAACACATTTAACACACATCAAAACTTACTTTTTTATTTTTTTGGGGGGTTCCACAATTGTGCCAGGGGGGCACAGGGGGGGCACAAATATTCGCCATGGCTACTGTGCTTCCTCTTCTTGAAACAAAATTTCTATTTTTTATTCTTTCAAAAATTCTTAACCCAAAATAAATTTCCCAGAATATTATTGTTTCCTTCCACTCTTCTTTCCAAACTATTACAGCAATGTTCAAAATTTTAGTGGCACATTTAAAATGAAGGAAAACACAGTGATTACGTCAAGTAAAATATTTCATATGGCGATAGCCTTTGAGTGCGTCGTGAAGAGGGGTGGTGTGAGCCAGGGATCCAATTCTGTTTTCCAAGCCAAAATTTTGCTTTGAACCCAGATATCTGACTCGTCTACCACCTTTGCATAGCGGATTTTGTGATGAAAAAGCTTAGTAATAGTAATGTTTTGGAATGCAGTGTCTGGCAATGTTCAGCTGGGGCGAGGGGTTACTGCAAGCATGTATTTCTAGTTTAAGTTTATTATGTTTACCACTCTGAGGTGGTGGCAAGCCTTAACAGGTTCCGAGGGTTAGTTAGTTAAAGTTAGTGACAAAGGGTTAGTTTTTAGTGAGGGGGAAAACCGGAGTACCCGAAGAGCAGGGACGGATCTAGGATTTTTCGTACGTTAGTCAAAATTTTCGTTGCTGAACATCGGGGTACTTTTGACCGGGGGGTGTCGCAAGCGAGGATTAAACAAACTGGGGTTACAAAGTATTGATTATTGTGTAAGTAAAATATTAACCCAGCTTTCTAGTAGCTGTAATCTATAGCATTGAATAACAAAATATAGTTGCTTCTCGAGTGTTATTCATGGCAGAAACATGTGCCATGAATAAGTATTCACAATGGCAACATACTCCATTTTACTTGTTGTATACATGTTGTAGAGATCTCATTACACAAAGCCATGCCACATTGTCATGCATGCATGCAGTGGCGAAGGCAGCCTGACAATTTGGTCATGCTATGCAAATATTTCCCTGTTCATAGACTGTGAAAACAATCAATTTCTAAAGAAATGAATAATGATAATGATTTAAAATTTGCATTGCATGACCAAATTGTCAGGCTGGCTTCGCTACTGCATGCATGTGCTTGTAGTTTATACTAGGTATAAATAATACAGTACTATTAAGTATCTGATTAATATATGAAGTCCACATTCAACAAGAGCCTTAAACAAAGTATAAACAAACTGAAACTGCCTGTTAATAGCCGCAGTATTTATGTAAATTGACTGAAATATTATATAAATTTCGTCTCTTTTTATTACACGTGTACCCGCGATTTTATAGCATGTGCGTACAGACCATGGTACAGACGCACAATCGACTACAGTCTACAACAGCTATAATGCTATATCTAGTTTTGTTTTCTCTCGAACGTACTTCGGGATGTAACTGATTCCGCACCAAAATTTGTGCGAGGAAGCTTGTGTTGTTTGCGGCGCTCCAATAAGTCTTCAATAGAACGCTTCGTTACACCGTCTATTCGCTTCTTTAGATCAGCTTCAATATCTTTAAGATATTGTCGATCGTCTTTCTCAGGGCAAGAAACGTCACAGACCTTTCCGTGCATACTAAAGCCTGATCGGTATGATCGGTCAAGAAAATCCAGCCAATGGGAATTCAGAGTTTTCTCGAATTAACCAATCGGATAGCCTGTATTCGAGCCCCTGATTGATCAGAACTCCCCACAGATCGCGCAAAAAAAAGATAGCCAATCAGATGGCTGCTATATGACCTAGAGCGTGCAAAACTCATGCGTAAGGCCGCTTTTCTGCGCGTTCATATTCGAAGGCCTGGATACTGGACGATATTTCCGAACTGGACTGTTAAACTTTCAATACAATACACTGCGCGGAGTTTGATAACTGGACTGCTATTTTAATTAAACAATTTTCTGGCCAATTTTACCTCAGTCGCGTGATCGCTCTGTTCACCCCTAGATCCGCCCCTGCCGAAGAGAAACCCTCGAAGCACAGGAGAGAACCAACCAACCTTAACTTACACGAAGTTACAGGAACGTTACCCAACTGAAGTAAATCCCTGCCTTCAACCTGCAGTATAGCCGGCTTAACTCAGAGGTAAGGGGCAGCGCGCTAACCGCATCTGCCACCCGTGCTTCGCAAGAGGTATCTGTTTGTCAACCGAACTGACCAAGGTGCGCTGTACTTCTTTGTCTCTGGAACAAAATAGGAGCTGAAAATTCAAAGTCTGTTGTATAACTATGTTTGACGAAGGTCATTGACACGACTTCAGTTTTAGTACCTATCATATGATGACATATAAAAACTAGCTTTCCAGGTTTCATTGAGCTTAAAGTGCATATAAAGAGAAAGTAACTTTTAAACTTTTTCGCGGACTCTTAAACCTGTAAAGTAACTATTTTTTAAGATTTTTGGTTCCATGCTTTATTATTTGGATATTTCAAATGAAATAACTTATGTGGCTCGGTTTTTCATAAGTAACATTGCTTGCCGTACACACGAACAAGTAAACTCGTCAAGGAAAACTTGCTCGTCTGTACAGGGCTTAAAGACGAGATATCAGTTTTAAAGAGGATTATTTTTTTACCTCCATCTTGATTTTGCACCATATCGTCAGGAAATGAAATAGTTTCACGAATATTCTTTACATCTTGTTGTGCAACGGATGGAAATGTAAATCCAGTTAGGGGAATTTTCATCAAGAAAACTAAAATAAAAAATAGCAAATGCGTATATATCAATATCATGTTCAAAGTTAATCAGAGGCAACAAAAAGAAGACATAAGTCAAGAGTAGAGCAGGATTGCCTAGTATATAGATATAACTTACATGTACTGGGAGTATCTACAGTTTCTGACTGATTGACCTTCAGGGTATTTCGGGCCAGAGTGAGCACGATACTTTCTAGTTCTTCAGTTACACTTATCGCACTACTTGTCCCATCATCATCTGCTGCCGAAATATTTCTCATAACAGAGTCCGACATAACATCTCTGACGTAATCCTAAATGAAGTAGCAGCACATTGAATGAGTCATTTCGCATTTTGTCGCATGCGCATTAACATACTTGGAACACACATTTTGCGCACGAACACGCATTTAGGGTTAGGATTAAGACGGGAGGGCAAGGGGGGCTGATTTTAATCGAAAGCCACTTTTGAATTGATATACAATTTTATAATATTATATTGGCGGAGCTACTCGCTGTATATCAGCTCATACACAGTGAATAGCGAAAACAATGTGGCGGCACAAAAACTACAAGAGTTTTTCGAACCAGAAACCAGCGAAATATTCGCTTTGAAAGCGACAAAAACAGACAGAATATGGAAATTAGTTTAAATATAAGTTTCCTACACAATTAATAGCGAAAGAGCAGCGAAAAAACATGTTCATGAGAATATAAATTTTTCGAAAAGCCGCTCAAAAAAACAAATAAATTTCCAGTCAGTAAGCACTTACTTTGCTACACAAAAAAGCAAGCAATACTGTACTAAAACTGATTATTTCACTTTAAGTTGTGAAGAAAAACATAACAAAAACATTTAAAATTTTCCATCCGAGTCGCGACAAGGTTTGTGGGTGAACGAACTGTAAAAATATTACAACAGAGAAGAGTATATTATTGCTGCAGTGAATGTCTATAAGACTATATTATAAAACAATTATACCATTCGCTCTCGTTGTATATGGCTGATAGCCGACTCGGTGCTACGCACCTCGTCAGCTATCAGCTCATACACGACTCGAGCTCATGCATGGTATAATTGTTAAATATACTAAGGGCTATTTGTGAAATATCTGGACTTGAACATTGGCATAATCACGTTTCTGATTTTCAGAAAAATAAGGGGGTCTTGGCGTACTCCCCCAGCAGATTTTGACATTTTTAGAGCTCCATGACTACATTTCAAGCATTTTTCTGAAGCGAATTCGCGAAAGAATTGCGCCAAAGTTACTGTTGTTAAACGCTAAATTTGAGGTATATATATGGAGGATCGTGTAAATGGAGGTCTTTCAAGTAATTTTACTTTTTATATAGTTATCGCTTTACATGGCATAAGGACAAAAGTTTGTTATTTTAGCTTGTTCCGAGATCTTTGCGAAAGTAGCTCACAAGCACGTTAACAGCAAATTGGAACTTCTATACATCATTTCTTACAGTTTTGCCAGCAAAAGTTCGTTGAACATGCTTTATATCAAGTATAAATGCATTTTTTAATCAAAAAAGTTATTTATTCTACAACAAGATTGATAGTTTTAAATAAGAACGAGAACGAATTATTTTATAATAACAAATATTTACCTTTAATCAAAAGGGCATTCTTGCCCCTCCTGGTAAAAAGCAAGAGAGGCTGCTGCTCCTCCTGCCCCCACCCCAGTTCCGGCCTACCTGTTCGTGTTTGCTCCAAAATCTTTGAACTTCAGTTAATTCATTTATTGAACGTTGATGATTGAAATAATATCGAACAATGTTGTCAAGTTTATTTACCAATACTGCAAAAGTTTGGTTAATACTTCATGTCTTGAGAAAAGACGAAACGTTAGTTGCTTATAGCTGGAAACCGAACTAAAACTTCATCAGAGTGTATATATTCACTTTGAAGGTGGAGTTGTTGCCAAATTTTTTGTATTTATGTACCGAAATTGGAATGTTTTTAGCATATATTATATAAAATCAATAATGGATTACGGTTGGCACCACTCTAACCTTCATAACAATTTCCGATGACATTTTACGTTGTTTTCTTGCTTGTAACAGAAAATGCTATCGACAGTGTTTAATTTGTAATTTTAGACATTTTTTCTGCTTGGTCGGCCATCTGTACCTGCTAAATTATTCATGGTCTTTACAGTATTCGCAACAAAAGTTACATACCGAAAGAAATTGCTTGGCTTCATCTTTATCGGTGATATTTCGAGCTCGCTGCCTATACTTTTCTCCAGAACTCTATACAAAAGAACAAAAGTACATAAGCTCCCAATATATGATATAGAAAATAAAGTTTGTAAGTAAAGTAGAAACTCGCTCTATCGAACAGCCAAGGGAAACAACAAAAAGTTTGAGATAACGTGGTTCGAGATAACCAAATTAGTTTCAAATTACAAAAAGATAGAACGTGGCTGATCCAATGACAATTTGATACGACTGTTATTTGGGACATATAAAATTAACACTGTCAATACATTGTTTAACACATGTGCTGTAATAAAGTATCTTAGACTGGAAGAGTACGTGCATTCTTTATTATAGTCTGTTTTACGTGCACGCTTACGCTGCAAAATCAAATACGTGAATGTATTCCCTAACTGCAGTCATTATAAAGTTCGAGATAACCGGGTAAATTCAGTCAAGGAAGGAAAAATTGGTTGAAGATAGCTGGTCATGATATGGGTTTAAGTTCGAGATTGCGTGGAGCTCGAGATAAGTGAGTTCGACATAACGGGATTCTACTGTAATGGTTACAACATGAGCCGCCGTGCCGTACCGAATATACTGAACGAGCCGAAGACGAGTGATAAAAAGTTTGCTTCTTAACACACTGGCATGCTGTTTAGCACACATGCTAGTTGGTTAACAAGCACGTCAATGTAAGTTAACATTTGATGATCACCAAGCTTAACACATCTAGTGTGCCAAAGTTACGCATCATGTGCGTAAGATAACGCAGGTCTGATCACGTTAATTTGCACGTCTATTTTTAGTAGGGTATAGGTTAATATATAGGTATATGGTAGGTATGTTAACTAGAATACAAGGGTATATATAATTTGCACTTGCTCCCTCCTCGCGGGGCTAGAAATTGTCAGAGGTTTGGGGAAGAAAGTTACCCAGGAATTTCACATTGAATATGCAGGAAATAGCCACTCTTCACTTCAAAAAATCAACATTTTCCTGGGCAGCAAGACCCCGGAACCATATACTTGCGCAAAACCCCATAGTGGTGGGGCTGAGGCCAATTGTTGGTGAAAACCTGAGTAATCACTTCTCCTGATCAGTCTTCAATTATGAATATCTTTCTTCAGACCGCTCCTGTATATATTATATAGGGGAAGAAAGTGACCCTTCCAAAATTGGGTGCGGGGAAAAAGTAACCCCATTGGTAACTATATACACCCCTGCTAGAATAAAAAGTATACCATAAATTACCATTTTCGTGGTGATTAATACGTTTATTGGTTGATGAGTTGAAGAAAATACCTTAAAACACAAAGAATACATATTACGAGGGAAGATTAAATTTAAGTGTACAAAATATACTGTTTACGATTTTGTACTGTTTATATAAGGCAGAGTACATCGGAAATTGATAAATCCTTTAGAAATTTTATTTTTTAAATTAAATAACTGGGCTATAGCCTATTCATGGCGTAAAGATGTAGTTTTAAGGACAAATTGCCAGAAATTCTATGCAAAAACTGATACTGCTAAAATAGAAGTGCGTATAGCCATGAAATAGAAACTGAAGTGATTTACTGATTGTATGACTCTTTATGGCTTTCACTCACGGATGTGTCTGGAAAGGACAATGCGTGAGTATATACCTCTTCTATATTCTGCGTAAATGCACTCAATTTTCCAAAATAGAAATTAAGGACTTTAATGGTTTTTAAGGACCCATATATATATACGAACCCTGGAATAAGTTTCTGTTTAACAACTTAACAAACAAGATAGCGAAAAGTAAGATGATCGATTACAAAGAATGATAAATAGAATAGACAACAGGCGATCAAAAACTAATACAATACCACACAAAACAAATGAAGAAACTTGAAACAAACGAAAAAGAAACGCAAACAAAAAGACAGATAAAAATAAAGAAAAAAATGAAAGACATATTTGGAAACGATTAAATCCTTACGAAAATTTCACATATCATTTTAACATGCGAAATTATGCGTGGAATTGTGAAAGTAAAGGT
Organism: Trachythela sp. YZ-2020; assembly: GCA_016169945.1. Classification (NCBI taxonomy): domain Eukaryota; kingdom Metazoa; phylum Cnidaria; class Anthozoa; order Malacalcyonacea; family Clavulariidae; genus Trachythela; species Trachythela sp. YZ-2020. The sequence continues at coordinate 140,275 of JADLSH010000154.1, read as the reverse complement.
CATGTATGTGAAAGTAAATATCATATGTTAAAAACTATTTCATGCACATGTGGAATTGGAACAGTTCACACGTGAAGAGGCATTTCTATGTAGAATTTTCGTAAGGGAATTTATCCATGAACAATCATTTCAACTTACTCAACAATCATTCCGACTCACTGATTCAACTTACTGAAATGATGCATTCACTGAAACCGACTCACTGATTATAAAACATATACAAAGAAAATGATTGAACTTACTTTAGGTCCTTCGTTTCCGGATCATCAAAAGAATAGCAATGGAAAAAATAAAAAATTGGATATTAGTTATATATTATACGCATGGAGTATATAGATTTGATCATTGTGAGAATTATTCTAACTTCGACTTAACATGATATATATATAGCTTAAGAAATAGAAAACATTTTCCGTGTTTCTATACATACACTAATATAGAAACACGCGTGGGAGTTTGGGAGAACGAGAAATAATCAGTGCGAAAACGAGCCCGTAGGGCGAGTTTTTCCACGTTATTTCGAGTTCTACCAAACTCCCACAAGTGTTTATATAAGTGTATAGAAACACAGGAAGAATATAACTCAAAATACATTTTTTAAACACGATTAATTTACAAATTCTCATTACGTACGCATGCTGACCTTTGCTCGTCAATTTCGCTGCAAGAAAACAACTCTGTTTGAAAATTAACAGTCAAAAATGTGTAAAAGCATTAAAATTGTTTTTAAATAGTGTTCAAATTTCTATAACTCGCATTACATTTGTTTTTTTAATGATTTTAAATTTTGGCGGGAACATTTCCGTGTTTCTATACAGTTATAGAAACACGCTTCTCGACCAATCAGCACGCGCGTACTATAAATGTTATATTATAATATTATTTCGAAACAAATGAAAGCGATGTTAGTTTTATTGAACGACGTTTCGTCTTTCGATGCTAAATCGTGCATCATTTTCAAGTTAAAATAATTACATTATTGCGTTGATTGCTGGTTGCTGTTTGTTGTGTGTACGTATTTTAGTAAATTGTATTTTAGTGTTTATGTAATTTCTATTTGCATTTTATGTAATTTTAAGATTTGCTGCTTGTGCAATAATTAGCTAACGTGACACGAACCGTTTAATTAAATCCTAGGTAGCCCAAAATCTGTGTTGAATAAGTATAGGTTATCATGCGATGGCGAGTACAATTAGGGATTAATAGTACGAGTGATGTTTGGAAATTTTGCCAAAATTGGACGAGCCGTGACAAAATTTCCGCCATTTTGTTTGTTTTGGGAAAATCATTAATTGTACTGCAGTACAATTAATGAAATAATTGTACTCCTCTCAACCAATCGGCATCCAGTAATTTTGTCATGCTAATAATAAAATAATTTAAAAGAATTGGTGTTCTTTTGTGTATAATAATATAATTTCCGCTTGCGAAATGCATTTAGCAAAACTTTACCCAGTCTCCGATAGTATTGTCGACCTGTGACGATGCGATGACAATGTATATATATTTGATAAGGTTGGCAACTAAATTCATAATTTACACACACGGCCCACGAGAAATAGTGATTACGTATTAAACAAAAAAAAATACCACAACATTAATGTTGGATAATTTTACTACACTGCAGCGAAACTGCTAGTACTACAAGTGAACCTCAACCTGATGAACCTCAAAAGATGACCACAAACGGTCGTCTAGCTGAACACAACGAGAAATGTGAGCGGATTGTGCACTACCTACGACATGGAAATCATCAAGCTGGCTTGTCGAAAATTCAGCAGCGGGTGGTTCGTGGCCAAGCTAAGAACTATGTTCTGGATGAGACAAGTGATATATTATTCAGTAATCTAAAGTTAAGTTATGTAGAAGGCTAAAAGTTCGTTCGTAATATTTTCACACAATATGCCATACACTCATACAGTATATTTAGCCTCGAATATAAATATTAGCACATATCTGAATTGTTATTCGCCTATTATCAAGTAGACGGGACTTTGTTTCCTAGGCCTGGGAGGTCATTTTTTCAAGATAGATAAAGCATAAAATATCGGAAAATAGCTGAATGTTTCATAGGGTTAAATGCATGAAAATGTATTTCTATGTATGTCATGTATTTAATACTATGGGAGATAGATTTTCCACAGGGGTCAGTTAAGCTTACTTGGTTCATGTGGTTCATAATTGCAGAATGGGGTAAATATGTTGGCACCTTCAAGGTACCGACTGTTTGTGGATTTTTACCCGCTCAAAACGAAATCTGCAGAAGGTGTTGCAAAATGCACCAAAACATTTACATGTAGGTAATACGAGGAAACATTGGAATGAGGTTGACCGAATAGTTATTAGACCATTAGAGGGCATCGTCACTCAACAGTCTTGTTTGCTCTGTGGGTTTTGTGATGCGTTTTCAATATAACTTTAAAGATAAATAGATCAGTGTTCTAATTCTAGGGTGGTATTGTTATCTTTAGATGGGGTGCACCAGCTCGGCTTCTTTCCGACCAGGGAAGATAACTTGTAGCCAAAGTAAACCATGAAGTGTGTAGAGAGTTTGGGATCAAAAGATCAGTCACGAGCGCATATCATCCGTGTTATGCAGTGGTCAGAGGAAAATAGAGTTCAGCTACATCCCGATAAATGCAAGGAATTTAGAATTTCATTTACTCAGAAACCAATTACTCTAGATCTCGTAATCATTAATGGCAATGAAATCGAAACAGTTGATTGCGCAAAACTATTAGGAGTCACAATAAGCAACAACCTCACATGGAACGCTCATATATAAAAGAGGTCATTAAGAAATTGCCTGGTATTGCCTTCTTGCTCAACAAGTCTTATGGAAACTGGAAAAGTATACAGAGAACTTTGTGCTTTTATACACGCACGCAAGGTACACGAACAATTTTTCTTCAACTGAGTACAATTCCTGGCTCGCATAATTTATCATTGAACTTCATATTTTAAACAGTGTTTTGAGAAATGAGTTGTGTCTGTAGGGTATTTTGTCGGTGTCATGAAATATTAAGTGCATGGAATTACAATACAATTATGGCTTTGTATTAATTCCGAAACTTGTTTTCATAACAAATTGGAGCAAGTTATACAGCAGCTATAGTTCTTTTTTCACATCACCAATTCGACTTTTTTGTTTGTAAAACTGTAATAATTTGTACATTTTTACCGCTGTCAGATAAAAGTTTTAAATGAAAGCCTTGAACTTGCTACTTTGCAAAATGAAAAACAACAACAAACGATGTCTTAATAATGTTATGCAAGCTGAAAAAGAAGCGCAAAAATATATGAATTAAATTATATAAAGCAAATAAAATAATTCAAACGTAAATAAATATAAAGTTTACTTACCACACAATTAATTTGTGATGATTCACAGCAGAACTTTTTTGTTGTTTTTGCTGCATTTCCAAAGGAAACTAGTATTGTGGAAAAAAAGACTGGGCCTTTAAAAGCGCTATCTTTGCTAAGTATTTTATTCAGAAAAACATATAAAAGTTCATATTTTATATACTTACCATGGTTCAGCCCACGGCGGGCGGCGCCGGGCGGCAGCGCCCAGCACTCAGCAGTGCTGCCCGGCACTCACGCCAAAGCGGACTCTTCCGCTTGGCACTTGAAAGGTTTCAAATATGCAGTATGAAAACACCAATGTCGTACTATGCAATAGATATTTTATACAAGTAATTTTGTGTTTTTTATCTTGGAGAATTTTGTTACTTAAACATTAGTATTAGATGAAATTCAGTACTACAATGCGCACAATATTAGTTACTGATGATTCGCAGAAATACGGTATGCCCCAAAGCCAGAAAGATGTCTGACGAACGGCTCTAATCACTTTGCACTTTGTTAATCGATGTCGCGCTTCAAGCTACTCTGAGACCAGTCGAGCAAGTTTTTAAAGTTGTCCCCAGGGTCATCCCATCAGGGATGCAGGTACCCGGACTCACATGGTCCTGGGCAGAACCCTGACTTACTAAAGCTTTGTGGTTGTTCCTTTTAATTTACATATTTTGAAACTGGGAAATTTTTTGTTATTATTATGTTTTTTGTAGTTGCAAACTTTTTATTAGCTATAAATTTTTCGCGCGCAAACAAAACACCACGACAATCCTTTTTGTGTCTCTTTGTATTTTGACCCTGCGTATAAAACCCTGACAACTAACCCCCCCTGATTTGGATTTTCCTGTGCTTGACGTAAATTGCAATAGCCAATCAAATCTGATCGTCGTCATTTAAACAAAAGACCAGTTGACTTGCCTCCCGCATCGTCACAGCGAAAAATTTAACAAAATATGAAAAATATTGCTCATTTTTCGTTACATCCAGAGCTGTTTTTTTAGCTTAATGCGTGTTTTTAATTTTTTTCACTATTTCTCGTGGGTTGTGTGTGTAAATTATGAATTTAGTTGCCAACCTAATCAAATATATATACATTGTCATTGCATCGTCACAGGTCGGCCGCGCGTAAACAATACTATCGGAGACTGGGTAAAAGTTTTGCTAAATTAATGCATTTCGCAACCAATGCTTTTAAATTTTTTTATTCACTGACACATATTTTTGGGTTACCTAGGATTAAATCAACGCAATAATACAATTATTTTAACTTGAAAAGGATGCACGACTTAGCATCCAAACGTCGTTCAATAAAACTAATATCGCTTTAATTTGTTTCAAAATTATTTTCAAAAACGTTTTTAATTAACAATTATTCGGCTCAGGCTCGGTGAATATCGGTGAACAAAAACCAAGACGAAGTCAATGTTTTTATTCACCCATATTCACCGAGCCTGAGCCGAATAATTGTTTTAGTAAAATTACGTAGGTTTCAAAAATATTTTAATTGAATATATTACGATAAAAGCGGCTTAATAATCACCTATGTAATTTTACTAATAGCTATTATTACACCAAATCAAGTACGTTATAATTCAGGTATGGCTACTTGACCATTATATCTTCAATTCAAAACTTTGGAGAATCCACATGCTTATAGTTGCTATTGTTCCAGTGCATCCGAAGATACATGTACATGGGTCAGGGTATATTGTTGACATGTTAAAAGAGATTCTCACAGCTTCTGCTTATTGGTGCATCGAAACGACACGTATTGTCAAATTAGAAATTGGTCATCATTGCAGTGGCCTATAGTAAATAATAGTAAACTATTACTAGTAAATAATTACTGAGGTCACACCAAAACGGCCGCCTCAAGTCTCATCATTATCTAGTTGCTAAATTGTTCTAAAACACATTAGATCGATAAAGTGTGGGAAGCTATATCTTTAAAAACTAACAGTAAAACTAACTTAAACACCCAATAATTCGATTTGTAGAGAATTTGCTTCATTGCATGAATTTGAAAGGATGCTCTATCGAGTTTAAGTTTTCAGATCGCTGTGATAGAGATTGGAGCGTAATAAATTTTTTCCACTTTATCAAAAGGGGGCACCACTGAAGAGGTGGATTCTTACAAAAGTCTGCCGCGGACGAGAGCTATTGGCTAAGCTAACCGCCAGCGAGGGGCCGTAGCATAGCGTGTTTCTCTGCAATATAAAAAAATGATATAGATCTTTGTCTCACGGCCTCGTTAGGTAAAATGCTCAACAAAAACCATGCGCACACGTAAGAATGTGGCTAAGGCCATCTGTAATGAAATTTGAATTTTAAGTCAGCGCCCGCACCACATTTTTATCACCGCACAAAAATTCCATTACTCACAAAAAATCCATTATTTTCTCATTTTGTTAAATGTTGCTACTAAGTCTATTAAATATCAAAGAATATACACAGTAAAGTCCAAAAAATCCTATAATTCTGATAGACTGCATGACAGGCTATTAAAGCTGTAGAAAAACGCCTGCTGTGAGGCTTTGCAACACGAAACATTACTTTTCAGTCAATAGAGGCTGAAGAGAGGCTGACGTGAAAGGAGGCTGACGTGAAACTCAAATTTCATTACAGATGGACTAATCAAACAGCCTCGCGAGGTCGTTATCTCAGTGAAAATTCTGTCATGGAAAAACGTTATAACGAATATTCTCAGTAGGGATGTTTTTGAAAAATTTCTTACTCTGTATTTATTGTTTTACACAAGTCAGACCAATGTGCACGGCAGTACTAGAAGGTGATCGTTTTTTTTGGGTGTCTGACTTCGAATCTTTGAAGACTTTTGTCGAAACTATCGGACTTATTGGCAAATGGTTTTCACCTGGTGGGCGATTAAAGAAATTTATCTGCACAAATATCAACTTAATTATTATGTGGTATTACGGAAAGAAAGGATCATTGCTATTTCGTGGGGAATGTGCTGAAATGTATAAAGAAACGCTGGTAAAAATTTTGTCCTTACATCTTGATCGAGTTACTACAAATACCACGAGCGAGTCTTTGACGTCTGCTGTGGAATTGGAAGCTGATTTAATTAATGTAAGTGATAACTCTAAACCCCATACTCACGATTGTCGGTGTTTTGAGAATGGGTTAGATTTGGACGGTGTAAAGCTAGATATTGTTATTATGCAGAAAAGGATTGACTTTATAAACGTGACCGTGTCCGACTTTGCAAATCATACATTAAAATACAGCGGTGGGGATTTAGCGGATAAGAATTTTGCTGTTATCTTAGATGAGAAAAATAAGCAAATTGAAAGACAGTCAAATGTTATAAAAACCCTTCAACAAAATCAGGCCACTGTTCAACAGGAGAGGGATATTTTAAAAGCCGCCTTTGCCTGATTGTCTTGAGAAGACAACCCCTTGTTTATATGCTGACGATTCACAGATATTTTCTTCTGCAAAAGACTGTACAGAACTGAATGCTAATTTAAATCATGACTTAAACAATGTTAGTCAATGGCTCGTCAAAAACAAACTGCAACATCATTCAACAAAAACTAAATTAATGTATGTCGGATCCTATCACAACCTTGCTAAAATTGACAATGATCTTCCCGTAATGATTAATGACCAACTGATTCCTAGAGTGCATTCAATCCCGTGTTTGGGAGTTAAACTTGATGAAACATTGAGTTGGGACGACCATATTGAAATGGTTTGCAAAAAAGCCGGGGCTGGCATTGGGGTTCTGAGGCGTATTAAGCCCTATGTTCCTGCAAACACCTTGATATCAATTTATAATGCTCTCGTACAGCCTTATTTCGATTACTGCTCTCCTCTTTGGGGCACCTGTAACAAAACCCTGAGAGATAAATTACAAAAGTTCCAAAATCGGGCCGCCAGAATAATAACTGGCGCCAGTTATGAGATTAGATCTGCTGACGTTCTCCGATCTCTTGACTGGGAAAATTTGGAAACACGATGGTACTTATCTAAGGCTACATTCGTATATAAAGTCTTGAGCAATAGTGCTGCACCGACCCTGAAAGATTCATTCTTAAGTAGGAATACTTTACAAAATAATTATAATCTTAGAAATTCCCAAACCGATCTGGCCCTTCCAAAGCCAAAAAGAGAATTTCTTAAAAGAAGCTTTAAATACAGCGGGGCTTTTATGTGGAATGACCTCCCGCTTGAAGCTAAGCTAGCTCAATCAGTTTTCTCGTTTAAAAATTGTATCAAACAAAATATTCGATGTTAATAACCAAGTCATATCTCTACCTGGGACACACCGTAATCTTCAGTAGCCTTCATTTCTCAGTTTTGATAATGTATATAATTTATGTATATAGTTGCATGTCCTCTTTATATCCTTCCTTTTTTTTACTATGTAATATTTTTATATTGACGCCTCCCGTGGAAATCAACTTTTACATAGTTGTCGGGGCTAGCGTCTTTAAATAAAGTGTGTAATAACAAAACCTCTATCTGAAAGCCAAGCAGACAACGAAACCTCTGAGATAAATCACCTTGTCGAGGCCACGGCTAATGATTCTAGTAAGGATGATAATTGCAGTGCAATTGTTCCTAATATAATGTCAACATAGTCAAGATAGTGAATAATCAAAAATCCGCTGATGCGTCACAGCGAGACAATAGTAACGTTAATGATGTTGTTATTGTGGAGGCTCCCTTTACAAATCCATCAATAACTAATGATGCAAACGAAGAGAAATTACCCCTTTGTTCTGATTCTACCTATACAGAAAATAATCAACAATACCTTAATGCCTTACAGACAGTCAATAACAATGTTAATTAAGTCTTTACGGTTGAGGTTTCTTGCAACAACCCGTCAACAACCAATAATACAAACGAGGAGCAATTACTCCCTTGTTTGGACTTTACAATTAATGAGTGCTTTAAACAAACGAGTTGTCAAGGCAATAGAAATGAAAATCTCGACCTAAACACGCAAAGTACCAGTGAGTCAAACAAAGGGAACAATATAACATTACATACTCCACCCATAACATCTCCTAATGATGCATCATCAAAGCTTAAAAAGAAAGTAAGCCGCTCAGCGAAATATAAGGAAAATCCTTTTCGGAAATATCAATACCACCCTCCTGCCTTCGTCGACCAACCAAAGATTGGTTAGACCACTTACATCTTGTACATCAAATATCCATGGACTGTTCCCCCAACACTCAAACGCAAAGTCAAAAGAACTTTCAGAACGGCCAATACCTGTCCGAGTTAAAAACCGGCTTGCGAAAACCAAGTGCTTTTCTCCCCCTCTGCGGAGCTATATAAGCCACAACAGTGCTAGTAATATTATATACATCACTCCTAAAATTTCACCCAAAACCACTACTAAACAATTAGCTCGCCCCAAGTCTTCCACTGAATTCGCTCCTAGTCTCCTCTTATCAAACGTTATGTCTCTGGCTCCCAAAGTCGACGAGGTCCGTGTTCTTGCCTCGCAACGTTATTTCGACTTTCTTTTTATTACGGAAACATGGCTGAGGGACGTTATCGGTGAGAACCAAATAGCACTCGAAAACCTTAATCTGATAAGGCGTGACCGTTTATTTGGATTACATGGAGGGGTTTGTATATACATCAGAGAAGACATAAAATGCATACGCTTGGATGAGCTCGAAAATCCAAACTTTGAGGTACTTTGGATTCACACTAGACCAAACAGGCTACCAAGAGGTGTGACATGCGTCATTCTTGCTTCTGTTTATCATCCTCCATCTTCAAACGACCACGAAATTCTCGAGTATCTCTTCGAATCCTTAACGAAGGTCGAGGGTCTGCATCCTGGTTGTGCCATTATTATCGCGGGTGATTTCAATAAGCTGGATATCAAGATCTTGCAATTTTCAACTGAAGCAACTGGTGCGCAGTCCAACACGTGGATCGAACATATTGGACTTAGTACTTACAAATCTGCATAAATTTTATGATCCCACATCAGTTGAAATTCTCCCCTTCGGGCTGTCAGATCACAACACAATTACTATCTGCCCAAAACAGAGAGCGCAAAATCTTCCCAGTCGACGAACTGTCCTAAAAAGAGACACTCGACCGTCTCGTAAAACGGAACTTGTCCGTTATTTTAGTGAAATAGATTGGAGTTCGTTCGAGGATTTGGTCACTTGTGATGAAAAATGTGAATTATTTTCTGACATTATCTTCACCGGGGTCAATTTTATTATGCCGGAGCGAAAAGCTAAATTCCACACTAACGATGCAACATGCGTTACTGAGGATTTTAAACGATTGATAATGTTGCGCCAACGCGCGTTTTCATCTGGAAACGTACAGTTGTTTAAATTTTACCGCAATAAAGTGAATAGAGAGAGGAAACTGTTACGAGCAAAATTTTTTGCTACGAAGGTCAGTAACTTAAAAAAGTCAAAACCTAAGTCTTGGTGGTCTGACATCAAACGTATCAGCGGAATGAAAACCTGCAACAACGATCTTCAATCGCAACTTCAAATAGAAAATATTGACCACTTATCGTTGAAAGAACTTGCCAATTTAATTAACAACACCTTTCTGGAACCTATGAGCACATACCACCCCTTACGAGACGAAGATCTATCCAACTTACTTCAAGACATTCCTGTCGACCCCCCAACTGTAGTTAAAACGATAACTTCTCCGGCATCAGTGTTAACCAAGCTGAAGAATCTGAACGCGTCCAAAGCACCAGGACCAGATGGTATACCCAACTGGATTTTAAAAACCTATGGCGAGATTTTAGCATCCCCGATATCCATCTTGTTGAATACATCTTATCAGGAAGAAAACTTCCTATTGTCTGGAAAAGAGCAAACATCACTCCTATCCCCAAAGATAAACCTGTGCGTGAAATTAATAAACACCTTGGGCCAATTTCGCTTACTTCAGTAGTATCTAAATTGGCTGAGGATGTCATAGTTGAGAAATACGTCGCCCCAGCTGTTTTCTCTATAGCTGATCCAGCACAATTTGGAGGCATTCCGCGCTCATCGGCAACTTACGCGCTTATCTCGATGGTGCACAAGTGGTCGGAGGCTAATGATGGATCTGGAAATGTTGTCAGAACTGTATTATTTGATTACCGTAAAGCTTTCGATCTTGTTGACCACCTCATTTTGGCCAGAAAAGTTATCCAACTCTCTGTTCCATCTTTTGTAAAGAAGTGGATTTTAGACTTTTTATCAAATAGATTCCAACGGGTAAAACTGTCGAATGACTGTTTTTCGGAGTGGGGCAGTGTACCTTCTGGTGTCCCTCAAGGGACCAAACTTGGCCCCTGGCTCTTCATTCTTATGGTTAATGATCTAAGAACTCCAGAGAACGATTGTTGGAAATACATCGACGATACCACAATTTCTGAAGTTGTAAGCAAAGGCAACACAAGCACAATACAAAAATCCGTCGACGTCGTACAAAATTGGTCTATCACGAACAAGCTACAACTCCATGACTCCAAATGTAAAGAACTAAGGTTTTTTGTTTTACAAGATCTGGTCATGCTTCACTACATGAGAATGTCAGTGACTTGAAATGAAATAAACATATTCTTAACACTATCAAGAAGGCGAACAAGCGGTTCTACTTGATTGTCCAACTTAAACGTGCAAAGGTTCCAACTGCAGATATTCGTAACTTTTATTGTGCCTGCATTAGGCAAATTTTGGAATATTGTTGCCAAGTGTACCACTATGGATTACCATGCTATCTTTCTAACGCCATTGAGCACGGGTGGCGGAAGCGGTTAGCGCGCTGCCTCTTACCACTGAGTTGAGCCTGTTTCACAACAGGTCGAGGTCACTGTTGGTACTCGCATGAGATCGGCAGTGTGCTCAAATAACTCATGTAAGTTGAGATTCTCTCCTGTGCTTCGAGGGTTTTTCCCGGGTACTCCGGTTTCCTCCCTCTAATACTAACCCTTAGGAACTAACAATGGGGCCACAGTAATTGGCTGACGCTGTTGTGGACTCCCTGCCATTGAGGCGAAGTTGAATAAAAAAAAAGAACGGGTGCAAAAACGTGTTATGTCTATCATATACCCAAATTCAAGTTATGACGACAGCCTTGCTCTTAGTGGCATTTCTAAACTTAGTAGTAGACGTGAAGAAGCATGTATAAAACTTTTTAATGAAATAGTTAACATTCCTGATCACAAGTTGGCGTATCTCTCGCCCCCTAAACAGGAAACAAAGTATGATTTGAGGCAATCTCGTGTATTTACGGACTATACTGTGAACACAAATAGATTTTTAAACTCTTTTTTTCCTTCGTCGGTTAAAACTTTTAATATAGCTACTGTAAATATATTTAAATTGAGTTGATAAAGTCGTGTAAATATTCTCCAATAATTGTATTTTAATCTATACGTTATGTATTTTGCACGCAATTCAGCTCTGTAGCTGCAAAGTGTAATTTTTAATAAACTATTCAACTATTCAACTATTATTTCATCTTTGTCTTCTTTAGTTGCAAAATACTGTAGAAAAAAGCATCGAATATGTAGATTAATAGCATCAAGTTGTTTATTTAAATGTTGTGTTTGAATTTCTACTCTCACATGGACATCCGCTGACTTACCAATTCTGACTTAAGGCTGTTTTCCACTTCAACCGTATCGTACCGAAACGTACGATACGTGGTTTTCAAGATCGTTAAAACGTGATTATTACAGAAATAATCAACAACAAGGCACTTGCAACAATACTCAATCTTACTCTAACCCTCACCCTAAACCTAACCATAATTCTGACCCCAACACTAACCCTAACACTAACTCCATCTCGTCCCTCCAGCAAAACCAGGGGGGGGGGGTTCGGCTCATATCTTGGATATTTTATATTTTATCAACGCGCAAATATTTATTTTGCATGTGTCGTTGTTATTCAGGCCAAACATTTTGTTGGTGGTCTCAAGGCGATGTAAGATTATTTACATCAGAGGATATTGGAATATCAGATATCCTTAGCTTTGTACGCTTACAATTAGGTAGTGACTTCTGCAATAGCCTACAGAATCGGACAATATTTATTTCGAAATGCGGGCTTTTGCGGAACATATTTAGCAAGTCCTGCAGAAGTACTCATTTACGTGACCTTGTTGCGGGATATATTTAGCAAGTCCCGTAGAAGTACTCATTTACGGGACCTTGTTGCGGCCTGCGGGACATATTTAGGTAGGTCCCGACGTCCCTTGCGTCCCGTGCAAGGCCAAAAGTCAGGCAAGAAAGGCCAAAGGCAGGCAAAAAAGGCCAAAACCAGGTCAAACGGGCAGCAAAGGCCAAAAACGCTGTAGCTGTACGGAATGCTTGTAGAATGTAATAAAGAACAGAGTTAGTTTTGTGTTTGATTTTATTTCACTCCAAGTGTAGATCCAGTAATAGATAACTTTATTAAACAAATAATGCGATACAAAGGTTCTTATTGTGGAACAGTTTAATCATCGCTTTCTTCGTCATTGAAACTGTAGTCTTTTAAAAGTTTTCTAATGAGAAACTTTCTCTTATCAACAGCTGCGTTTCTAGAGCTTCTTCTGGATCAAAGTTATCCTCATTCACGAACGCATCCTTTGTTTGCATGGACTGGATCTTTCTTCAATTGTTTCTTCAACAAAAGGCTTTCCATGTAAATGCTTTCTAGTTCCTTTTGGAGCTTAGGCAGAATAGCGGAGTAAGCTTTTTCACCAGCAGTTTGCTCATCAAGACCACTGTCTATCAAGTTCATCTTCATTTCCTCATAAGCCATCTTATTCCTTTGCATTGCTTCTTCTACCAAAGGCATCCAAGGATCCTCAGTTTCATTTTCTCCTTCTTCAGACTCGTCGACTGTTTCCATTGAGCTCACAGGATCATAATTTGCATTTGTTGAATCATTGTCTTCGAATTACGTTGTTCGACTTTCTATTTCTGACATCTCCTGATCCCGTAGTGGACAATACTCCTTTTCGTGTCTACGCAAATTGAAACCACTGTTATAATGCTTTCCGCAAAATTTGCAACTCATTCCTCTAGCACTGATTATGCTATGATTATGACTTGCTATTGAGCAGCACGGTACTTTCATGAGCACATGCTTCCTTGCGCTCAATGAGCACTCGGTTACTGCGCATGCGCAATGCTCATCTGCTAATCGCACCATTTTGGACACCCCCTATACACCCTTGGAAGTATGACATATATGAAATCTGGCCACCGGGCATGTGTTTTGAGCATGTAAGATAACTGTGAGAGTGCTCGGTTACTGCGCATGCGCAATGCTCATCTGCTCATCGCACCATTTTGGACCACCCCCTATACACCCTTGGAAGTATGACATCTATGCAATCGGGCCACCGAGCATGTGTTTTGAGCATGTAAGATAACTGTGAGAGTGCTCGGTTACTGCACATGCGCAATGCTCATCGCACCATTTTGGACCACCCCCTATACACCCTTGGAAATATGACATCTATGCAATCGGGCCACCGAGAATGTGTTTTGAGCATGTAAGATAACTGTGAGAGTGCTCGGTTGCTGCGTATGCGCAATGCTCATCTGCTCATCGCACCATTTTGGACCACCCCCTATACACCCTTGGAAGTATGACATCTATGCAATCGGGCCACCGAGCATGTGTTTTGAGCATGTAAGATAACTGTGAGAGTGCTCGGTTACTGCGCATGCGCAATTCTCATCTGCTCATCGCACCATTTTGGACCACCCCCTATACACCCTTGGAAGTATGACATCTATGCAATCGGGCCACCGAGCATGTGTTTTGAGCATGTAAAATAACTGTGAGAGTGCTCGGTTAATGCGCATGCGATTGGATTATCACGAAGATGTAACAAAACATTTGGAAAACAGAACAAAACACCACAAAACAACTCTCGATTTTCTGCAGAATCTACAGCTTAATTCAGATCTATCCGAATACCAAGTTATCTATATTATTGGAGCGAAAATCATTGAACATTCTTCAAACAGTTACTTTTATAACTTTTTCAAAAATTTTTTACAAATATATTTAAAATACTTTGTATTCTTAGAATAAAATATTTTTTAAAACATTTATTGCTCTCTTTATTTATTATAATGTCAAATACTACCGTGCGCACGCCCGTGCGCACATGTCATGCCGCCATTTTGAATACTAATTACTTCCGCCGCTATATAGCCAGGTTAACCTACTGGCATTGATAATTTTACAGTTAAAATACAAACTTTGTCAGTATTTGCCATTTTGTACAAAAATAAAAGAAATATACGGCCTGTAACGCCTGTTGCGTGTTACCATGGTTACAGTGATCAACTCAGTACTTCATGTTATAATAACTTTTGGGGAGTTTAATTGCTTGGTTCTAATGGGCGAGGGGTTCTGCATGAATGTATTTCTAGTAATATGATAATATCATTCGGCGTACTCACGTTTTAATGTGCAAACGCCAAACTGAATCCTAGATTGGGCAATTCCATAGATGGCAGTGTGCCTAGTAATAGCTGCTACGTCTAGCAACTTGCTACAGCATCTGTCGAAAGATTTTACATGATTTGCCCACAGTTTCACTCCCTTCTATATATTATTTTAAATTTCGCGCGGATTTTACAAACGGCAATTCGATACAGTAAGTCAGCGAATGTCCATGTGAGAGTAGAAATTCAAACACAAAATTTGAATAAACTACGTGAAGTTAATCTAAATATTGGATGCTTTTTTCTACAGTATGTTGCAACTAAAGAAGACAAAGATGAAATAATAATAATTCACAGATTATTTCAGGCAAGAAATGAGAATTACTGTGAGAATTTACTTTTAAAATTGATCAAAAAGCGTACTGCCGTGCTCCATTGGTCAGACTCTCTTTGATTTCCAACAAATGATAATTTTCGAAAAATTCGTTTCTAAATCGGAAATATTTCATTTTCATAAAAACCGTAGGGAGCCACCTTAAGGCCCGGTTTAGCAGCGTATTTTTCGCAAGCCGAATGTAATTCGAATTCTCATCGACTAAAACATGCGTTTATTTTAGGTTTGATTCAAATGGGCGTCCTTCTCAAGAGTCATACTAAACTAGTTGTTCTGCTCGAAAATTGATAAAGCACATTTCAAACTTAGAAATACTATAGAAAATCGAATATTTACAGTAATTATATGGAAGATCCAAAAAGCCAAGGTACAGGGGGACTCTTAAAAGAGGGCGTGACACCTGCGAGCGAAGTAAAAATTATGAAAAGTCTTAAGTGTTGAGTATATAAGTATTATGTGTTATTAAATTATTAAATGGATGAATCAAGGATGAACAGAAGAAAGAGGGCAATTGAAGCTATAAACACATAGCCAGACAGACACACTTAGATATAAACAAACTGACAGACGGATGGACAGAAAGACCGACACAATGACAGACAGATAGATTGACAAACAGACAGAAAAACCTATGTCCTGTGGCAAGGAAAATCACGCACCAAGGACCACATGCAAGACGATTCAACATCACAGACTGTGCGAAGAAGATAGAATATTTACGCTTAAGAAACGTGAGAGAAATAGTGGTGGAAAAAGTATCAGGAGAAAAGAACCTCCTATATACTAGGGAGTTCGACAATATATAATAAGAAAGGTTTTACTGTCAAATAAATCAGGAGATTCTTAATTACCCCTACTCACATAATTTTTCACTTTAGGCTGAAGAATATTTTGGTTAAATGGCCATTTCAAAATTGTCTACTTCTATTTATACACACTGTCACTTGAAATTTTTCCAAAATCCTTAATATGGAAACAGTTAGTATTGATCCTAATTGGAAATAGTATTTTAATCTATCTAAACTCGACAACACCACAGAGAAAAATGACCCTCTTCTTATGGTGGTCGAGAATTATCCTAAATCAAGACCAATTGCCTTTTTCATACCATGGAAAGACTATGGATATACCATAAGGGTATAATAGATTTCAATAACTTTTCCCTTCTACTTACGAGGTGTTGGATTGCATGTGTCATGGACGAGTTTTTGTATCTCCTCTTCAGAGAGTGCTTTATTGAAGATATAGAACTCATCCATGATTCCATTTAATGACTCATCTCCATTGCCGTCCGTACTGCCAATCAGAGGACTGCTACCAAGAGGTGGATTTGCAACGTCAATTTCGTCAATTTCGTCATTCTCCTCAGAAAGTCTAGGTCTCTCTTTCCCCTTAAACAAATCGCCATCCACGAAAAATTTGCAACTCTTCTTCTCTAAATATACATTAATTGATGATATTACTGGTATATTTTTATCTATAGCAATAGGCCTATTGCCTAATGGAGCTTTGGCGCAATGCATGCCCGTAGAGTGGTATCAAATTCACTTCTTCGAGAAATTTTGTTGTCATGGCGGAAATTTTGTTTCAAAGAACAAATGATTAATTTTCTATCAAATCTACGTCGCGATCGTTGTTCCTTTTATTGCTGTGTGTAAAGAGAAGCCTTGGCTAAATTCTGTGCAAATTAAAATGAATTTGCTGCACGTATTACGGAGACAACAGCCGTTAAAGGACACCATGACTGAACACAATTCGAACATATTCATCGTTATAGAATCGATTTGCTCAACGTTTTCAGGTATTACGATGTTTTAAGAGACCGTCAGTAAACGATTTTGCTCTAGAAATATTCTCATGTTGTCTATCAGTGCTGATCATGTATTTTTACCGATTGATCGTACGTGTTATACCCATATTTTGCGACTTAAAATTGATACAAAAACTGCCCTAGAATGCTGGAGGCTGCTCCATTTACTGTTCGGAGTACTCCGGATTTTGGGAACACTAATGGAATGGAACAGAACACGATCACATGACTGTTCGGAACTGTTCTGGCTGCCCCAACTTCAAAATAGGGGCAGCTAGAACAGAACAAGTTTGCCACGTGATTTTTGACGTGCAAAATGGCGGCGTCTGTTCCCACTTTCTTTCAGTGCTCGTTTTGCAGATTGATATTTAAAGATTTCGCTGCGGTATCGACTCATGCCTGCTCAAAAATACAAACAAAATAGCAAGGATCAACTGAAGAAAGCACAAGTCAAATACCTAACTGTTCAAGCGCAAATAACGCAAGGGAAGAGCAGCATTCGAAACACAACCAGTCAACCGCTGAATATTAGTAATACATTTGCTACTAGTTCAGGAAACTATGAAAGCACAAGTCATCTGTTGGTAAACAACGACACCTTGAGTGAAGATCAAAGCCCACAACTAATCCGATCCACGAGTTTGTTGCCGAACAGCACAGCAACAGGTAAAATTAAGTCTCACATAGGTGAACTTCTGAGATAAACAATCTGATAATCAGATTTAATAGACAACAACTAACAAATTTTATGAATTTGACAGGCCCAAGCCTGGTGCAAAGCCAAAGTAGTGGAGAACATGTAAGTCGAGAACAAACCATAGAACCCTGTAAGTATATTTGTATGTTTGAATGTGTTTTTAACGGTATAAAACCTTGGGTATTTGTAACATTTAACAGAAAATAATTTTAAATGTTATTTCATTCTAGCTGATCAGAGTGGCAATACCCAGTGGGGACGCCCTGACACATTATTACTTATTGATCTTTACAAGACTTGGCAACTGAAGATTAAAAAGAAAAAACACCTGTGGAGTAAAATAGCAGAGCTTATGAAGTTGCACAAATA
This sequence comes from Trachythela sp. YZ-2020, assembly GCA_016169945.1. Taxonomy (NCBI): domain Eukaryota; kingdom Metazoa; phylum Cnidaria; class Anthozoa; order Malacalcyonacea; family Clavulariidae; genus Trachythela; species Trachythela sp. YZ-2020. Next base: position 122,229 of record JADLSH010000154.1, on the reverse strand, counting down.
TACCTATTCAGGTGAACAATGCGAGGGTCGTTGGAAAACATTGTTAAGAAGTTTGAAAAAAATTACAGATCACAACGCCAAATCTGGACAAGATTTTAAAAGACCCCCATATGAAGATTCAATTGAGTTTATATCTAAAAAAGTGGTATTTTGATTGAGGGTTGGAACATGAAGTTGAGTGACTTGTCTCCTTGTTATTTACTCAAATTTTTGGAGTGACATGAAAATCCCACACCATTCCCCGATTTGGTCACCGAGGTAGTGAAAGTATTAGTGTCTTCCAGTTTACTAGGAAAACGCCGGAATGATAATAATAATATGACGTGTCGCCCCCGCTTTCCCAACCTGTGAATATGAGGAGGTGCTTTACCACGGGTATGCCTAAGGGATTACGGGTTTAAAAATAAATGACTAGTGCATTCAATCATACTCAATATTGATATAATGCTATTATTGCCTTATTGGCAGTCATTGTCCAAAGATTGATAAGCTATTAAAAATGTAAATAGCGTATTATTTTCCCCTCGCAAGATTATAATAAACTTCACTTTGACTTACTATTGACATTGTCAGGAAAACATCTATTCGTGACTACTGGCTCTCCCAATCAGTTTATTAAATAAAATAGCATGCTCGACGTCTCGAAAGTCGAACCCCATGATCAAACTATTCAAACGTTGTGATCTTTTAAATAAAATGCAGGAAGGAATATGTTCAAAGAACTGCCAACAATTTACAAATTGTCTTTTCTCTTGTAAAATAAGTTGTAAATGTTTGCAAATCGAGTTGAAAATATATTTATTTGAGTTGTATTTGTAAATATTCAATTAATTATACACTCCAGCTGCTGACAAACACTATACTAGTATAGAAGGCTCGCAAGCAAATATGCGCCTTAAAGCTGTTACTCTTTCCAATTTGACTCAGAGATGGGTCAAATTGGCTCCTTCGAAGAGTAATGTTACTATCACGTGGAGTCGCAAGACTCCCGCGAAGAGTTATTTTGACCCTTCCATGGAGTCAAAACTACCCTTGGAGTTGAAACGACCCTTCCGAAGTGTAGAAACTACCCTCTTTCCAAAGGGACGGAAATGACCCCTAGGGGTCAAAACTACTCTTTTGAATTTACAGTGTAGAGCCCGTACCTGTTATCGTAGCACAAAATATCAATCTACCTGTTGTGGTACAGCCCATTGAGGCACAAAATATTGTTCTGCCCATTGTGGCAGAAAGAAACATTGATCTACCCATTGGGCTATTGCATGCAGTTTGGGCGTCAAGGCAGCACTTTCCTTGCGATAGTAACTCCTAGTAATATTGAATTAATACTGTGCAAAAGGTTTAATAATTTATAAACAGAAATATATTTAACTATGACTTAATACCTGACTGTATTAACGCTAAAACTTAAATGTATCTGATGTATAAATGCTAAAACTAAAATCCTGCTGCTTTTTAAACCTATTTAGAGTGTAGAAGGTCTAGGTGGATCCATCCACCTAAACCTTCTACATGAATTTCAATCGCGTGAGACGCAGAAAAAAATCTTGTATTTAGATTGTGTTTTATGACTTAGAATTTAAAAAAACCTACTGTTTACTTGTAGAATGAAAGAACCAAGGTACTCCAAGTAGAAAAACATTTAGAAAAACTGCTTTAACTCGTGCAAAAACTAGCAGATATGCAATTTAAATAATGCTTTTGTAAAATACATTAAATTTTGCCTAAATGCGAGTCAAATTTTCGCGCCAAAACACAAGAGAAGCTCTGTTCTTGTAGGCGTACGTCACAAAGGACATTGTTTACAGCATTCTAGGGAAGTTTTTGTATCAATTTTAAGTCGCAAAATATGGGTATAAAACGTACGATCAATCGGTAAAAATACATGATCAGCATTTATAGACAACATGAGAATATTTCTAGACCAAAATCGTTTACTGACGGCCTCTTACAGTTACAACATTACAATACCTGAAAACGTTGAGCAAATCGATTCTAAAACGATGAATATGTTCGAATTGTGTTCACTCATGGCGTCCTTTAACGGCTGTTGTCTCCGTAATACGTGCAGCAAATTCCTTTTAATTTGCACAGAACGATCGCGACATAGATTTGATAGAAAAGTAATCATTTGTTCTTTGAAACAAAATTGCCGGCATGACAACAAAATTTCTCGAAGAAGTGAATTTGATACCACTCTACCGCCATGTATTGCGCCAAAGCTCCATTAGGCAATAGGCCTATTGATTATAACTTTATATAAATTAAATGGCATGCTTCCCTTAGGTTTTTGGTCTCTAGGACGGAAACTATATTTACTATATTTTAACATCGATAGTCATTGACACATTTGTATAAAATGGATTATTAATTATCTTTTCATGAGTGTATAGATGCAATCGACGGTGCCTACCTTTTGTGAAATTATAGCTTACAGCAACATGTTGCCATACCCCAAGTTTTAACTTGGAAGCATCTGATATTGGCTTGAATGACGCCTTCGTCACGGACCATCGCAATAGGTTTCGTGAATTAATTCCAAAATACAAGAATCGTTTCTTCTCGACCTCGTCTGTCTTGCAGACACTTTTCAAAATTGTTCTTCGTCCTTCAGTCTTTACATAGAAGTAGAAAAAAAGAGTGAAATTTACTGAATTTCAGCCTGAAATTCAGTAACGGAATATATAATTTACAATATTTCTAGTATGGAAATTGTAATTAGTAGGGACATGGTGACTTCTCAGCCTAGTCGGGTGAATTCCAGGCTTTATAGATCTAGGACCTGGGCCGATGAATGCAAATGCAAGCGTTAAAAGCCTGCACAAAAACCTTCAAAGGTGTCCAAGTTGAAGACGACAGCGAACGTAGAAGGGAAGCCATGGAAAGTGACGGAGAAGTGGAAGAAGAGAACGACAACGAACTAGGCGGACGACTGGCCACATGCAAGAAGGAAACTGTCCTCGTTACCAAGCTCGACTGAAATACTCAAACTACTGTTAATGGAAAAATTACACGGATTATCTTTTCGTCAATAAAATCGTTGGAGAAAAATGAGAATACCTATCTCAAGTATGTTTAAATATAGTCCCCAAGCTCGCGCGAAGCGCACGGCGAGGGTAATAATTCTGTCCGGCTATTTACACACGAGCATAGCGAAGTTCAAAGATCTGTATCGTAGCAAAATGTATGTCATGGACGGTTTTGTACGTTATACGCATACGCGAATGTAATGTCATTTGCCTGGCGAAAACTTGATTTCCAAGTATTCCGGTGAGGCGAAGACTCAAAATGGCCATCAAAAGGAGTGACTTACTCGTTTGTCTTCGCTATAAAATAATGACCAAGATAATGTGTCAACTTAAAAACTAGGAGTAATTATGGTTCACAAGTTCAAGAAATAGTTTCATGCAAGGAAATGAACCAAAGGTGACTGGCGATAAATTTATCGTGTAAAAAATTCTCATACGGAACCATGCAATAAAAAATGAAAGGGGAAAGGAGGCAGGAAGAAAGTCGCAAGAAGCGATTGGATAGATTTGAAGGTACGATACAACTTGATGTTGCTTTGTGTCCGCGTATATGGTAAATAATTTCAAAATATACATAAACTGGTGCAGTCATTGTGACAATCATGATGACATGGATGACAATCATACTAGATTGTAATGAAATGTATTTCATATGCACTTTTAATTTTTTTATATAAAAGATGAGTTGCCTTCTTTTTGCATATTAATATCAAACAGAATTGAATAGAATTATAGTATTAGTTACAAGAAAGAATCAAAGGCGAGGGGTTACTGCATGCATGTATTTCTAGTTTTATATTAATAAAACCTTACATGTTTCAATGGTACTGACTAGACACAAATTGTTTGTTTCGACTAGACCGATTTTTGTCCGTCGATATATGGACATGCTTTGTCTGGAGTGCCTTCCCATACGAGGTAACTATAGGATTATGGTTAGGATTAGGGTTAGGATTAGGGTTATGATTAAGCTAGGTTATGATTACGATTAGGGTTATGATTAGGGTAGAACATTGTGTTTAGTGATTACTGACTTAATATTGTTCATGCAGCTATAGCTTACTTTAACTGTATTTCTGTTAAAAATTTTATGTAGCTTGTGGTGCGGTGGAAAATGCTTGTCAATTAGACTAAGGAAATTACGTCCCATGTTTGTGCTAACACTCTTGCTAAATGGTGGGTTGAACCAAATGATGTTGCGTTGCCTATTCCTGCGTTGTTTTTGCGGTGTGTGCTGAGTGTAGCTAAGTTCATGATTAAAGTTACTATGCCTACGTGCGTTCTGATATATGGGTGCAGATTCCTGAAAAGTTTGCTCATCTGATGAAAGAAGTGCGATGCGCTTGTTAATTGATGCAGGTAGTTGCCTTGTGATGCTCGGTGGGTGATTGGAGTGCATATTTATGTATAGTGGATCGTCATTCGGCTTCCTATAGGGCCTATGTTTTCCATTGTTAAGGTCGAAAGTTACATCTAAAAAGTTTACAATGCGTAAATTTGATTCGGCGGTAATTTTTAGGTCAAACTGCTCGAAAATTTTGTGGAGATCTTTTCTTGTTTTGTCTGCTAAACGTGCTGATTTACTTTTTATAATAGCCAAACCGTCATCTCTATATAGGCCGATGCTTTCTTTGCCAAATTTCTTACTCAGGTGGTTTAAAATGAAAAGGCCTATACTAACTCACAAATTTCCGCGCTGTCGAATGGGCAGTTTCGCAAAAACAACGCAGGAATAGGCAACGCAACATCATTTGGTTCAACCCACCATTTAGCAAGAGTGTTAGCACAAACATGGGACGTAATTTCCTTAGTCTAATTGACAAGCATTTTCCACCGCACCACAAGCTACATAAAATTTTTAACAGAAATACAGTTAAAGTAAGCTATAGCTGCATGAACAATATTAAGTCAGTAACCACTAAACACAATGCACGCATATCTAGAAATAACAAGCCACAGGAGAGGGACACTACCAATTGCAGTTGTAGAAAAAACACCATTTGCCCGCTTCAAAAACAATGCATGACTAGGGACATAGTATACAAAGCAACAGTCACAGTAAGCAACACAAACACGATCAAAAATTACATTGGCATGACTGCAACCACATTCAAAGAGCGATTGGCCAACCACACTAAATCTTTTCAGCATAAAAAGCATGCAAATGACACGGAACTTTCGAAATATATTTGGACATTGAAAGAAAACAATAAGGATTTAAGTATTAATTGGCAAATTTTAAAACATTCTATTTCGTATACGGGAGGATCAAAACGATGCAATTTATGTTTAGAAGAAAAATTTTGTATTTTGAAAGAAAAAAACAAGGATTGTTTACTCAACAAAAGAGCTGAAATAATTTCACGATGTCGTCATCGTAACAAATTTCGCGTAAACAACGCAAACAAAGCCATGCATGCACACATTGTCTCCCACACACACCCCCACGCCCCGGCAGGAAGCATATAAGCGGTCATTTCTTTCGATACTTGTAAACTGCCTGATGATTCTTTTACAGATGAAACAGCCTGTTGCAGACAAGTTTTGAGGTAAGCGAAAATCTATAATTTGCTCTGACTATATGTTGTCGAGCACTCTTTGCGTTTCGTAGACCTAAACCTACACGTATGTTAAACTTATATATATATATATTACTGTTTAACACCATGGATCAGGTTTTCCTCTCAAAGCGCCAATCGTTCCGGTGTCCTGGTTGGTTGATTTGCTACTCAAGTGATGCAATTTTGTAGGCGGATATTCACAATTACATAGTTCCATTGATCAGTGCAGACTCTCTTTCCTATAAAGAGCCTGCTCGTGGAATATACTTATTACTTATACTCCTAAATTGTACACAGAATACAAGCTAACTATTTACCTTATTATTCAAAAAAATCCAAACGGCAATAGTTAGCTGCAGGCTTGATATGTTTTCGAGTTCTGAGGAAGGTTGTTCTTCGCTGATATGTAGAGGTCGTGCGTTGAGAGCGATTCCTTGTTCACATTTACCTTCTTCGCTTTTTATGTCTCTGTTATACATATTGGCAAACCTGCCATTTCCTGACCGATCAGAAACTTGTGACTTTGTCATCTGCTCAAAATCATAGTAAAGTAAGGAGTTCCCATTTTGATCTGCAAATGTTAGATATTCCTATGTTAGGTAATTAATTAAGTAAGTATAAGTGGGGGTATATGCTAATCATCATTACTTGCAGCTGCATGTGAGCTGAGATTAATTACGAAGGGCGCAGTTCGACTTGATCGAGTCGAAGGCTTATTAAAGGCGCCTCTGGCTGTCACCGTACGACTCATGTCTGATCAGGAGCTATGACGCGGAAGAGTTAGTTAAGGGCTTAACCAAAACCCAGCCTGCATGTCAACGTTCCTTGTGGGAGGAAACCGGAGTATTCGGAGAAAATCCACGACAAGATACATGATTTTTCAACATAATGCCTCTTTCTTAATAATATTTATAATCAACATCAATACCAGTTTTGGTATATACAGATATCTACATATATAAAAACAACTATATAATAATAATAATAATAATATTGTTAACTATTCATGTGACATACAAATATATAGTCAGAGAACTAAACTAATTAGTAACCTATTTTAAATTTTCAATAATTTTAACAGTATTTCGCAACTAAAGTCATATTATTAAATGTTTCGTCTTGGATAGCCATAGTATTATATATAACCATATAATTAAATGAACAGAATGAATAATGTTTTGGTAATTATTTGATTTATAGAATTTATCTCTAAGATTGGTGAACTTATAGTGTTTCTGCATGACATTAAGGAATTATTTTCGTTCCCAATCTCATCTGGATCGCAATGTTTACATAATCTTCCATTAACTATATGACTGTATGACACATTGCTATATCGACCAGTTTCACCAGGTAAACTATTTTGTAACAGCCTGTCCATGCAGCTTGAAGTTGTGGATTGAAGAGATGGAACATTTCAGAAGCAGAGAGAAAGTGAAAAGCCGCACCCCATAAACTACGTATATAAGACCATTGAAAGTGACAAAATATGCGTTCACTACGTCTGCTGAAATTTCTATACACCTCTAGAACATTTTTTCTCTCAAGTGCACTTAAAGCTACTTAACTTCCTTGTACCCGGCAATAATTAACATGAATAATATATACTTTGAGAACACGCGTGATAACCTTCAAACTTTTGGAAACATTTTACTATACAATGACTAATCTTGTCTTTAACATTTCAAAAAATTTTCATTCTTGAGGAATATACGCATATTTTACACGAGGGATTGATACCTCTCCTGTTAACTAGCATTTATATATCAGGAGGCCAGTTTCAAATAACACTCTTGTTGATAGATCAACCGAAGCCGTCACCGCAACCCCTTTCCAAGGCAACGCAATCACTGAGATTTTAGCTTAATTCCTATTCCAATTATACAGCAGAGCTACACTGAGTTAATTGACATTAACATCTACTGTATATATATCAGCATTCTGCATCCTGCCTCATGATCCTGTTCCTCCTCTATAACTTGAACATAAATTTTAAGGACATTTTAAGGACTATATTATGTAAAGATGTGATTTTAAATAAGAATTGCCAGGAGTTCCATACAAAAATTGAGAATACTACAAATAATAGTGCGTGGGTCAGGAATGGAAACTGAAGCGATTAAATTATTGTATGCCTCTTTATGCCTTTCACCCACTGATGTATCTGCATGAAGAATGTGAGCGAAATGAGAATGAGGAGATTGTGATATAAGTATATATACCTTTACCGTATTCTATATTAATGCAAGGTTCATTAAATTTAAGGACTTTTCATGAACTTAATGTAGATTTCTTAAACAATTAAATTTAAGGTAAAAAATTGAGTACTCTTTCAATAAAATTAAGGTATTTTATTATATGGCTAGTGTTTCTGAGCGGTCCATATGCCAAAATAGAGCATTCTGATTGGTTCCTGAGCGGTCGGAAACCAACAGTACCGCTCAGGTTTGGCGGGAAATTTTGGAATGCATCCGCAAGCGCCGGCTGTTTATCAGTGAATCGAGTGACAGCGAAGACGAATAAATTAAAAACATGTTTAAACATTTTGTTCTTTTTTTCTTGGTAGCCAATAACATTTTAGAGAACAATTTTTTAGCGGGCTTCCTTCGCTGTTCTTAATTAGTCATTTACCGGCTTTATTGAAAATGTTGAATTTTTGTAAACAAGTTCTGATTTATTAAATATAATTTAAGAAGCAATTTGAATTTCTGTTTTTGCTTTTGCCATATATAATAAATAGCTTATTGACTGAGCTTGTTCGGCCAGTACAGGAGGATACTGCAGGTCTCGTTCGTTTTTCGACCGTGCAGTATACTCCTGTACGGACCTCTCACTCAGTCAGTAACATATATTTATGGTTTTTATTATAAGGACCTGTGTAGACCATGACTAAGTTATGGGATAGCGGGCTGCCAAACGTTTTGGTCTTGCCCGTATCCAAAGAAGATATAATTGTAAAACAACAGCAAAGGTACTATATTACCTAAAGATTCTCTTCAAGGGTCCCTATATAATTATTAAGATTATCGGCTAAATATGACTATAATTTTATCTGCAGTGAAGCCAGATGTGCAAAAAGTTGCGGAAGGTTGAAAGTGAAACACTGAAAGTGAAACACAGTCAACACTCACTCAGTCTGACTGGCAGCAAACCTACCCACGCAAAAGCCTGCATGCATGTCGGAAAATTTCCAGTTATTTTGAGGAAGGTTGGGAAAACCCAAAATATTACCGGGAGGAATGTTGAAATCGTTTTGCAACTCTGAGTGAAGCGTTTTTAACTGAACAAATACTATCGAGCGGAACCCGCAGATATATTGAAAAAAAAAGAATTATTATCAAAGAATTATTAATAGTATAGAATTTTCCTGTATAGCCTGTAGGCTATAGAACTTTAATCTAGTCAACCCACGCACATTGTGCGTAAGTATACTGCCACAATATCATACATGGTGCTTCGTCTCACTAATATAATAAATGTAAACAATTACTTATACAATGTAGTTGATATCGATCAAAAGAGCTCATATAAAGAATGAGATAGTTGAACGGTAAACGTGACTTAATGTTAAAACAATAAGGATATATTTCGGAATGTTGCGGTGCGTATGTATCATGTATACCTTTCACCTCTTCGGCTGAATATAAAAATATATATAATAGATTTGAAGATTTGAAGATTTGTAATCCAGGCAATATATATATACATATATATAGTTCTTGATATTATAATTTCGCCCTGTATATGCGAGAAGAGTGCATGCTTCCTGTTTAACCTTTCAAAAGGCCGCGGTACTCCAGTTTCCTCTTGTTGTTGCACTGAACCATCATTAGGGAAGGGTCCTGTCTGCATGCGCCTCCAAGGAAGAGCTACCCAGGTTAACTTATGTTGGTACAGTTAAAATAGTTTGGTTCTATATAAACATTGTATAAGAGAAACTACCCTCAAAGAAATCTATTACTTAACGTGAAGCAAGTAATAACATGCCTGTTTGGTGGTATCGTCTTTTAAAGCTTCTATAAATCGTTGTATATATAGTCAGTGACAAAGTAAATAATTTAATCTCTGTTAAGCGGACAATATATATTCACGAAACTTAGTAACTAAAAATAATTCTTAACTTGGCAATTAGGGAATCCTTGAACGAGAATCTTAAAAAAACTGAGAATCATCAAAAAAATCGCGAAACCCTGCCAAATTTGTATAATCTTTATTAAATCTTGAAATACGAAAAATCATAAAATCCCTAAGAAAAATCCCAGAACAACGTTAACTAAAAATCTCGAAATCTCTTGCAAAATCCCTGTTAAAATCCCGAATATCTCCTCAAAGTTCCCAAATCGAGCCGAAAATGTTGTTCTTATCCGCTGAAATTTCGGAAAAAAACATATTTCAGGGATTTTAAGAAAAATCCCAGAAAACAACATATCCCTAAAATCCTCGTACGCTCTTTTCAGAGTCGGTAATACACCCCTCGCAGGGAAACATGAAAATGGATATAAATATCAGTTGAACCATCCACTTACTGTGGCAGCTGAATTGCCGGTATGCTTAAATTTTTACTAACTGGGTAAAACCACGTTCAAAAGACCGTTTAAAATTTGTATTATGCTCCTTACAATTGATTTTTTTACAACTTTCAAATATTTGTTCGAATGAAAACAACGCTTGGACTTAAAATTCCTTTCATAAAAAAATCATTTAAATTTTAAAACGTCGAATCGACCACATTTTTTTTAGGAAATTTTCTATACGAGGTGGAGAACAATGCTCATGGCATAAGCAACTTGAATATATAAACGACCTCAAAATCGCGGAAATTGTTCTTCGTTTAAAAAGTTAAGTTGATGGGAGACCTTTAGAAATTTCGCTAAATTGTATCATAACAACGCTTTAGAAAGTCATGCACACCAGCTGGGATTGACTATATGCTTTCAAGTCGTTAGGTATAGTTAAAACATTACACTGTCACTGCACTGAATATTTAATACACACATTATCGGTTTCCCTTAATATCAATCCAAACATCTGTGTAGTGAACATAGAGAGATGTTATAGCATGTATACTGTTTAAAATTGACCTGCCATTTGAATTTGAACGCTCAGTGTATCGGATCTGATACTACACGAATTGAGATACGGCTACCGAGTCAACATGCAGGGCCGGGCACATTGAGTTCACTAAAATCTCATTTAAAATTATCAACTAATTCAACTTAACCCCGGTCAAACGAGAATAAGAGTTTATGAGAGGCAATGAGAATTGTAACTTTCGCTCGCGTTTGACCGCCAACTTTCATGCACTGGTTCAACATTTGAGCTGGCTCCCAACATTTTGGCGAGAGATGCCGAGAGGTTTTGCTCGTTTGACCGGTACGCGCGGTAATATCCAGGCAACTCTCATGCGACTCTCATCCTCGTTTGACCGGGGCATGAGAGTTGATGAAACTTTCATGCAAACTCTCGCTTGCCAACTCTCATCATGATCAACTCCCATCCTCGTTTAGCCATTGATTTATTCTTGTGATCGCACTGTGCTTCAACCCTATTTCAGAGCCATCATATAGATCACGCAACATCATATAACATAAATTATATGTAATATATATCAGTTGAAGGATCTATAACAACCTAACAATTATAAAAGAATCTCGACGATTCGAGCGAAGGCCCTATTTGGGTAATAAGATTCTTCGATCGTGAATATTGCTGATCGCTACCTACGTTGGAACCAAACACTCAAGATAACATATACAGCTTACCATGACGTACTTGACCAAACACACAGATAAGATCGCATGCGATGAGCGCTATTACATTGATAACCAACGAATTCCAGCCAAGATTTTTTGCCATTACCTCTGCCTGTATTTGAAGTCAAACTGTGGAACGTATCGGACCTATTTTTGCTTATTCTTGATTATCCCACTGCCATCTTCTTATAAGCATTTCTAAAGTGAAATAAATGTCGAAATATTTTATAAACTTGTGTTTGGCATCGTCATTTAATTGATAATGAATTGCTCGCTGAAGTATATACAGTATTGTTGCCTGCGTGTGAACATACATATAACTATGATAAGATTTGCATGACATAAGGTCATTGAGAATGATATTGTCATATTAAGTATTACTTTCTAGTGCTAAACAAAGAAACACTTGAATGACGTGATTTTATATTCAAATTGTAAACTCGAGGCTATAGGAGTATAACGTCATCAATTCGCCATCTCGCTATCAACATGTTTTCTGGCAACAATGAACCCCAGAATTGAAATGTTAACAGATAGGTCGCGAGTTAAATTAACGCGTTTGAATATTCACTTTTTTGGATGCATTTGATTGGAATTTGCCACTATACTAGAAAACAATTAGAAATTCCAGTAAAATGTATACAAATATTTAAAACGTTGTAACTCACGACCGAACTGTCCAAACGAAGTGATATTTCGGTATACAGACCAATTCGAAGTACAATTCCGGGATATTGATAACGCTAATTCGTTTTGGGGAATACAAAGTTTCATATTTCTCGATATAGTAAAGTCGTTGTTTGCACAGAGTATCTAAGCCTTCTAAGGGGCTGATTACATGGAGAGTTTTCAGCCAGGGCTAAATTTCAACGCGGTTAACCGAGCTGAAATTGTTTCACAATTATACATGGCAAGCTTTGGTATTCCTATATCCAGGTCTTTTCTATATTTTTCCTTAAGTAGTTACATCCTTAATGGATACTTAATGCATGGAGACATCTGCATGCATGGGTATACAAAATTATATTTGTTGTCTCCGCGCTGTGCTGCCAAAGAATATAAAAGTGAATTTGAAAATTCGTGGCTATTTGCCTGACACAGATGTGTATATGTGTACTGATTGATTGTAACTTTATTTCACCTGCCATGCCAGGCCAACAGTCGTTTTCGATATGCGTTAGTTATATATAATATTAGATAGTGTTTAATATGGAGCCGTTCATGAATTATGCACTGATTATAATTTCACCTAAGTTACATGCGAGAAGAGTACATCCATGCAGTTTGACTCAACCAAACAAGCACTGCAGATTGGATGAATAGATCCAGTTTCCCAAGGTAGTTTCACAACTTCGTCTCAGGCCACTTTTCGGGCGGTTTTGTTAAGTACATTTCAATAAATCTAGTATACATACATCGTTTACTTTTCTATTAGCTTTCTTTTCATGTATTATTTGTAATTTTAAATTTATTTTCTACAAAAATATCCAGTCAATTTTCAGTCGATGTCTAAATAAAACAAAGCCTGTCGCGGGTAACCAATAAAATACATAACACAATAAACACCATAACAAAACAAAGTCTATATATAAGATTAAAAACATAGTTACTAGTATAGGAACTCTGAACAAAGCATCCCTCTTATTTTGACGGCTTTTTCAATCATATTTCAAGACAAATCGGAAAAATTAAGAAATTAAGAAAAGTCACATGTCTTGGATAGGTAATCTTTCCGAAGGAACTGGATTAAACTACAAATATGACTACGATCACTTTAGTCAGTTTAGTTTATAATATAATAGTTCATCATGCATTACAATAGAGAAAATCATGTTCATGTAGATTGACTTTTAATTTTAATTTATAATTTTTCTTAAAACAGTATTATGGGGACGACCCTTTAACTTAACATTTACATTTTTTACTTTAAGATAGAAACAAGAAATAAATATATATATATATTGATATATTAATAAGGTTCGAAGTCTTTAAATTCTTGGTTGATTCATTTATTACTCTACAATATTGTTTCGTGAGGTTCAAAGACCTCACTCGTCAGGAGTGATTACTGAATGAATATAACAGTTGAGTGCGCGCGGAGTTTGCTACGCAAGCGGGAATTCAAACCTGCCGCTTACGTGCGTCTCACGTGTGCATTCATCTGGGACTAATTGTATCTCAACAATGACTTCTTCCTATGCCTACATGATGATACGAGTTCGTTCCTTTTGTTAAGTGTACATCGGTATGGCTGGTAAATAATGACATATTTCTCTCTAAGGCACAAATTACATCGTTTGCTTGCACTGTTGTAAGATTTTGCTTTCGAAATAATTTGCCACGAAATTTCGTGGTTTACGTCATTGTCTTTGAGAGTCCAAACGTGTTTACTCAGTTCTGTTGAGTTTCTCAAAGATGGGCGATGATGGAATGAGGCGGTGTGGTTTCTGTATCTAGTTTTAAATTCATTATCAGTGAGGCCTACGTATGTTTCACACGTGTTGTTATTCTTGCGTTTTACACATGCTTGATATACCACAGCCGATTGAAGGCATTTTCCGCGAAGGGGGCATTTCTTCTTGTCACGGCAATTACATGACTTATTGCTTTCTTCGTCTTCGGGCTTGTTGTTGTTGTTGTTGTTGTTGTTGTTGTTGTTGTTGTTGTTGTTGTTGTTGTTGTTGTTGTTGTTGTTGTTGTTGTTGTTGTTGTTGTTGTTGTTGTTGTTGTTGTTGTTGTTGTTGTTGTTGTTGTTGTTGTTGTTGTTATTGTTTGTTGTTGTTATTGTTATTGTTGTTGTTATTGTTGTTGTTGTTGTTATTGTTGTTGTTGTTGTTGTTGTTGTTGTTGTTGTTGTTGTTGTTGTTATTTGTTGTTGTTGTTGTTGTTGTTATTTGTTGTTGTTGTTGTTGTTGTTGTTGTTATTTATTTATTTGTTGTTGTTGTTGTTGTTGTTGTTGTTGTTGTTGTTGTTGTTGTTGTTGTTGTTGTTGTTGTTGTTGTTGTTGTTGTTGTTGTTGTTTTTGTTGTTGTTGTTGTTGTTGTTGTTGTTGTTGTTGTTGTTGTTGTTGTTGTTGTTGTTGTTGTTGTTGTTGTTGTTGTTGTTGTTGTTGTTGTTGTTGTTGTTTTTGTTGTTGTTGTTTTTGTGTTGTTGTTGTTGTTGTCGTTGTTGTTGTTGTTGTTGTTGTTGTTGTTATTGTTGTTGTTGTTGTTGTTGTTGTTGTTGTTGTTGTTGTTGTTGTTGTTGTTGTTGTTGTTGTTATTGTTGTTGTTATTTGTTGTTGTTTTTGTTGTTGTTGTTGTTGTTGTTGTTGTTATTTGTTGTTGTTGTTGTTGTTGTTGTTGTTGTTGTTGTTGTTGTTGTTGTTGTTGTTGTTGTTGTTGTTGTTGTTGTTGTTGTTGTTGTTTTGTTCACCTCTATGGTAATTCGTAGGCCGTGTTCTTTGAATATGGAGCTGATCTTATTCTTGGTTCTCTCGGTTTCTTTTGGCGTGGCGTCGGTAACAGCCAAACCATCATCTCGGTATAGACCAATTCTGTTCCCGTGTAATGGATGGAGTTGCGATAGTAGGAAAGCGCCGACTAGGTCGCATGTTTCTGCGCCATCAAAGCTCCCCATGGTGACGTCAAAAGGGCTAGTCGTGTTCTTCTTTTGCCATTCTTGTTTCTTATTGTTGAGGAGTGAGTTCTTCGCCTGTATGATGATGTTTCTTTCGTCTTCTGTTATGTTGTCATATTTTGAGGCGAAGTTCAGCGCTTTCGTCAAAAGCTCCTCCTTGATGGCCGGGCAGAATTTCACAATATCAAAACAGATGAAATTGTGTTTCTTTTTGCTTTCGATGGAGTTGAACCAATTAATGACCGAAGAGGTGTTCTTCCATTGGTTTATCTTAGTGGCTGCTATAATCTTTCTGTTTATTCTATCCAGTATCTGTTTGCTGATTTTGCCGATCTCTGATTTGGTGGGATTTATTAGTCTGCAAGTAAGTTTGTTTACAAAGTTAGGTTTATGGTCTTTCAGTGTTATAAACGCTTCTTTTTTTGCGGCGATGTCTATTCTATCGTCCATGTCTAGTTTAGTGGCGATCCTTTTATCTTCCTGCTGGATTTTACGTGCTATTGTGTCAGAGGACTTCTTATATGATTTGGTGATGTTTTTGTCAATTAACTCGTTGTATTTAGCGGGCTCCATCTTGTAGAAGTTTGTGGTTTTATCTGCAGAGACAAATAGTTTACTGTCATTATTGATGAACTTGACATCTTTTTTGAGGTTGTTTAAAAAGGAATCATTTGTTGGTTTGAACTGTATGTTTTGGGTGATATCTAGAATTCCGTCTAACACCTCTTCGGTCATTAATTGGTTCAACTCCATCGACAGCAAAGAGAAACACAATTTCATCTGTTTTGAAATTGTGGAATTCTACCCGTCCCTCAAGGGGGGAGCTTTTGACGAAAGCGCTGAACTTCGCCTCGAAATACGACAACATAACAGAAGACGAAAGAAACATCATCATACAGGCGAAGAACTCACTCCTCAACAATAAGAAACAAGAATGGCAAAAGAAGAACACGACTAGCCCTTTTGACGTCACCATGGGGAGCTTTGATGGAGCAGAAACATGCGAGCTAGTCGGCGCTTTCCTGCTATCGCAACTCCAGCCATTACACGGGAACTGAATTGGTCTATACCGAGATGATGGTTTGGCTGTTACCGACTCCACGCCAAAAGAAACCGAGAGAACCAAGAATAAGATCAGCTCCATATTCAAAGAACACGGCCTACGAATTACCATAGAGTTGAACAAAAAAGTCGGAAACTTTCTGGACGTCACTTTCAACCTCACCGAGTGTACATACAGCCCCTATGCAAAACCCAACAACACTCCGCTATATGTACACCGACAGAGCAACCATCCACCTTCTATCATCAAAAATATACCCGCAGGCATCAACAGACGTCTTTCGTCCATATCATCAAACAAGAAATCTTTCGATCTTGCCGCACCACCCTATCAGAGCGCACTGAATGCGAGCGGATACAACCACAAACTTGAGTTTGAACCTAAGACCACAAACAAAAGAAAAAACAGACCGAGAAACAACATCCTGTGGTACAATCCCCCGTTCAGCAAGAATGTCGAGACCAATGTTGGCAAGAAATTCCTTAGCCTTGTTGATAAATGCTTTCCAAAAGGCAACAATCTCAGAAAAATATTCAACAGAAATACCATCAAAATCAGTTACAGTTGCATGAACAACGTCAAACAAATCATCGACGCCCATAATAAGAAACATCTAATGGACCACAACAACAACAACAATAACAACAACAACAACAACAAGCCCGAAGACGAAGAAAGCAATAAGTCATGTTTTTGCCGTGACAAGAAGAAATGCCCCCTTCGCGGAAAATGCCTTCAATCGGCTGTGGTATATCAAGCATGTATAAAACGCAAAGATAACAACACGTGTGAAACATACGTAGGCCTCACTGATAATGAATTTAAAACTAGATACAGAAACCACGCCGCCTCATTCCGGAACCCATCTTTGAGAAACTCAACAGAACTGAGTAAACACGTTTGGACTCTCAAAGACAATGATGTAAACCACGAAATTTCGTGGCAAATTATTTCGAAAGTAAAATCTTACAACAGTGCAAGGAAACGATGTAATTTGTGCCTATGTCATTATTTACCAGCCATACCGATGTACACTTAACAAAAGGAACGAACTCGTATCATCATGTAGGCATAGGAAGAAGTCATTGTTGAGATACAATTAGTCCCAGGTGAACGCACACGTGAGACGCACGTAAGCGGCAGGTTAGAATTCCCGCTTGCGTAGCAAACTCCGCGCGCAATCAACTGTTATATTCGTTCAGTAATCACTCCTGACAAGTGAGATCTTTGAACCTCACGAAACAATATTGTAGAGTAATAAATGAATCAACCAAGAATTTAAAGACTCCGAACCTTAATTAATATCATCGCTCTACAATAGTATTGAGCACTGTCTGATAGAAATTATCGAATACTTATTTATTTATATATTTATATTTGTATATTTGTTTATCTTAAAATATATCTATCGCTAATTAAAGTTTCATGCCTCTTGCAAGGCAATCATCAGGCGATTAAAATTCAGTTAATGCGCCGTCAAAGCTGCCCATGGAAACGTCGAAGAGGGAGTTGTTTTCTTGCGCCAAGTTGAGTTTACCGTTGAAGAGGAGGGTATTTTTTGCCTGAATAATGATGCTTTTTTCATTCTCGGTTATCACGTCGTATGGCGAGGCAAAGGATAGGGCTTGTTTCAGCAACTCTTCCGATATGGGTAAAAATCTACTACATCGAAGCTGATGAATGAGCGGGTGGATTTGTCTGGCATATTGTCGAACCACTTGATAACTGAATCTGTGTTTTTCCACTGATTTAGTTTGGCAGACTTCACGATTTTCGAGTTGATCCGTCGAAGGATTTGTTTGCTGACGATACCGATTTCCGATTTTGCTGGATTTATCAGTCTGCACGTGGGGTTGTTGTGAAAATTAGGCTTGTGGTCTTTCAAAATAATAAACGAGTCTTTTGTAGCTAGGGAATCGATGCGGTTGTCAAGGCCGATGCTCTTAGCGACTTTCTTCTCTTCGGATATTATTTTGCATGCGGTATTCAGTGGTGCTTTCTTGTAGGCTTTGGTTATTGCATTGTCGAGTAATTTGTTGTAAGCGGGGCGTCTATAACCGGTAAAAAATTGTTGTCTTGTCAGCTGCGATAAGTAGTTTGTCGTTAGTCCTAATATTGGTCAAGTCCTGTGATAGTTCTTTCTGGAATTCGTTGCGATCTCTTTTTAATTCAACATTCTGGATAAGCGTGAGCATTTTCTCTTCGAATTGGTCTAGTTCTTTAACCGGTGCATGGCGGGGATTTTGTTGTTCGGAATCCAAATGTCTCATTGGTGGGAGATTGACTTGGGTTCCGCTTTCCATCTAATGCGTCGTAGAAAAGATTCTGTTTTTTCGACCAAACATTTCAAGTATTCCTTAGGCTGCGCGATTGGTATGTTCTTAGTGGAGTATCCAAGGTTGACGGGTTCCATATTTATTCGTAGAGTGCTCAACAATAACTAGGAGCGAAATAGACAAGTATCGAGTTTAGAATCATATGAGTAGAGTGCTCAATACCGAGCTAGGTAGAGTGGATATAACACAAAGGACAAACTTGAGTCACTTCATTTAAACTTTATTCACTACAAATTTGTTTCGTATAGCAAGCAAAGCTTGCTACACTCATCAGGTGAAATGTTTGACGTCTGCTAAACCGTCATCTCTGTACAGACCGATATCATTGCCGTTTCAACGATTTCACCTGATGAGTAATACGAAACAAATTTGTAGTGAATAAAGTTTAAATGAAGTGACTCAAGTTTGTCCTTTGTGTTATATATATATATATATATATATATAACATATACTGCATAACTGCATGAAACTTAAAGTAGCAACAAAAACTGTTTTAAGATTATAATAAATATTGCTCTACAAATGATTTTGTGTTGAGCACTCTTATCTACTACAATCACAACACAGATATTGTATATATATATATATATATATATATATATATATATATATATATATATATATATATTATAATTCACTTTAATTCACTACAAATCTGTTTCGTATGGCAAGCCGAGCCTAATTCAAATTTCTTAGCGTTGAAAAATCAGTTGCAATATTCACCTGATGAGTGTGGTAGGCTCGGCTTGCCATACGAAACAGATTTGTAGTGAATTAAAGTTTTAATGAAGTAGTTCGGGTTTGTATTTTATTTTGTTTTACTATTTCGCTCTGCCTTGGTATTGAGCACTCTATAGTCTATATGATTTTGAACTTGATACTTATATTCATATATATATATATATATATATAGTCAAATCTGCAGACATGCATGTTTCGCCGTTCAACGGCTCGTCAGTGCAGCTTGTAACGCAGTCTACATGCGAGTGACTTCGTACTTATACACCATACTCTTGCCCTCACCAAGCGCATGTGGTACAATACTCAGACACATACGCATCCAGACATGCGTGAAGTGTCTTTTGGTTCACGAAATGCCAAAGAGTGCTCGATATCATATATAGATAGACCAAATACATAGTTTTTCGCTTACCTCAAGGTATCCACTACAGCCTGTTTCACTCAATAAGCGATCATCAAGTGGCTCGCCACGAAAATTAACTATTTAACAATTAGATTATGAGCTCAAGATTTCTATGAGGTGACAACAAAACAGAAAGGAGCTATATAGTCATAGGCTACTTTATAGGATACCATTAACCAGCTAAGAATATTAAAATTGGGTATACCCACCCGCATAGCGGGACCAAATCGGCATGCTGGCTACGCCACTGCTACCGAGAGATCTCGAGTTTCGTTTAACATATTAATCCCCGAGCCGGCGCGAAGCGCCGTGCGAGGGTACTAATTCCGCTCGGATATTTACACCCGGGTGTGTGAAAACATTGTGGAATGCAAAGTTTTCCGCCATTTTTTTTGTCATGGACTCGACGGTTTTGTAAGTTATGCGCATGCGCGAGTTCAAGCCGAGAGAAGACTTCCTTTTTGCAAACTTTTTTCAAAAATAGTTTTGCACTCATTTTATAAGCAAGTCTCTATGTAAGTCAGTTTATATGTTAAGTCTCCAAAACAAGATAAATGAAAATTATTTAGAGGACAAATTAACAAGAGGAAAAACAGTCGAAAGACCGAAAAAGGAGCGCTTTAAACGGGCAAGTGTCTATTTTGCATGCTTGCTTTGCCGATTTATAGCATGCATGCAGTATAGTTTGTGAATTTGAAAATGTGTAGAGCATTCTGTGTGGTCAATACAACATTGATTGATCTTAAGAGTATTTTAGTATTGATTCAAATACGTTATAGAAAAATAAAAAGCATATTACATCTCAAACACTTCATTTCAAAAGCAAGGGCGAAGTATAAAAATAGGTACGCTAAGCGTACATGTATCTGCTCATGGTGATGCCACAGTTGCCCACGAAGGAGTAATATTCAACAATAGGCAATTTTGTAATTACGGGCGCCATTTTGCAAAGGGGACAAACACAATAAAGCAACAATAGCATGACTCTAGGGACAAGTATTCTCATTGGGGCGAGGTGTATATAGTTACTACGGCTGGCAGAGCCATAGGTTTAATATGCCCCTGTCTGTTGTTTTCGTCATCGTCGTCCTCGTAGTTTTTTGGGGGTGTCACAAACTTGCACTCCCACGGTCACCCAAGTCACCCGCACAAAACGCATGCAATTTTCTTGTCAATCTTGTGTGCATCTTTATAGAATACTTGCGCATTTTGAGTTACGTACTTGTGTTTTAACCAGATCAATAACGCATAAGGGAACGATACGATAAATGCAATACGAACGAGAAACGTACAAATCATGCTGATATTCGTCACGCACTATGTAAAATATTCGACATACTTCAGTCTATATGAGGGTAATATATTTCCAACAGCAAAAATTGCGCCTTCAAGACTTGACGATCGTAAAGCGCATCGCTCTAAAACATCAATACTCTACAATAGTTCGAGCGAACCATACGTGGTTATTTATTTGTATTTGTGGGAAACTAAAGAGAAACTAGAAATCAGTGTTGAATATAATTCAGACATAAACGCGCAATAACGAGCTCTATTTATCATAGTTCAAGGGTCAGGCGGTCAGCTGTCACATATTCTTGAAAATTATTACACTGTAAACGGGTCAAGTTTTTACAAGAAAACCGAAGAGCTTAGTTCTCCCTACGTATTGCAATATTTTAAGACAATCCTATAGCTCCTCATTATTATACTTCGATTTGACCCAAACGCTTGAACAGACTCGATATCAGTATTCAGCGAGACGCATTCCTGACGACAAATAATATGAGGGATATTATATTTCCAACAACAAACATTGCGCTTTCAACACTTGATTCGGCGTATCGCCCTATTACATCTATACTCTACAATAGTTTGTGCGAACGTACCTACGTGGGTATTTATTTGTATTTGTGGGAAACTCAAGAGAAACTAGATATCAGTGTTGAATATAATTGAGACATAAACGCGCAATAACGCGGAGCTCTATTTATTAGACTAATTAGAGTTCAAGAGTCAGCTATCACATATTCTTGATGATTATTACACTGTAAACAGGTCAAGTTTTTATACGAAAACCGAAGACGTTAGTTATCTCTACATCTTGCAATATTTTAAGTTGATCCTATAGCTCCTCATTATTATACTTCGATTTGACCCAAACGCTTGAACAGACTCGATATAAGTATTCGGCGAGACGCATTCCTCACGACAACAGTGGAATACGCAAGACATTTAATCGCGTGCACGGCGCACGTATTGGTCAAACGTTGGCAGACCAATTCAAATGAGTAACAAATGTATATATATATATATATACATATACAATTATACAATGTTTTATTTTTAATATGTTGTAGTATTTCTTATATACCTTAATGGCTTAATCTTCGACAGTTGACTGTTTAACTGTTTAGTTTGATAGTTTCTCCTTCAGAAATAGAACAACTACATTTGACATTGGCCACATATTTTAAAGCATGCGTTCTAGTCGATACTTTCGTATTGAAAACCTTCGTATTTCCACGTTTTTATATGAATTAACGACGTTTTGTCAATTTATCTTGACATTTCAAAACATAAGCGCCATGTTGAATTTAAGATCTAGCCTGCGAACAGGAAAATTGAATGATATAATGGCCTTGGGGAACATTACGTCATTGCATTGTAAGCCACTTGCTGATTGGTTATCAATTTAAATAAGCTCGTCGCTGAATGGCTATAAGCTAACAGCAAACAGCTAACAGCACGATGGCAATATATCTGCATTCGCAGATACAAAAATACTGCTCGAAAAGTAGGTCTAAGGTTGAATGTTACAGTAAGTCAAAGCTAAAAGAGTACATAATAGCATACCCACTTTATATAGTTGGGCTTTTAGTTGGGCAATTGATAATTTTATAGTTAAAAACAAAATAACAATATTTTGTACAAATTAAAATATAAAAAATATACAGTGTTGCGTGTTACCATGGTTACATTGGTCGACTCAGTACTTCATGTTACAATAACTTTTGGGGAGTAAATTGTTTTGTTCAAATGGGCGAGGGGATTCTGCATGCATGTATTTCTAGTACATACTAGAAGTTACTATCGCAAGTGAAGTGCTGCGAGTTGCGACCATTTACTATTTAGTAGTAAAATACTTGTAATCGCGCGAAGTATTTTCAATTGAAGAGTTTAAGCATGCGACGCTTTCCTCAACATGGACATCACGCATCTTTAATGCTCAGTTTTTGTAGGCGTGATGTCAGTGTTGAGACGTCAAGTAAACTCATGTGGCACAATAGTGTCAAGTGTCATACAACCCGCAACCCCCAACAGAGCAGAACAATACATCAATATTAAGATTTAAGATAAAGTACTTATTACAAGTGCGTTCTTCTAGTGGTTCGCAAGTCTCAAAAGTCTATGCATGAATTAGATCATTAACATTGCTCGTCAATAGATCATATTGAAGTTTGATTTGTCAATCCAACCCCAACAGAACATCAACATTAAGATTTAAGATAAAGTACTTATTAAAAGTGCGTTCTTCTAGTAATTCGCAAAATGACTCATATGAAACTTTTAATTGTTTGGCATCTTTTAAAGGCATTCACATACATCTTGTCGCCTTCTATCAAAATTTGGTCGACAGTACAAGCATTCCATTGTTCTACCGGCCATGTGTTCGCACAAAGCAAAGCCAAAAGACTCATATAAGTACACTGTCTGCCCCTTGAAATTTTCCTAAATATTTTGTCCCCTTGATGTATACTACCAGTACCAGCAACATGTAGAGTTTAATTTGACATATTGATTAGAAAAATACACTTACATCTCTTCAGTGATCAATAGTCTGCCCTCAAAAGCCTTTGTGGCCTTGATATATACTTCCAGCAAGAAATAGAGTTGGGTTTGATATAATAGTATGGTAGAAAAACACACTTACTTCTCTTTACAAAATCAATATAACACAGCGCTAAACAATGCCAACTTGCCAAGAAAAGCGTCGAGGAAGAAGAGGTGACGCCTCACGGTGTTGCGTAGCGCACAATTTAATAATGTTCGCCGCTTATCGGTAGTCATTGCGTATACCAAAGATCATTGCCCACGAAATGAATCGAGAATCGAGATTGCGAACGCATATATACTCAAGAGATCTCGTTAAGATTAGTGAGCTACTCGCCTTACGGCTTGCAGCAATAAATTGCGGTCGGCGGTCGCCGTGCAATTCTTACGATTTGTCATGTTACGGCTAAATTATCAATATAATTGTATGTGTATACTCTGAAGTATACATATACATTACTTCGACATATATATTAGTAATTATGCGGTTCAAGTGAGGCCAGTGGTCTAGTCTTAAAATCTGAAATCTAGAAACCTATCATTTATAAGTATAAAACTGATTTCAGATTTTTATACTCAGTATCTAGAGTGTAGGAGTATATTATATACTGTATAGACCACTTGCCTTGTTTACGTTTTTCTGGCAGGAAAAAGTGTTTTATAGCTCCAAGCAGAATTTCGTTATTGTCATATGCATTGTTGAATCACAACGGAGAACATCATCTTTTGTATAATCGGAATTTGCCTGCCAGCAAAATGTAAACAAGGCAAGTGGTCTATATAGGTTTGCCAATTCGTCCTGTATATATATATTAAACAGGAAACTCTGCATAGCGCCTCAGCTTGAATATTATATTCTTTAATCATGCTATATATACTGAAAGACAACTTATAATCCTACGTGTTTCAGATGTTTATTCGCTCATGCCAACCAGTCCAGGTTTAATAAACCGATCACATGACACAGTGCAAGTTTAAAGTACAAATGCCAAATGAACAATTTCAACACGTTCGAAAGTCATGCATAATTGCTTTAAAACTACTTTCAATGACAACCGAAGATACTCTATATTAAGCCCTTTATTACATACTGATATTATTCTTCGTTAGTCTAATAAGGACATTCTTACCTCTGAGTGAGTTCATACTGTTCAACATTACTAAATTGCCATGCCCTTGTTTCTAGTGTTATTAGACGCATACAGTCACAGAATTATATGTTTATGTTATATAATATATTCATACAAAGGCAAGCGGTGTTCAATTAGGGCTGCGGGCAAAACGTCAAAATTGAAATGCATATTTTTTCGGGAGTGTGAACCGCAGATAACATCAATGTATTATCATAGTATTATAAAGAGCTCTATGCAATTATTCTGAAGAGTGAAGACTGATAATACCTGAATTAAACATCTGTATATATGTTCCCGGTCAATGTACCAAATTATAGCTCAATGGCAATGCTTCTAATACTGTATAGTTAAAAAGTGAGCTTGGTATTGTCAAAGCTCCTGCGGCTTAATGAATCATGCATCTAAACATTGGATGTTTAATTCATTCAATGCTCATATGAAAAGAGCAACGTTTTCAATATTTAAACACTGACAATTCGGCATGCTGGAAAAGACGGAGTGCGGAATGCGGAGTACGGAATGCCGAGTATGTCAAAAGTCTTTTATGCTACGCAGCCGCTGATGAAACCTATAAGACTGGATAAACCATCTGTTTGAATTCAGTGAGCCAATTTTCAGGGCAGAATATCTACACTCTAAAACACTCTGATTAAAATTTCCTGGTTAACCCAAAAATAACCTAATATTCCTGGTTAAATTGTCCTGGTTCTTATATTTATATTTTAAGGAGATAAATTTACGCAATCGCGTGTAACCACTTTCCTGGTTGAAACATATAATCTTATAAATATTCGCAAAAAACCCCAAAATGGCGTATTGCTGTTTTTGTCTTGAGCAAAAGTAAAAAACTATGCCAAAAATTGTACAAAAATTAAAAGGGAACCACAATATTAAATTTAGGTAAGAGAATCTATTATTCTTTTAATGTTTTTATTTTAATTATTAAGTGAGTCGAGTGACGAGTTTCAACTTAAAATATTGTCGAACCAGGTATATGTATTTAATTCATTTATGAAATAAGTAAATCAATATGAACTGTTCGTATCTTCCAATTCCAATTGCAATAAATTTTCTCCGCTTACAGTACATGCAGTACACAAAACGACGAAGAATGGGCCAACCAATACATTAATATACAGACAGTAATCAATCAAAATGTTTAATCATGCATGCACTCCATGGAGTAGAAATACAATTTTTGTGAAAGTAATCCCGCAAGTATTTAAAATTTTTTAATATTTTACACACTACGGTAATGTACTACGTACACTACACACTTAATGTATACTTTGAATAAAAAAAAAAATTGTGTAAAGATTAAAGTAATGGTATTGCAATTGAGTATTGTTTCAGACTTTCACTATAACTACAAATAGATTTTGTATGTGAAATATGAACTGTTTTTCTTCTGCATTATCTAAATAGTCTTGTATTAAATTCCTGAATTCCTCAAAACCTACTTAATTATATTTAAATTCATTAAAATTTGCATAATTTTGTAATAACTTGAAATTTTTATGACAAGGTTTAATATTGGGTGTTTCCTAACCTGCTGGGGGCGGTTGTATCAAGGCCGGATAGCACTATCCACCGGATAGCGAATTTTTCGACTGTTGTAAAAGTGCTCCAAAAGCTATAAAACTACGAATGTAGACCCCACAATTAATAAAAAGAAACTTTAACTTATAAATGCTAAGGTTTAATCTAGATTATACAAATCAACGGACAATTTTAGGAAGGTTGGAAGATTCGCTATCTGGTGGATAGTGCTATCCGGCGTTGATACAACCGACCCCTGATCTTTAGGCCAATGGTGGCGCCAGGAATTCCCTGACAAGGGGGCTTAGGTCCCTGACAGGGAGGCTAAAACTAGTGTTCTGTCTGAACCTGGTTAAAATTTAATAAGAAGAGATTTTTAAATCCATCATCTTTTTACAAACCAAATCGTTAGTTCAGTTTAAATTAGTTTTAAGCAAATATTTTTCCTTTGTAGAACTTAGAAAATATAGCTTCCCACACATTTTCTAGTTTTAGAACGTTTTAAACAGTAGATAATCATGACTTTAGGCGGTCATATTGGGTGACCTCATTATTTACACACTGGCAAATTTAAGAAGAGAGGCCATTGATGACCAATTTCTATATATTATGTTTCCTTTCCCACCAATAACCTGAAACTGTAAGAAAATTTTCGAACATGTCAGCAACACCATAGTACGTGCCTATAGATTTCATTTCTGTGGAGACAGAATGGAGCTAGGCTTCACTTAATTAAAATTTTGCCTCACAAAATACAAATTTGGAGATGTTGACCTACGTCTGACTGTCAAATCTCCTCATGACTGACGATGAGTTTTGCAGTTAGCCATGCAGTAACTCTAGGCTTAGATACTAGCTCCACACGATTTTTGGAGTTCGCCTGTAACACTAACTACAGAATTCTCAATTCAACTAAGTTTTTAAATTTTGAAGCGCACATTTTGAATTTGCAGTTTGCTCCTTAGACTATAGAAGTAGCGTCCCTTCATGGCTCCCTAACTTCTGCAGCCATGCCACAGTAGATATGTGGTGGTCACATCAATATGGTCGGCCTTGGCTTCATTTATGCACAGCAGATGCACTATCCAGTTCTAGTTTTTTGATCAGTGAGTTTTATAAATGATCGGATTCCGCATTTTTCATTATGCCTTTGAAAACAGTCTTAACTAATTTCAAAGCCATAGTCAGAGGAATATGATTACTCTTCTGAAAAACTATCTCGAAAGCAACAAATCTGAAGGCCTTTTGTCTAGAATGAATATTATGCATTATTTATAGTCGGATCTCTTTTAGACGTTAACAAAAACAAGTGCTTGAATATAATTAAGTCTTGTTAAATTGCGTCTCCATAATTATCAACCTGCCCTAATCCATATCTAGCTCAATTTTCAGACGTGGTGGAAAAGACGGAGTGGGGAACACGGAGTGTGGAGTGCGGGGTCTGTGAAAAGGGTTTTTAGGCTATATATACATTAGATTTTTAACCTAGACTCCGCATTTTCCACTTCGCTGGGGTGATTGGTATGGTAAATGCAGACGGACGGTGAAAAAGTTTTCTTAGGCTTATAAGACATTTAACTGTACTCCACATTCTCTACTATGCAGAGGGGGGGGGGGGGGGGGGCATGATAGAAAACGCCGTCTGTAAAAAGTATTAGGTGAGGAAAATGCGGAGTCTAGTTAAAATTGAATGTCAAGTGCCATTAATGATCATGATTACCATTAATGATCTTGTTTACCGTTAATATGATCTTGTTTACCATTAATGATATTGTTTCGGATGACTGTGACATTCGTTTCCGTTGTGGGATATGGAGTGATCTCTGGACAAAAAATTCATCGAGCCTTTAGAATTATGGTTGTTTTTATTTGACAAAAACTTGCTTGAAATAAATGTGATCAAATATATAGTAACAATTTTGTTTAGGAAGAGAATAATACAAAATTGTTGGAAAATTATATGTCATATGACCGACATAATATGCGATTGTCAATATCAGTTTCCGCGAAGCAATTAATTCGATAAAACAGTTCAGAAAACTTTGAGTTCGAAAGCAACAAGTCTAAGCGCCTTTTTTCTAGAATGAATATCACGCATTTATTTATAGTCGGATCTCTTTAAGACGTTAACTAAAACAAGTGTTTGAATATAAGTCTCGTTAAATTGCGTCTCCATAATTTATGAACCTGCTCTAATCTATATCTAGCCCAATTTTCAGATGTGGTGGAAAAGACGGAGTGGGGAACACGGAGTGTGGTTTTTGCTTGCATGTGAAATGTTTGTGAGTTATGGTTAGAAAGCAACATATTTGCGCGTTGTGAAGGAGGAATAATTGCTTACTAAATGCTATATTGCAAGTATTATAGTGAACCGAAATGTACAACCATATTACCAATTGTGGGAGGGGATACAAATAGTGATATTGATACTATGAGGAAAGAACATTTTTTTCATTAGGTCATATATAGACGTCCAGATAAAGTAAACTGTCTATTAGACTTATGCTAAACTCAGTTTCTAACTTATTCCATATCATCAATGAAAACTTTGTGTGAATGAATATGAAAACATATCAAACACTTGGCATAAACAAATTGATCATGATTGGTAACAGGGTTTGCTTTACGAAACGGCTATTCATATTAATATGCAAACATTCTCCGGGCTATCGGAGACGGTTATCAATTGATAGAATAATGTTTCTTTCGAGAGGCTTCGAAATTTCTCAGCAGAAAACTAGTCCTATCATGAAACTATTTCTAGTTCAGTGGCGAATATTCACGTTTATTTAAAAAAAGCGTTTATTTAGTAAAGTCTATACCAGCGAGATTGTCGTTTTGGCGTTGGAAACATAAATATTTTGATGCATTTGTTGCTAATGTAAACTATCACTCGTGAAAAACACAAAAGCTTAATTAATTAAGGAATTAAGTCAAAGGACTTGTTTGGGTGAAATGACCGTTTTATGCTTATTTTGCATTTCATCACAATGGCTAAGCGATGGGCATGGTAAAATTTTCGAATTATAAACTCCTTGTTAGTAATAAATATATTCTCGTACCTAGAAATGTTCAAAGGAAGGAAAAGGGGGGGTTATACGAATAAGAAAATGTATACATTTTTGGAGCAAAATATGAGGCATGACAATTAATACCAGTGTCACCAGTTGGATTCATGCACATATTAATTTTGACAAGACACATATCTACTAGCTATTTTTTACGAATATAGCAACGCTTAACCTAATAAGTTTACAAACATAGACATAGTTCTTACAGAGTTTATATAGCAGAGTGTGAATGCAGTGATTTTTAAGCAAGATTTTAACAAGTTTTTCGATCATAGTTTTTATACAAGCCTTGTATGTAAACACAATTATATGCGTAGGTTGTAAGTTATTAAGTCATTAACGGTGATTAAGATTATCTAGCTAAAAACATTGAATATTTAATACTCTAATGGATAGGACGGGATAATATTGCACAAATCATATACTTGGTGGACAAAACGGGAGAATAATGGACACAGAAAAACAAGCACAATATTTTTAAAGCACATTTATTGCTTAAATCTATTTTTCACAAAGTAAATAAGGTCTGCGTATTATTCTTAAACTCCATCACTCGCGTGAGAGTGTTTATTGTCCGAGTCATCCTCGTAGCTGCTTTTTGTTTCACCTTTTAACCATAACTTTACATTTCTTTAACCCATAATGAGCAAGCATACAGTATCTCGGATATACTTGTTAACTAACCAAATTTCTATGACTATGACTATGACTATGATTATGACTATGACCATGACCATGACCATGACCATGACTATGACTATGACTATGACTATGACTATGACTATGACTATGACTATGACTATGACTATGACTATGACTATGACTATGACTATGACTATGACTATGACTATGACTATGACTATGACTATGACTATGACTATGACTATGACTATGACTATGACTATGACTATGACTATGACTATGACTATGACTATGACTATGACTATGACTATGACTATGACTATGACTATGAATCATTTAAGAGTGAATAATTGAATTCTAAGATTGAATCCTAAGATTGCATCCTTAGATTGAATCATGGAATCCTAAGATTGAATAATTGAATCCTAAGATTGAATCATTGAATCCTAAGAGCGAATCGTTGAACTCTAAGCCCTAACCATATCCTTAGCCAGAACCCTAACGCTAACGCTAATAGTAACGCTAAGTCTAGCTCTAACTTGACTACGACTATAGTCCATGACTATGGTCCATGACTATAGTCCGTGACTATAGTCCATGCCTATGACTATAGTCCATGACTATAATCCATGACTATGACTATAGCCATAGTAATGGACTATAGTCATAGTCATAGTCGCGGTCGCCGTCGCCGTCGCCGTGGCCTTCGCCGTTGCCGTCGCCGTCGCCGTCGCCGTCGCCGTCGCCGTCACCGTCACAGTCACAGTCATAGAAATTAGGTTAGTTAACAAGTATATCCGAGATATTGTATGCTTGAGTTTAAAGAAATGCAAAGTTATGGTTAAAATGTGAAACAAAAAGCAGCAACGAGGATGACTCAGACAATAAATACTCCCAAGCGAGTGATGGAGTTTAAGAATAATACGCTCTTAGAAGCAGACCTTATTTACTTTCACAGCTAAACAGTTACAACTAGTTCACCAGCTTGTTATGGAGTCTAGCGCATCTAGCTATAAACGAAGAGTGGTGTCGACTTGTGCGCGATAAAGGTATACCCGTATCAAGTTCGCTGATCTTAAATTATGCTTGTTCGTACTAGATGATTCTAAGAATCGCTTGCAAGGATGATTGTTCCATGCTTATTTGCCGCTATTTGATGCTGTTGTGAGTTAACAAAGAGAGCACCATATGGAAGGATATAAAACGTATATTCAACTCGTATATATACTCCATATGTGCTAATAATATATTATAAATGCGCAAAAGCTTGGATCTCACAAGGGAACAGTAAAACACGACCGGGGGAAAGGGAAATACCAATGGCGCCAGGGTGGAAGTCGCCTCTGCATGATCTTGAATATGTATAGAAACTTGAAAAGGAATTCAAAAACAACAAAACTGCATGAAAAAGAACTTAAAGAGAACTACAGGAAAAATATACTCCAAGTTCATAACAAATATGACAAAAGACTGGATCTTTAAGGCCGTTCTCCATTACGACCTATTCGAGTCACGTGAATAATTAGTCGCGCAGGCACGCCAAAGAAGGTGATTGTAGTTTACTTTTATGCGTGTCCGCGAGCAGTAAAGCGGACAGAAAACTGTCACGCTAGACACCTACAACGCAAATTGAAACAGGTTCGCTCGGCCCGCAAAGCGACTGTAATGAAAAATCAGTAGATCGAAGCAGCAGAACACAGTGAACTCTTTCCATCCTGGGAAAGCACTGTGCAGAAAAGGAATCGAAGTCGAGCTCTGGAACACAAAATTAAAAAATGTTTTGTCGAAAACAATAAAGGATAAATGCTATTTTATCGAAAAACCTACATGTTTAAAACATTTAGGAAAACTTTTGCTGCGAGATGTACTACGTAACTAAGATCAACATTTCCACACTTTGAATATTCGCGTCTACCTTAAAGCCCCAGACCGTATAGCCGCTTATAATGACTGTATTATTTGAATGCATGGTAGAAACGTTTGTCCGCCAGTGGTTTACAGCGCACTGGCCCACACACACTTTTATAAAAATACACGCAGGAGTACCCAGCTTCTCGCACTTTCCAAGCTATAATTTACCCACCTCGGCCGTCAAGTATACGTATAGATTTTCTGTTGGCAAAAACAATTCACTAGACTTGGTTGGATGGAAATCAAGCAGCTGACATAATGACCAATTAAGCATGATTCTACGTTGTTGTATTTTTCTAGCAGTTACTTTCAGAATTTGCGTTGTAAATGTATTGGTGCATGCGATTTCTGGCGACAAGACGACTTGTAAAATTTCGATTGCTCTTCGCTTCAGAACATCTGCCGTCATATGAAATTAAAAACAAACAGGCAGGAATATACACATTGCACTTAACGAATTCTTACAAATATAAACATAATTTTGCTAAATAAAGCTTCTCTAAGAATCACAATAGATATTAATATATAATTCATGACGCTTGTCCAAAAGGGGCATTAAGTACGCCTCTAAGTACGGCATAGGTTGAAAAACACACGAAACAAAGCGCTTGGCGCCAGTTCAAGATATATGCCAATTTTTTCACGAAACGTCTTTTATACCATCAAAGTATACCGAAAATACAGGTCCTTAATGGAGCAACTGTCGCTTATTAAATATAATCTATTGGTCTATCTAACTTTATCTTAACCTAAACAGAACTGGAAATCAGTTTCGGTTATTTTAAAGCAGTTTCGGTCGAGTAAAAGCAATTATTTGGCCGTGAAATACGTAAATTTTACAGAAAACGATGACTATAGTAAAGATTAACACATTTCAACGCGAACACCTGCTAAACACTATAATACTGTATATTGTTATTCTTATATGCAGCATACTAACAGTTCTCCCCCCCGAATTTCGTGACAAAGACACTACTGCACGGGGGGTGATATTCCGGTAATACGCTGAAGTACAATTGATTATATTAAGTGACTGTTATGCCAAGCAATAAAACTGTTTTTGATATTTTAATAAAAGAAATGTAAACATCACAGTTGCTGTCAGGAACGCTCTTATTATTGATCGAACTGGCGAGAAATTCGTTTAATTAAAATTGACCTACCTAAAAATACTTTTGCAGAGACGCGTCGAAATTTTAATTAACGAGGAATGATAAATTACCAAAGCCAATAAGGAAGTTATTAATGTTTAATTCACAATAAGCAAAATAAAAATTTTTAATGAGTACACATACGTTTTGAAAATGTCTTGTCACATCTGAACTGTTTCAATTCCACACATGAAATAACAATTTCACAATTGTGTATAAATTCTCACATATCAACGTTTACTTCCATACGTGAAAGGATGTGTAAAACTCAAATCTCATGAGAAAATTCTGAATTTCACATGTGAAATATGCATTTCCACATGCGAAATGTTCGGATCCAATTCCACACATAATTTCACATGTGAAAAGTTTTTGGTGTTATTTTAACCAATAAAATGTTGAGCAAATAAGGTATCTGAGACAACCAATTTCAATTAGTTATTCCAACCAAACCGTTTTTACAGTGCAGTGCAGAGATGGGATGAAACATTCATAAGGGGACTCATAAGTCAACAAGGCAGCAAAATTCATGGTGTGCTGTGTGCAAGAGAGGAGGGAGGCTATTAAAAATTACCGTATTTTTTAACTGGAAATAACAACATTCATTCTTTATATTTATACAAATTTGGTCAGTGAATGTCTCCACTCATAAGCATGCTTTCATACTTAGTTCCCGCGCTTCAGCCATTTTTAGTCATACCTAACTTCCAGCCGTACTGATTTGATAATTATTTCCCTAAGGTCCTGATAACCTGTCCCTTAACGAGATTGGAAAACACAAATAAAAGATCAGTAGAACACACCTTATTCGTCGTTATTTCATGTTGCAAGGGTATGACTTCTTCTTCGGTTCTGGGTGCATCTCACATCCACAACATTTCACTGTAAATTTTAGGTCAACATATGTAATAGCCATGCCATATTTATTACACACACAAGTTATTGAGAACTAATATTAAAAATGAGAGTTCTGCATGTGGTAAAATAGGAGCTCGCATTTGGTTATATTTTCACTGGGAGAATGCGATTTTCCGCACTGGAAATAGGATTGGCACCAGCAATTTTACTGCTAGAAATTGCAAATAAGTTGGTCGGTGACTTGAACACAGACAAAATTTTGGCTCAGTAATTATGTTCAGCCCGAAAAAGCCAGACAAACTTTTGTAAAGTTCTCATCCAATTTTCATCCAAATTGAACCAAAATTTATTCTATTTGTCCTTGACCTATGGCCATTAATTCCACGTAATTTTCGTTATAAAACGTTCTATATATTTCTTGAGTTATCGCACTCACAAACGCACACACGCACACACACACATATACCCATGTGAAACATAACCTCCTGGCGGAGGTAATAAGGAAGAACGACAACTACAGTTCAGTTCGAAATCTGCGGCTAGTGACATGCATAACTATATAGATGAATATCTCAAGAAGACTATCGAATTAGTTTGATAGCTTTTTAGTGTTAGAATAAATTCGAATAACCTCCGCTAGGAGGTTATGTTTTCACCTCAGTACATTTGTGTTTTTGCCTATCAGCAGCACGAGGGGCCAAGGGACGATTTGTGCTATAGGCCTAGCTGTCATATAGTTCCTCATCAAGTCCAAAATCATGTTTCTCTGAGTAAAGTCATTTACAGGGATTTATAGGGATTTCAATTAGGAACGAGATCTTGCCTGCATGTTTGCTCTTTGGTGAACTCAAATGGTCAAACTTATCAAAATTTTGTTGGTGTTCAATTGACTCAAATCATTAGCTCCCTCAATAATGTGCAGATTGTACACTTACTGTTATGGTGTATACTAGATCATCAATTACTGACCTCAAAGTTAACAACGTTTATTTAGAGATGGGTAAGTCTAAACTCTCCAATATAGCGGAGCCATACTTTTAAACTCTTTGCTGTCTGATCTAAAAATGATCAAAAACTATTGGATTCTCTTTTCAAGTGGAAGCTTAATCTGTGTTCGTTGTAAACACTCAGTATGTTGCAATTGTTATGTGTCTATGTAATATTAGTGTGATGTATTAAATCTTTTATTGTAAATATTTAGTAACCTCGGCCATTGGAAAGAATACTATTACCAGCTAGTAACAATGTAGAAGTTTACTCCTTTCACATAAAGTTCATTCACTCATTCTTCTGGTTATCAGCTAAACACCGTTTAAGTTAAACGCCTGCCGTAAAACCGCCCCCAAATCTACATATATCTCGAGTTGAGAAAGATGTGAGAAACTGTCGATGCTGACCTGTTAAGTATAAATGCAATGGAATTTCACGGGAGTTTTAGACGTCGTTTTAGATTTTAGATCGCTCTGTTTACAACGGTAAACTACAGGGGCCGGTTGTGCGAAGCTTGTTTAGCCTATCCGGTGGATAAATCGAAAATATCGATCAAGTCTATACATTCAACGAACAACCAAACTAAAATATTTCAACTTGAATAGAACAATTATGTTTGCAACTACATATTAAGTGCATAAGATTTAAGTTCAGTCATTCACAAGATGTGTGAAAGTGTTTTCTAATTTTGGCTTATCCACCGTTTAAGCTAAACGGCCTTCGTACAACCCGCCCCTGATGTTTACGTCTTGTGTACAATGCCTGCATTTCAAACCGCGATAAGTGGTACTCAGCAAATTGGCTCATACCGTACTGAAGTAGAAATCCTCTCAACCAAAAGGCCCTTATCTTAACTACCTCAAAATAATACACGACAAGGTCTTTATTATATGTCCAACGGCGGCATAAAGTAGGTTGCCGTCTGAAAATGCACTGGCTTTCAAAAGTGGAAGTACACATTCGCTTGTTTTCGAAGAACCTGGCCATCCTTCTTGTACTCTCATCATGTTGGAGACAAATAGTGGAAAGCTCGATTTTTTCTATATAACGGCCATATATAGGGCACATCTGATTTTTACCTTGGTGCGCACAACTTGCAGTTCACAGCTTCAAAGCTCGCAAATTACTTATCCCCATATTAAAGTCATTGAATTAGTTAAGATAGCTTGTATATAGGTTATTAGCTCCACTTTATAAAATTGTCTCGCTGAAATACGTTCCATATAAATTGAGCTGCGTTCTTCTATTAGAGTTGATGAGAGTCAATGAGAGTTGCAACTCTCGCTCGCGTTTGACAGCCAACTCTCATTAACTCTCATGCACTCTCATCAACTTTGTCTTTGAGCTGGATCAAATTTTTATGAAAGTTGACGAACTCGATAATTTTTGCTCGTTTTGAGCTGCGTTTTTCTATTAGAGTTGATTAGAGTCAATGAGAGTTGCAACTCTCGCTCGCGTTTGACTGCCAACTCTCATCAACTTTGTCTTTGAGCTGGATCAAATTTTGATGAAAGTTGACGAACTCGATATGATAGTTTTTGCTCGTTTAGAGCTGCGTTCTTCTATTAGAGTTGATTAGAGTCAATGAGAGTTGCAACTCTCGCTCGCGTTTGACCGCCAACTCTCATCAACTCTCATCAACTTGTCTTTGAGCTGGATCAAATTTGATGAAAATTGACGAGCTCGAGAGTTTTTGCTCGTTTGACCGGTACGCGTGGTAATATTTCATTAATATTCCATTCCATTAATATTCCATTCGCTTGTTTTCGAAGAACCTGGCCATCCTTCTTGTACTCTCATCATGTTGGAGACAAATAGTGGAAAGCTCGATTTTTTCTATATAACGGCCATATATAGGGCACATCTGATTTTTACCTTGGTGCGCACAACTTGCAGTTCACAGCTTCAAAGCTCGCAAATTACTTATCCCCATATTAAAGTCATTGAATTAGTTAAGATAGCTTGTATATAGGTTATTAGCTCCACTTTATAAAATTGTCTCGCTGAAATACGTTCCATATAAATTGAGCTGCGTTCTTCTATTAGAGTTGATGAGAGTCAATGAGAGTTGCAACTCTCGCTCGCGTTTGACAGCCAACTCTCATTAACTCTCATGCACTCTCATCAACTTTGTCTTTGAGCTGGATCAAATTTTTATGAAAGTTGACGAACTCGATAATTTTTGCTCGTTTTGAGCTGCGTTTTTCTATTAGAGTTGATTAGAGTCAATGAGAGTTGCAACTCTCGCTCGCGTTTGACTACCAACTCTCATCAACTTTGTCTTTCAGCTGGATCAAATTTTGATGAAAGTTGACGAACTCGATATGATAGTTTTTGCTCGTTTAGAGCTGCGTTCTTCTATTAGAGTTGATTAGAGTCAATGAGAGTTGCAACTCTCGCTCGCGTTTGACCGCCAACTCTCATCAACTCTCATCAACTTGTCTTTGAGCTGGATCAAATTTGATGAAAATTGACGAGCTCGAGAGTTTTTGCTCGTTTGACCGGTACGCGTGGTAATATTTCATTAATATTCCATTCAACGTTCATGCAACTCTTGCTCTCGTTGGTGAAACTCTCATGCATACTCCCGCTTGCTAACTCTTATATAGATTATAATCTTAAATACAATGACAATTTTTGGTGTTTTGTAAAACTTAATGACTTACTCAGTTAATTTTGACAATTGGAAATAATCACATTTGGCCATGTATATTTTCTGCGTTTGCCATTACTTGCCATCACTTTGCTGTAAATACAAAATTCCCATGTCATAATATATATGCACGTTAAAACAAGAAGCTACGTATGAATCTTGCGAGAAATTTCGCTCATTTAAGTGTTATAAAACACAATATACTATAAAAATGCTAGCACAAACGCGAACCCATCACGTTTTAAACATACATTGACCTCAACATATACGTACCGTACTTTCGATTTCTGTGCAAGAACATTAACTACGGGCACACATTAAAAGCTTCTTTATTCTTAAATTAACACAATAAAACGCAACTTAAAAGCTCGGTCATCAGAGTATAAATATTTTGAAATATTGGCGAAAATTGTTATTTTTTCAAAACAAA
This sequence comes from Trachythela sp. YZ-2020, assembly GCA_016169945.1. Lineage (NCBI taxonomy): Eukaryota > Metazoa > Cnidaria > Anthozoa > Malacalcyonacea > Clavulariidae > Trachythela > Trachythela sp. YZ-2020. The sequence continues at coordinate 84,515 of JADLSH010000154.1, read as the reverse complement.
ATATATTCACGTTGGTTCTATTGAGATTATTAGCGATAAAAAGACACTTTAACTAATTATGTATATGCATCTTTATCGATTGCATACATAATTAGCACAGTCAATAAACAGATGGCCTAATTATCGTTAACGTTTGAGCAATTCACATGTTCTAGAGAATATTACCGTAAGTGCAGATAGTTTTCAGAAAGGTGTAGGTTTCACTGATCTTAGATAGAGCATCCTTTTGAATTCAACGAGGCAAATTTGAAGCCAGACTAAATATTATTCAATCAAAGCGTGTGAGAGCCTCTTTGAAAGATTTAAGGTTGGTTTACAATATTTGAAGCGTCTTTGTCTTTGTATGCTTTCATCAAAGTTTGCGAGAATGCAATAAACCTCATTCAAAGATTTAACGCTGGTTTACACTGCCAAATATTTTTTATCAAAGTATTCTTCAATCAAAGTATGCGACAGTGTAAACCTCTTTCAAAGATTTAAGGTTGGTTTACACTATCGAAGTTTTTTTTATCAAAGTATGCATGCTTTCACCAAAGTGTGTGAAAGTGGTGTAGACCTCATTTAAAGACTTAAGGCTGGTTTACACAATCTATCAAAGTATGCTTTCGTCAAAGTGTGCGACAATGTAAATACTCACCGGAAATATAGTCTGGCCTTCAAACTAGCTTTGACCTGGCCTTCAGACTAGCATAATCCTTGACCAACTGAAAGTGCGTGATAGTTTAAACTTTCCTAAAGACACGAGTGTTTTAACAATCTAACAATCGTTTTGTGAATGTATCATTCTAACATATCATTTAGCTATGCACATACAGCCATTATTTACAAAAGGATTTGACTTATCCCCAACGTGACGTTCGGACTCAAATCAAACGTGAGGGTACTACATTATTTTCTTCTCCGCCTTAGTCCCTGATGGAATATAGACGAATATCAGAGAGAATCGTTTTTAGTGATTTTGATGCGGCGCCTATTTGAGCGCGGCGCTTATTCAAGGACGACGCTCTTTAAAAATAAGCTGCCTTCGCAACGGAATTGCGCATTTCCAAAATGGTGGAGAGAGAGTTAAACGCGACAGAACCTTGAAATATACTCACTTTGAACTTAAAACCAATGAGGCTGATTGAAGATTGAGATGTACTACAGTTGTTTTCATTTCGAACAATTCCACCTAACCGTGCTTTCATTAAGCGCGACGTTGTTGTGAGTAAGTGCGGCGCTTAAACGAATAAATACGGATCCGCCGCTATGCTAACTTGACTGAATCTTCCTCCACACTCTATAGTGGCCTCTTGTCTTAGGTTTTGTACACTAGGATTTCTTCCCACAATATCTCTCCATCTCATCCTCTGTCTCCCAATTGTTCATATATTGTCCTTGTATTGGATGTTTCCATGCTACCTTGATTGGATCTTCCTCAGCTAGACACTCTATCCTGGGCATCTTCTTCTCTTAGGTTAAGTACTGTCGTATCTCTTTTCACAATACCTCTCCATCTCATCCTCTGTCTCCAAATTGTTCGTCGTCCTTCTGTTGGATGTCATCGTGCTACTCTTGACTGGATCTTCCTCTACGCTCTATCCTCGTCATCCTCCGCATCCTCTTCTCTTAGGCTAAGTAACCGCATGGGTCTTTTCATAATATCTCGCCATATCATCCTTTGTCTCCTAACTGTTCGTAGTCATACTGAAAGTCTCCATGCTTACTGTATCTTCCTCTACGCCCTATCCTGGGCATCCTCTTCTGTTAGTTTAAATACGTTCAGGTCTCTTCTCACAATATTTCTCGACTTCCTCCTCTGTCTTACAACTAGTCGCCGTCCTTCTACTGAATGTCTTCACGCTACCTTCACTGGATCTTTCTCTACACTCCATCCTAGGGATCATCTTCTTGTCTTGATAAGTATCCTTTTGTCCCTTCCCATAATATCTATTGTCTCCCAATTGGATCTTGCCCTACGCTCTATCCTGGGGATGCTCTTCTCTTAGTAGTCTAGGACCTGTATATGAGTTTGTATGCATTTCATTTAGGACCGATAATCTCAACTGTTTTAGGGTGAAATTACCATGACGGACAACATGCCATATTTGCCAAAACCTGAATCCGGCGCCAAATGCCCGAAAATTACCACACCCAGAAACTGCACTGCCGACATAGATCTATCTCCTAAACCGTCAAAGCTACAGACTTTCTGAAGTGCTTATAGTGATTACAATGGTTACTTTTAGGAGTGGTCATAGGAGGCAGAAATGTGTCTAGGTATATATAATATTTTACAAGAAAATGACTATGCACCATCCCAATAATTTGAAAGTCACGCGCAATCTTGATGAAAACACCGCGTGGGCTTGATGACAGGGGGTGGGAATTTTCAAGAATACTTGAGATTATACTAGTTTGATTTAACAAAAGATTTTGTAAGTTGCTGCGTAATATTGTATATTATGGTTTTCTTAAGCTAAACAAAAGCCAGGAACTTAAAAAATCTTTTTGCAACAAAATATGAAAGATTTTCTATGCCTCAAATTATAGTTTCAAGTATTCGTGAAAATTTTCCACCCCAAGATTGCGCGTGACATTCAAATTACTTTGAACATTACATTTTGTATTCATGTTTATAAAATACTTGGGGTGGTTTATTTGCAACGGATCGGCAGTTATATGTGTTCAATTATTCGATTGGAACTTTTCTACAATCAAGTATTTTTGGATACTGGAATCTAAATACATTTGAAGACGAAAAAGTGTGATAAATCGAGAAGAGAAGCGGCGAGACATTGCACTGGCGCGATAATTGAGAAAAACATCGCTTCTACAATATCAAAGATAAATACACTGCACTACTTCAAAATCTGACGAAACTTGGTTGGATTATTCTTTAGTCAACCGTCATTATGTTCAAGTACAACTTGTGGATAATATTTGCGAGTCTCGGTGATAAAAAGAAAATATAACGGCCAAATATGGCTGAAATTGTGTTGTGGCGTGGGGTAAGTGAAATGAACTGTATTATATCCAAACAAAAGAATATCAACCCTCATGAAATCTATTAGTATTATATTGAAATAATTATAGTTTTTTATCCCATGACAAAAAATTTAGGAAATAAGAAAATATAGCCTTTCTAAGGTGTATGAAGTTATGTAATATGGTGCATGGTCATTTTCTTGTAAAATATTATACTTAGACACATTTCACTCTCCTATGACCAACCCTAAAAGTAACCATTCTAAACACTATAAGCACTTCATGCAGAAAGTCTGTAGCTTTGATGGTTTAGGAGATAGATTTATGTCGGCAGTGCCGTTTCTGGGTGTGGTCATTTTCGGGCTCGCGCCGGATTCGGGTTTTGGCACATATGCCATGTTGTCCGTCATGGTCATTTTACTCTAAAACAGTTATTATTTATTATTATTATACATTGTTACATACTCCCAAAAGGGCTTTTCAGTATCTAATTACAAAATAATTAAATATTATAAATACTTATAAACGCTGGACTAACATTACAATCACATAGATATCACAATTTCATTACTATCTATTATAGTCCATTACTATCTAAAAATTAATGTAATAAAATACGTTTATATTCCGATTTAAAATGACCCAGAGTCTTGATATCCTTAATGTTTTCTTGGTTCCATATAGTCACTGCTCGGAAATGAAATGTTCGTTGACCGAATTATACCGTGTCTTGTGTTGACGCTATGGAACTCCGATCTCGTTTCAAATTTATCACATAAGTACGATGGAGCCAACCCTTTCATACATTTGAACGTCATAACAGCATCCCTGAGTTTTAACATATACTTAACTGGAAGCGAACCTAGCTGTTGAAGGATAGGTGTCACATGGTCATATTTTCTTGTTCCGGTGATTATAGGCGCCGCAAAGTTCTGCACGCTTTGGAGTTTGGATACATTCTTTTTCGAGGTATTAGACCAAACAGAGGAACAGTAGTACATTCTACTAAAAAATTATGCATTTATATTTAATGCATAATAAGAATTAGTATTTGTTTATCAAATATGTGTTTAACTCTGTTGATTTGGCATAATTCCGCAATGCACGTTGAATCAACATTTGTAACATGTTCGTCATACGTCAAGCTTGAATCCAATGTCATTCCTAAATCTTTAACAAACGAAACTGGAGTTGAGTTGAGATTATCTGTCCTAAATGAAATGCATACAAACTCATATACAGGTCCTAGAATATAGGTTAAGTACCTGATATCTGTTTTCACAATATTTCTCGATCTCATCCTCGCCCCTCAACTGTTCGTCATTCTTCTGCTGGATGTTTATCCTTGACTGGATCTTCCCATCTCTCTTAATAATGTTTAAAAACATCAGATTCTCCTTCTCTGATCATGTCATTATTTCTACGTTTTTCTCTCATTGATATTTCAAGCATCCACCACTAACAACATTTACATTTCTATTCTTTCCAGCTGCTGTTCTTTTTCTTCCGCCAAGCCCTTTTCACCGAGTCAAATATCATAGCTGGTCTCACTATTATGATGTATATAGCAAGGTACGAATTCTGCTCGGCTACACCCGGGTAATGAAAGACAAAGCGAAACAACGAGTGCCAAGTGCCCCACCACTGAAGGAAAAAATAGGCGTGCTTCCCCAGTTGACTGGGCCATTTGACCAGAGGTTATGAACTTTCAAAGGCGATAATAAAACAACAATTCAATGATATTTTTATTTAATGAACAGTGCAAATGCGAACAAAAAAATATTTTGTGAATTCATTCTCTAATTCAGTACCCACTCCACCACCGTCATCTGACAACAGTCGAATGGAAGTAGCAGGCGCTGAGTGGCAACGTAACAAATTTTAGCTGCATCTAAATAACATGTTCTGTAATAATCACATACGCACTGACATACAAACAACGGGGCTTGGGGCTAACATTTTGCACTGATGAGGTTTGGTGATCTCCCTTTAAAATGTTTTATGAAATAAAATATGGGGGTAACCAGATGTTTTTTCGAGTAAAGTGCGTTAAGAGCTAAAATGTCGGCCATATTGAAACGTCATTGTTACCATAGCAACAATAATGGCGTCATTTTTGTGAACAATTTCCGACTCGTAGAATGTTCCTCAATATATGTGGTACAATATTTGCTGTCTAACAAGTAACAGTTCTTCAAAAAAATTCAATCTAAATCATAAATTTACCATATTTCAAAAATTGTAGGGAGCTACCTTAAGAACACCCCACCCCCAAGTTTTGATTGGCTCATGAATACGATCTCAAGACACCGTTTAAGTTTATCCACCGTTTAGCAAAATTTAACCGGTGGATAACCAGTAAACGGGCTTCGTACAACACGATTTCTCGAGCGTTTAAATTTTATCCGCGGATAGCGAGTACACGGTGGAAAGCGACTTAAACGCCTTTCGTACAACCGGTTCCAGATGTTACTTGTTCGATATCTGGATCAGACGTCTAGATAAGCTACAAACCGCGGATGCATATTTTGCGAACGTAATCTAAATAGGATGATGGACGGGTTTCGAAGAAGAGGACATTTCATGATTATTTCATGATTCGTTGCATAGGTACGATCGATAGATTTGGTAGTCAGCTGCTTTTTGTTCGAACAAATTTTGCAAACATGTCTTGTGATAATATTCCTAAATCTTCCCCCAAAGTGCACGAAATCGCATTTTAGAGATTGTAGACTTCAAAATATTCTGGCGGAGCATGCTCCCATACCCCCCCTAAAGGTCTCATGCCTTCAATTTTCGGCTCTAATGCTAGTAGCCCCTCCCAATACAAAACATTCTCCGCAGTCCCTAACCATCGGCCCTTTTCCACGTTTTTCCCCACCGCTGAAGAATTCTTAAAAAATGCACTGATATTTACCGCTTTTAAACAAATACAAGAATCGTTAATAGGTTTACGCATGATTAATTGTTATGCAAATATTCAATTTTAATTAGGTAACATTAGGCATAAATTCTTGCTTATAGAAATATTTTAGTCTTAGTTCTTTTTTACCCTGACGATGTCCGAAAGCTTAGTTTTTTATTTAGTTTTCTTAATTATATTTAATAAAATTATTTCAAGAAGCTAGAAGAAACATACCACCAACCTTAATAGTTTACCTAGCTACATGACCATCGTTCTAATAATTAAAAAAATTAAAACACCATAACTGCCGTTGCCGTGGCAACAGTGACGTTTATATATGGCGGATATTTATGATTTAAAGTAATTTAACTCGAAAATGACATCTGTGACCTCGCTGATGCTTTCCTCTACACACGTAAAAATCTCACATCTTGTTGACAAGTTGTTGGCTTAACAAGCTTGTAGCAAGCTTGTTGACAAGTTGTAACAAGCTTGTCATTTTATCAAGCTATAGCAAACTTGTGTCATCAAGCTTGCTACAACTTGTTGGTTTGCAGACTTGTAGCAAGTTGTTGGAACAACTTGAATCAAGCTTGTTGAGACAAGCCATATCATGCTTGTTAGAACAACTTGTTGACAAGTTGATGTGGTCGTGAAGTTGTAACAAGTCCGTTTCAACAAGCTTGTAGCAAGACTGTTTTAACAAGTATGTACCAAGAGTTGCGAACAACTTGTTACGGCATTGTTAACGGCAAGAGTTTTCATACAACAGCTGAACCAATTTGAACTTGGCAAAACCGTATTTTATTGGTGGTTGCTAAGCGTTGTTATGCAGAATGAAAGTTATGACGAAAGCAAGAAAAGCTGACTTTCAAGACTTCAAGTTTCTTTGGTTTCAACGGCAAAATCATATGGTTTAAATTTTCTTTATTTTGAAGTTTGAAGAGAAAAATGTCAAAAAAATAGCTGGTAAGTGTTATATTTTATAGCTAAGTTAGTGCGCTTGAGTAGGTTTTGTAAAATTATCGCCTAAACATAAAACATTACAGTTTTTTGTTTTCTAACACCCAAATATTATGTACAGTGCAGTATTTATGCTTGTAATCTTTGTATGTTAATATGCTTTATTGCTTTGGCTTTGAATACAATATATTGCCTTCTGGTGGTACCTAGCAGAATGAAACCGTTGATTTCTCGCATTTACCCAGGCCCTGACTTAATTCAGTAAACAATATTCATTATTTATAATTATAAAATTAGCTCAAACTTCTGTACTCAGCAGCCTAATTTAACTGCCCCTGTCAGAGATAAAACTCTGGACAGGCATTTTATATGCAATGATCACTGAATATTTTGTATTGAATTGCAAAATATATATTTTAGTAAACAAAATTCATATTAATTTGAACCCTTCTACTGAGCATAAAACAGCTATCATATTTTTGCTGCTGGGTGAATTGAGTGCTGATTGTCATGGTCTTTTGGTCTAATATTATTATTATTATTAAAAAGCAAATTTAATTGGGGTATGGGATCTGCCTTGCCCATAAATATCAACATATATTGTCGTGGTCAAGGCATTTCAGACCATAAATCAATTGAAAGGCATGGCACATGCAGAACCTGGGGGCTGTATGACATATTAAATTTCCAAACAGTAGCCAAAAATAGGCATAACTTAAAAAGAGGGGGTCTAAACTCAAGAAGGGCTCTACTTGATTTTGACTGGAATACTGCTGTCAGGTATAACAGGTTTATTATTACAATATACAGAATTTCGAGAAGAATAAGAAACATGATATGTGGGGCCTATAAACAATAGAACAGGCAAATTTATGAATGATTACTAACTGGGTATAATTTTATATAGGTACAGTGGCTTTCTTGACATGGTATCTGGAGAGAAATTATGGCAGATCCACAAGAATATCATCAAATAAAGAAATTTGTGGTTCTTCATGGAAGGAGTGCAACCATCCACAGAAAGGAAAATGTTTAGTAAATGAAGTGACCGAACTATTACAGACAGAAGATTGACACAGACAAGTAATTGTAATATACAGGGATTGGCCAGTTTATTTTCATTAAATTAAATTTTGAACACCGTTCTACTCTTTAAATACTATTCATATACATCACAACATATATCCATATCCTAATAATCCTATTATTATTCTCCACATAAACCATAATTTAGGTCTATAGGACATGGGCAGTCTTTTGATTCCAATAATTATATAATTATAATCATTGAACAGAAGCCCTAAATCTGACATAAAAATAGACATACTGTACAACTACTATTATATCAAAAGCATTTAAATGTCTCAGTGTTTAAGTTTTGTTCTAAAACAAGCAACTTCAAGTTCTAGTTTCATGATTATCTCTTTGCACACCAGTCAATGTAAGCCTTGCCCACCCCAGGGCACAGATAGGATTTTTGAAGCTGGGAAAAGCTTATGTGCAGTCGGGGGGAGGTAGGGGATGTAAATTGACTGGTGCATAATATCTTTGTAACCAAATTCTTCCTACAGATTATTTCCATCTTGGATTTATACCTAAATCACAATTAAGAAAGGTTGCATTAATGTTTTCTAAAAATGCTGCTGTGGGTTTGTGTTGGAACTGCAATAAAGTCTGAAAAGTTCAAAATATGCCAATGTTCAGAGAAAAGGCCATTCTCGTGCTACTGCACGCCCGCCTGAGTGTTTTGAGTCTTTTTAGGTATAGTAGTTTAAAAAAACCCATGGCAGCTGATTCTTACAAAAGTATAAAACCATTTATTATAAAATTTATTACAGTCAAATCCGGTGTTCTGACCTCGGATAAATTTATCCTACGGGTAGTGCTTTTTTATCCGCTGGATAACGCTATCCAAGCTTGGTACAACGCAATTTTTACTCTGGATAAAATTTATCCGCCGGATAGCGATTTATCCGCCTGATAGCGACTTATCCACCTTTGATACAACCGTCCCCAGTATTATTACAGTCAAATCAGGTACATTGGTTGTGAATTTCAATATGCAATTTGTTCATGTCGGTTGCGAATTGCACAGAGGAATCTCCAAATCAATATTCTGTGACAATATTGCAAATGTTGCTCGTAACAGAACACCGGATTTGACTGTAATTATAATAGAGGGTTTATACTTTTATAACAATCAGCTGCCATGGATTTTTTGAAACTACTGCACCTAAAAGACTCAAAACACTCAGGCACTCATGCAGTAGCATGGGAATGGCCTTTTCTCTGAGCATTGGCACCTTTTGAACTTTTTAGACTTTATTGCAGTTCCAACACAAACCCACAGCAGCATTTTTAGGAAACATTAATGCAACCTTTCTTAATTGTGATTTAGGTATAAATCCAAGATGGAAATAATCTGTAGGAAGAATTTGGTTACAAAGATATTATGCACCAGTCAATTTACATCCCCCACCTCTCCCTGACTGCACATAGGCTTTCCCCAGCTTCAAAAATCCATTCTGGCCTGTCTATCTGTGCCCTGGGGTGGGCAAGGCTTACATTGACTGGTGTGCAAAGAGATAATCATGCAACTAGAACTTGAAGTTGCTTGTTTTAGAACAAAACTTAAACACTCAGACATTTAAATGCTTTTGATATAACAGTAGTTGTATGTCTATTTTTATGTCAGATTCAGGGCTTCTGTTCAATTATTATAATTATATAATTATTGGAATCAAAAGACTGCCCATGTCCTATACACCCCTAAATTATGGTTTATGTGGAGAATAATAACAGGATTATTAGGATATGGATATATGTTGTACTATATATGTATACTAATTGTATTTAAAGAGTAGAACAGTGTTAAAAATTTAATTTAATGAAAATAAACTGGCCAATCCCTGTATATTTCAATTACTTGTCTGTATCAATCTTCTGTCTGTAATAGTTCGGTCACTTCATTTACTAAACATTTTCTTTTCCTTTCTGAGGATGGTTGCACTCCTTCCATGAAGAACCACAAATTTCTTTATTTGATGATATTCTTGTGGATCTGCCATAATTTCCCTCCAGATACCACGTTAAGAAAGCCACTGTACCTATAAAATTATACCCAGTTAGTGTCATTCATAAATTTCGCTGTTCTATTGTTTATAGGCCCCACATATCAGTTTCTTATTCTTCTCTAAATTCTGTATATTGTAACAATAAACCTGTTATACCTGACCCACCTGGCTATTCATGGCAGCAGTATTCCAGGCCAAATCAAGTAGAGCCCTTCTTGAGTTTAGACCCCCTCCTTTTAAGTTATGCCTATTTTTGGCTACTGTTTGGAAATTTAATATGTCATACAGCCCCCAGGTTCTGGATGTGCCATGCCTTGAAATTGATTTATGGTCTGAAATGCCTTGACCATGACAATATATGTTGATATTTATGGGCAATGGCAGATCTCATACCCCAATTAAATTTGCTTTTTTTTAGTTTTTAATAATAATATTAGACCAAAAGACCATGACAATCAGTACTCAATTCACCCAGCAGTAAAAATATGATAGCTAATGTTTTATGCTAGAAGGGTTCAAATTAATATGAATTTTGTTTACTAAAATATATATTTTGCAATTCAATACAAAATATTCAGTGATCATTGCATATAAAATGCCTGTCCAGAGTTTTATCTCTGACAGGGGCAGTTAAATTAGGCTGCTGAGTACAGAAGTTTGAGCTAAATTTATAAATAATGAATAATTTAACTGAATTAAGTCAGGGCCTGGGTAAATGCGAGAAATCAACGGTTTCATTCTGCTAGTTACCACCAGAAGGCAATATATTGTATTAAAAGCCAAAGCAATAAAGCATATTAGCATACAAAGATTACAAGCATAAATACTGCACTGTACATAATATTTGTGTGTTAGAAAACAGAAAACCGTAACGTTTAGGCGATAATTTTACAAAATCTACTCAAGCGCACTAACTTAGCTATAAAATATAACACTTACCAGCTATTTTTTTGATATTTTTCTCTTCAACTTCAAAAATAAAGAAAATTTAAACCATATGATTTTGCCGTTGAAACCACAGAAACTTGAAGTCTTGAAAGTCAGCTTTTCTTGCTTTCGCCATAACTTTCATTCTGCATAACAACGCTTAGCAACCACCAATAAAATACGGTTTTGCCAAGTTCAAATTGGTGCTGCTGTTGTATGAAAATTATTGTCGTTAACAATGCCGTAACAAGTTGTTCGCAACTCTTGGTACATACTTGTCAAAACAGTCTTGCTACAAGCTTGTTGAAGCGGACTTGCTACAACTTCACGACCACATCAACTTGTCAACAGGTTGTTCCAACAAGCATGATATGGCTTGTTTTAACAAGCTTGATTCAAGTTGTTCCCAGTGGCGTATCCAGCCCGCCGATTTGGTCCCGCTATGCAAATTTCAAATCATTATCATTATTCATTTCTTTACAAATTGATTGTTTTCACCGTCAATGAACACGAACAAATTTGCATAGCAGGACTAAATCGGCGGGCTGGCTACGCTACTGGTTGTTCCAACACCTTGCTACAAGTCTGCAAACCAACAAGTTGTAGCAAGCTTGATGACACAAGTTTGCTATAGCTTGATAAAATGACAAGCTTGTTACAACTTGTTAACAAGCTTGCTACAAGCTTGTTAAGCCAACAACTTGTCAACAAGATGTGAGATTTTTACGTGTGTACCTGGAAAATAGAAAGATAATTTGGACGTTTCGAGCAAGGGATGGAGGGGAGAATCCCCCCACTTTTTCGTGTAAAGGGAGGATTAATATGTAATTACCCCACCTTTTCCCACTTCTGCTTTCTTTGTCACTAACTCAAGCATAGGCGTACGGGCGCAACTTCGTTTGGGGGGGGGCAACAAAATTTTGCCCGAATTTTAAAGCTTACCCAAAATGCCCGAATTTGGATAATAACATATTGATAACAATAATAACCACTTTTAATTGTATTTTACAAATGAATATGCTGAATTTTCACTTGTGCATTGCTTCTGTGAACTCAAAATGAACGTTTACAAATTGAGCTGTCTATGAGTTAACATTGGCGCAATCTGTAGGGGGTCCGGGGGCATGCTCCCCCGGAAAATTTTGAAAATATGAGGGTTCTAAAAGGGTATTTCGTGCATTCTGAGACCACTGATACCCAGATAATATACATTCAAAATCGCGTACACTCATTGCCATGGTTCAATAATAATACTAATGGTTCAGAATATAAGTTACTAAATAATCATTCAGTCTAATTCTTAAAGAAAAAAAAAATTTTCTGTCGGAAATAATTGGTGCGACTGCCATTCGCATTTTCCCCGTTCACCGCTCTTGGCTACGGCCCTGCTTGTCAATGTTAATGAGAGCGATAGAATTAAAGTGTTCTTGGTCTATTGATGTGCGAAGATAGGTTTTCATGCGCCGTTCTCGTTATAGCCGGTTACAACTAGAGCCAATTCTTCTTCGGTCACGGCAAAGGCATGCAACTGAATTACAGAAATGTTCAAATTATACTATTGTTTTCCAACAACACGCAAACCAGACAAATATACAGTACTTTAAATTATAAAATTCTGTTTTTGTTTAAGTTCTGACTACATAATTCTATTTTGCCCGAATATTCGTGAACCATTTGCCCGAATGACTTAAATCTCCAAATTTTTGGGGGGGCAGGTGCCCCCTATACATACACAACCCCATGTGACCCCCTTTTTGGGTAATTAAACAATAAGGATTCGTTTAAATCTTTCTCTAAATAGACACTTCCTGAACATGATTGGTTCGCACGAAACCATAGCTTGAAATCGATGGAGACAATATAATCCTAAGTAATTTTCATTACCGAATAGCAAAGTCGGGAAGTGTCTATAGATGATGCGAAAATGCCCTGAAAACTTTAAACGTGATACATGCCTCAATAACTCTTAGCAGGCTCCATCCACCCACTTTTGAGATGAATTTTCGCCCTTGGTTTTGAGCAAACGCCTTTTGTCTAGAATTAAGTAGTTCTCCTAATATTTTTCAGGTAATAGGATCCTTCAAAGAACCTCGCGAGTATAGTTTGGAAATACTTTAATGCATATCTTTAGTTTTGTTTATCGATACCTACTATATATAGAACCCAAAGGAAAAGCTGAATACATTAGCATACTATTCTGACAATATGATCTATTCTGACCAACCTTTGAAGGCTCCATTTAATTCCCAAGATTGCATACAGTTCTTGCATATAGACTGCAAAATATATATTGCTTGTTTTGATATGAAAGCATACACAATTCAATAACAGTAATTATGTGAAAGATAAGCTTATTAATTATACAGTAAATATGGCGTGAAGTCTCCATTAATGCCAAGTGCGGCACGTGCGGTTTTGTTCGTCATCCGTTATCAGTGTATAATCCGAATACATCTAAAAACTTGTTTACAATAAGCCAGTTCATTGTGTCGATTGCACATCCGAATGACGCTTTCTGCGGGGTAAAATTGCATGCAGTTGAATAATGACATGTATCTACAGTATATAGATATTTTAGATATTTTTTTTTTAAAAGCTACTTTGCAGCCATACTGGCTGAATAGCGTAGATTTTTACAATAATATGCAACTTTAAACATTATATATGTTAACAAACGAGGTAAGTCAACTCAATTATTACAGTATAGCATGGATGGTACAAAAGTGTTCCTAAAACGGTTAGTATTAGTCATTGGAAGATCACAGATGCGTTTGTGTCTTAAATTATACTTTGCCCGATGTCTTGGCGGCAGTATATTTTACAAAACGCTTTTCATACAATGTTTGTCTTCAGACCGATAGGAAGTTTAATCCAGATTGTTGCAGGCTTTCAGAATGCGGCTGTCCTCTGTAAATTATAGCCAAGGATCGCTTTTGTACTCGCTCAAGATCGTCAGACAAGTACTTTGGTAAAGAGTGGTGAAATACCTGTGCTGCGTATTCAAGGGTAGGTCTAATGCAGGTGCAATAAAAGTTAACAATATCTGCTTCTGGAACACTTGCACGTTTAGGTTGAACCAGACAATACAGACGTTTGTTGGCTTTCTTAATAACATGGTCGACATGGAGGTTCCAATGTAACGAGTTCGAGATTATCAGACCCAGGATTTTTGCGTGGTCCACTACTTCAAGTGGAACGTTGTATACTTTAATAGGGTCAAACTCCTGATGAACACGTTTGAAGTCGACCCTCAGCTCTTTGCATTTGCCTGCGTTCAAGTGCAGTTTGTTGTCTGCTGACCATTCCTCAACAGACGTGGCAGCAGATTGAGTATTACTATGGGTGAGGCAATTCTTTGAAATGATTTCCGAAATTGTTGTGTCGTCAACAAACTTCCACGTACTCATGCTGTTCACACGTAGGTATCTGTTGGACAGAAAGTCGGTTATCCAGGAGCGCACCTTTCGGGGTAACGTCAGGTTTTGAAGTCTCTTGATTAAAATGGAGTGGTCAACTAAGTCAAAAGCCTTTCGATAATAAAAAAGAGTTACTCAGATTGTAGCCACTGATGTCAATAAGCATTTGCGACCTATATGCTTGACGCCATCAATCTCTAAAGTTGCTGAAGAATTTGTGATCACGAAGTATATAGCGCCTGCTATATTGAGAACGCTGGATCCGGACCAGTACGGGGCCACGCCAAAGTCTTCTTCAGTGCTTGCGCTAATCTCAATGATCCATGAATGGTCCCAAGCTACAGATAAATCTGGCGCTGGTTTTACCTTCGGGACTGGAATGATGTCAGCATGCTTCCACATTGATGGTAATCTCTGCTCGTTAAAGGAAGAATTAATAATATTACAGACTGGTTTTGCAAGTATCTCTGCATACGTTTTACACAACCAGTTTGGGAAATTATCAGGCCCGCTAGCTTTTCGAGGATTAATTTTCTTAAGTAGGTTGCATGCATCCAGTTCAGTCAATTCAAACGTCTCTAGGTCTGGATCAAACTCACCATTGTTGAATGCATTGCAGTATAAGGCTGGAAGAATTAAAATATGCATATCAAAGAATTGAACTGTTCAAACATCTATGTGCGTTTTACATATAGCAACATCTGATCTTTTTTTCAGTAAAAATTGTTCGTCTTCTTTCATGATACATAGTTTTTCCTCCTGCAAACATAAATTGCATATTTTTTATCCTCCCGTATACGAAACTGCGTGCTTTATGATTGACCACGTTCTGGTGAAATCTTGTTTGTTTTCTTTCAATTTCCAAATATATTTCGAAAGTTCGGTATCATTTGAGTATTTTTTGCGTTGAAAAGATTTAATGTGGTTACGGTCTCGCTCTTTAAATGTGCTTGCAGTCATGCCAATGTAGTGTTTAGTGTTGTTCGCGTTGCTTGTGGTGACAGTTGCCTTGTATACTATGTCCTTGGTCGTGCATTGTTTCTGAAGTGGGCATCTCTGCAGTTTCATCTCTGCAATTGCAACTGATTGCGTCATTGCTAAGTGTCTGTGGCTGGTTTTTCCTTAATTATGCGTGAATTGTGCCTAGTGATTATGGACTTGACATTGTTCATGCAACTATAGCTGACCTTAACTGTGTTCCTGTTAAACATTTTATGTAGTTTGTCGTTAGGTGAAAAATGCTTGTCAAGTAAGCTGAGGAAATTGCGTCCTATATTGGTCCTGACACTCTTACTAAATGGAGGATTAAACCAAATGATATTGCGATGCCTATTTCTGCGTTTTTGTTGTGGTGGTTGATGCGTGTATAGTCAAGCGTGTGGTTGAAATTACTGTGCCTTAGTGCATTTTGTTAAATTGGTGCGCATGCAGATTCTCGAAATGTGTCGTCGTCAGAAGAGAGGAGTGAAATGCGCTTGTTGATTGATGCTGCACTGTTAATTCCAAGTTATTTTAACTCCGCCATAGGAGTTAAAGTTGCTCCCTGTGGGAGAGTAAAAATTTTGGAGTAAAATCTACTCCAAAATGGAGTTAAACCTACTCGATTTCGGTACGCATTCCAAAATTTACTCCACTTGGAGTCATTTTCGTTTCAAATTCAAATTTCAAAAATTCAAAAATTTATTAAAGTGGACTATACACTTATACATATACGGCTATTTTACAGGTATGCCAGCTAAGTATTACCTAATTGATAAATATTTAATTTAGCTATATATGTATGCATGTAGATATAAAAATTTAAATCTAGGTTTGTCACAAACGATGTTTTTAAAGTCCTAATTCAATATTTAACTGTCTTCGTATAATTATACAATTCAAATGATTTATATAACGAAAAGTGTGCCTGTTGAAAAATTCATACTGCATGTTGACACGTTTTATAATGCGAAGTTTACACAAGCAAATTTTACTTGCCAATTTTTACTTCGACAATTTCTATTTGCCCGTGTATAAAATGATGAAATGTGACAAGTTTTTCATTGACAAGTGCATGTAATCAATGTTGAAAACTGGCATGCAAACTTTTCAAAAACTTGTCACATTTCATCGTTTACACCGGACAAATAATTAATTGTCAAAAGTCTAAAAATATACATGCAGTCTACAAACAGTGGGGCATTTTTATATAAAAGGAAAACATCAGCAAAATATCAATAAAATTTATTCTTGCTGTCAATGCAAATTGCAAAACATTTCATTGTCTAGAGTATTATATAGAAGCGAAATGTTATAAATGCATGCCTCGCAAGACTCCATGCAAGTAGGCTATATTGTACATTACGGCGGTTGACTGTGGTATAAAACTACCTGAAAAATACAATGAGAACTTCGACGTTTCGAGCGAAGGCCCTTCGTCTGGAAGTTAGTAGAATGAGTCGGGGGGAAAACATGTGCTTTTATAGTGAATACAAAAGCGATCACGTGATAAAAAATGAACCAAGCAGATGGATTTAATCAAAACAAACTATAAACAAAATATGGAAATCACATCACAAAATATATTAGCATATAAGAAGCAGCGAACAAAGATAACAAAGCAAGAAAGCCAGAAAACAAGGAACGAAATATTAGATAAGGTGAGATGTAGAGTATCTGCTGATAGAAGGCATAAACAGATAGGAGTTAAATGTAAGAGAGGCGCTCATTAATTCCCGAGAGGATGAATTGTGCCAAGTTGGGAAATGAGACGCATTTCTTGGCTTTTGCGGCTATCATTGCTACCAGAAATGGGACACAGAGCTCGAATTTTCATATCTGAAACCCTGTGATTGCCAGTGTTGAAATGTCTGGCAACAGGTTGTTTAGCATCATTGTTTACGACAGCACGACGATGCTCACCAAACCTTATCCTTAAATATCTACGTACCAGTTTCACCAATATAGAGCATCTCACATTTACTGCATGAAATACAGTAGATGAGATGAGAGGAGGTGCACGTAAAATGGTGCTTAATGGTGTACTTAGATTTTGGTGCCGAAATTGTAGTGGAAGAATCTATATACTTACAGGTTTTACATAGCTTCACACCACAGGGAAACGTGCCATTAGGTGACGACGAGTCCTGTGGTAGAGAGCCGTGGACTAGGGTCTCACGGATATTTTTACTATGTCGAAACGAGACTAAGGGATTAATGGTGAAAATGGAAGATGTTTCAGGGTCGTTTTTCAAGATATGAAAATTCTTCCTAATGACATCCCTTACTTTGAAATTGAAGGGATGGTAACCGAGAACTAGGGGTATTTTGTTGTTGGGAACATTAGACACATGGTCTCTAAGGGTTTCGGATCGGGGAATATTGGAGCTAGCCTTCGAAAAGGCAGTATCTAAGAGAAGGGTTGGATAACCGCGTTGGACAAAAAAGTTTCTCATTTCCTGACTTTTGGTATGGAAGTCCTCATCTTCACTGCAAATGCGACAAAGGCGAAGGAACTGAGAGAAGGGAATGGGAAGAAGTAAAGAGAAGATAGCTATGGGAGTCAGTCGACTTGTAGAACACAGAAGGAACAAGTTTATTGCCATTGATAGATACAAGTATATCTAAGAACGATACACTGGTCTCACTGATCTCCCACGTAAACTGGAGTGCTGGATGGAAGTTATTAACAAAGTTAATAAACTTGTCCAACTCTCCGCGGGAAAAAGGATGCTGTGCCGAGACAGTCATCAATGTACCTACCAAGGTAATCAGATATGGAATCAGTGTATTGCTCGAAGATCTGCTTTTCCACAAAACCAACGAATAAATTGGCATAGTTGGGACCCATTTTGGTTCCCATGGCTACACCACTTATTAGTTGGTAATGCTCACCATCAAATGAAAAATTGTTGAGGGTGAGCACTAATTCAGCCAAACGGATCAAAACCGTGGTAGACGGTTCCTGGTTGGGGCGCTTATCTAAGAAGAATTTGAGAGCTCTCAAACCATCATGATGGGGAATGACAGTGTACAAGGATTTGAAATCCATGGTGAAAATGAATTTATGCGTGTTATGAAATTGAATGTTATGAAAGATTTGGAGAGCATTTTTGGTGTCCTTGATATAGGATGGTAAGTCCTTAACCAAGCGCGTCATGACACGATCGAGGTAGCTAGAGATAAGTTCGGTGGGACAACCGCAAGCAGAGACAGTGGGTCTACCTGGGTTGTCGGGTTTGTGGATTTTGGGTAAGAAGTACATGACGGGTGTGCGAGGTGTGGTGGTTATGAGATGCTTGGCAGTTTCAGGAAGATCACCAGAGGCGATTAAATTGATGGTGGTGGAAATGGTGGTTTGATTGGTAGAAGTCAAATCATTGTCAATTTTGCTGTAAAAGGTGCTGTCACTCAATTGTCGACGAGCTTCATTGCGATCTAAGTGAGCTCTCCAAACAACCAAGACACCACCCTCATCGGCAGGTTTGATAACAATGTCTTCCCGAGCACGGAGTGATTTGAGAGCACTAAATTCAGTTTCAGTGAGGTTAGATGGCCTTTTGGGCCTAAATTTGGGGAGTTGTTCTATGTCATGCCGACATTGTCGAATGAATAGCTCTAGGGAGCCATGTTGGTCTTCTGGAGACCAGGAAGATTTTTTTGGGTTGATGGCCCCAAAATTGTACATTATATACCTATAAACACGCAACAAAAACGTCTCAAAAACTAGAATTTCAAACTTATTTTGGTTAAGTTACTTTAATTCCATGCCTGTTTCCTGATTTTTGGTGGGCTCCTCTGCTGTGGGCTGTTGTGCGTCCACTTCTACAGGTGATTGAGGTGATTCCATTTCTTCCTGTTGAAGTTTAAGAGCTAACTTGAAATCTCGTGTTTCCTGAGTAGATATTACAGGAAAGCTACTTGTACAACTATTTGCTCTAGAATACTTGTGTGGGTTGAAGAAGCAGTAGAAAGACAAGGACCTGTTTTTTGTCTTTAATTTTTGTCGGTTGGAAAATTGATACCATACTCGTCAGAGAGCAGGCGCTTTTGGTTTGGGAACTCATTCTGTGATCTGTCAATCTCTCAGTTAAAGTTCTAGAAGAAACCGTATTTGTGCTAGATGATGATTCCAGGACTACCCGGTGAAGAAGTTCGTTGACGTTTTCTCTTGATGGGAGTTTACCATGCAAGTTTATCTGAACCATAGCTACGTCTCTATTCAGGAGTATCCAATTTCGACGGCGAAACGAAATAGAGAAGGGACAGACAGTAAGCCGGGAGAATCAAACACGAAAGCCTTGACTGTTATTGTTTTCTCCTTCTCTAAAATCCCCATTGATTTGAAAGTTAAAGTACGTGGAAGACAAATCCACTTCCAAATTATCTTCGATAACGGACAGTCGCAAAGATGAGGCCATTTCATTTAAATAAGGAACTTCAATAAACGCGCTTTGAATTCATCAAAACATAGATTCACGAGCTCTTCTTCCCTCATGAAAACAGGAGTTACCCTTTTGGTTGAATAATAGTCGTAGACAATTTTTATTTTTACCAGAGACATATTAAGTTTTCGTATAAACTTGTTTATAATACTACATTATAAAATATACTGCAAGCACGTGCAACAAGCAGGCTAAATAAACTATGAACATGTCAAAAAAGCACATCGAACGTTCGATCCGCCCCTTGGAAACAATTGAAATTGACCTTAGCAACGTCAACGACCCTAAACGACCCAACGTGCGTTGCGAACGTTTCTTGTTTTGCAGTCAAACGGAATCCGCTGTAATTTCTCTTAGCAGAAGTATATAACTTAGTTTATCGTTTCCCAAATTTTGATTTAGGCAATTGACGGTCTGATTGAGGAGTGCTGCCGCTGCTGTGTAAAAACAAACGCGGTTAAAGTGCCTGAAGGTATTCAAAGACGAATATTCCTATGTTTTGTTGCCATTCTAATTTGTGTATAAGATTTAGTATTCGTATGGGAAATAGTTAGGTATTCAAATTGTTTTATAACCAGTGATCTACTGGGGCTAATCTGTATATGTAATAATTTTTAATAGTAGATGATTTTTGCATAAAATTCAAGTTAATTAATTATATATTTGAGAATATTTTTGTAATAACATGACCTTGCTTTATACATGGAGATAGGATATTCCTATTAGCAGGGTTAGTGTTCGTGCTGTACGTTAGCAAACTGTTCAGAATTTTGGAGAAACACCTACCTGATGCCCATGCATTCGCCGACGATACGCAACTTTACGTCTCGTTCAAGCCAGATTCAGACGCTGATCAACTTTCAGCAGTTGCTGCCATGGAAAACTGCATTCATGATATTAAAGATTGGATGCTTTGTGATAAACTTAATGATGGTAAAACAGAATTTTTGATAATTGGTACAAGACAGCAGCTAGCGAAAGTGAACTTTAGTTCTTTGCGAATTGGCGATACTTCCATTAACTCGACCGAAAAGGCAAGGAATTTGGGATTTTGGTTCGATTCCCTAATGAAACATGAAACCCAAATAAGCAAGTGTACGAAAGCAGCTTTTTTCCAGCTATTTAACATCAGACGAATAAGAAAGTTCCTTACATATGAAGCTGTAAAAACATTGGTCAATTCACTGGTGACAAGTCGACTGGACTACTGCAATAGCCTTTTATATGGCTTACCAACAATCCATTTGAACAAGCTCCAACGTGTTCAAAATGCTGCAGCGAGATTGATATGCAATACTCCACGGTTTGATCATATCACACCGACACTATACAACCTACACTGGCTGCCAATTAAGTTCAGAATAGATTTTAAAATATTACTAATAGTATTCAAAGCACTAAATGAACTTGCACCGAGCTACATAATGGACCTGATTAATATCAAACCTAGAACATGCTATAATGTAAGATCGAACCAGGAACTTTTATTACAACCACCAAGTGAAAAAACACTAATTACATACAAAATGGCAAAATAGTGATAAGGTTTGTACTTTTAACTGTAAAATTATCAATTGCCCAACTATATAAAGTAGCTATGTTATTACGTACTCTTTTAGCTTTGATTTACTCTAAAATTCAATCTTAAACGTCTCACAAAACGTTTCGAAATTGTCATAAAACTTCAACTGTTTTTTGAACAGTATTTTTATACTAGTTTTTGAGATTAAATATGTTATTTCTTATTCTATATAACGCATTTGAATTAATACTAAAACCATTTTTAAGATTAGTCAATGTTGTTATTGACCACAGGATGAACTAAGCATTTTCAAAACCACAAACTGTAGCCAATTGACGGCAAAACTGCAAAAGCAAGTATGCAAAATAAACACTTACCCGTTTAAAACGCTTTAAAACTCGAAAATCCTCTCCTTTCTCGGCCTTTCGACTGATTTATTTTCCTATTGACTTTAGTAAATGAAAGTCCTCTAAAAAATTTTCATTTATCTTGTTTTGGAGACTTAATATTTGTCTGAATTTAAAAATATGTCCGACTTGAAAAAGTTTTTCATATCAATGCCAAAAATAAAATGCCAGGATGGCAGATTGGCAGTTATTTTTCTGACGTAACACATATAAATACAAAATCGTTGTCTTAGCCAATCATGATGTTGCTAGTTACCAGTTTTCTCTCGGCTTGAACTTGCGCATGCACATAACTTACAAAAAGGTCGAGTCCATGACAAAAAAAAATGGCGGACGACTTTGCATTCCACAATGTTTTCACATACCCGGGCGTAAATATTCGAGCGGAATTAGTACCCTTGCACGGCGCTTCGCGCCGGCTCGGGGATTACGTGTTTCCGGATTAATAGTGTCCAACATATTATCAGGAAAATTCTGTATAAACTTTATGTTTGGTACTAAAGTTTGTATTTCCCCAAACATATCTTGATATTCAGTGTAGTAATACACAATGTTTTCTGGAGGTTTATTAATCATAATCTCAACGTAAGCCAAAAGATTTTTAACAAATGTTGTTTTGCCTGACTTTGTACCACCGGACACAAGGAGGCCAAAAGGGTGTGTTAACTGTATGCTATACATCGTGAGAATGAAATGAAAATGTTTTGTATGAACCTATTTATACCATTTTGACCGCTTCTTAGTGTTTCTAACCATTCTATGCAACTCATTAAAAACAGCTTCGTGGTCTAAAGGTGTAGCTCAGAAAAGGTTGTCTTATTTTCAGTTCATGACTGTCTGCTAAATGGTTTGATAATTTTAACAAACTTTTCTTTCCACAAATCGGACAGTCTTTACGCGTTCGAGGCATAGTGTATACTGAAACATTTTTGAAAATGTATAACATTTTAAAGGAGTCCCAGCGGAACTTTTATCGTCCCGGGAGTCCTTGTTATCGCTTATATATTCAAAAAATGTTCCCTGCGGGACTTTTCATGTCCCGGGAGTCCCGATATGCTAGATTGCTGGAGTGCTCCCCACCCATACAAAGACAACGGATGTGTGGTTTTGAAAATTTATATTTTTATACCCACCCTAAAATCTAATGGAATTGTTGATACACCGTCTTCCAAAACTTTGCGTTTCGGATAAAAGTAACTGAAAGCGTTTTTAACTTGGACATATGTACACATTTGATTGTTTAACACCCTAAACCCCCTATTTACACCCGATCCACTACGTTTAGTTAAAATTACATCTAAATACTTCTCCTTGTTAATTACATTATTCTTCTTATTTACACCTTTACAACTAAATTTATCCTCCCCACTCCCAAAACAATAATACGTTTCACTGCATAAACTTACAATTCCATCCCCCTCCCATTCTATTTTAAACAAACCCGGCGCCCTTTTATCATAACGTGCGTGTTCTACCGTGTCCGTACGCGGAAACCAATTTAATTTATCTTCATTGAATGCCTCCTTCATCTCTGGTCTAACCAACGCTTCAATACTGTCACCACTTATTGCAATATACGCACTGTCTGTGTCCATTTCACAGTATTCAAAATCGGACCGGTCAATATATTTATCTAGACAGTCGTAGTAAAATTTTTAACATGCGCAACTTTGCGTATTGGTACACAAAGAAACCTACTTGCAACGGGAGATCCAACTTGATTTTCTTCTGGGAACTCATAACCTCATACGTGTCTTTATCAATTGGGTTGAGTTCGCGAAAGAACGGAGAGTTGATTAGAACAGACACCTCATCATCGTCGCAGAATTTTACTTCGCGATGTCGTTCTTTATTTGTGATGGTCTTGTCATACAAGAGGTTCCCGACTAGCTTCATCGTATCGGCGATGATCTTTTTGGAGGGGTCACTATCACCAGCACGACGAGCATCCGACACAGCGTCACCGAAAGATTTGAAACATGGTTTAGGAGAATACTGTGAAACTTGATAGACATGTGTGACTTTGAGACCGTGTTCGAAATACCATTTTTTTTTACTCTTTAACGTTTTTCGCCTTGCGCCGTAATTACGATCGGTTGTTTCAAATGTAAATATCGCCAGACGTGTTTATTCTCTGGCAACAGGACACGCTTCATTCGATAGCTTATGACTTCCTCTTTAAAATTATATTTAGTTTGTCCCGGTTCATATTACATATCCAAATTAATTTGCATACATGTTCATAAATTATCTAAAAATTTTACAATTATTGTTGAAATAACCCTGAATTGCCAGAACAGGGTTCAGAATTTTCGAGCAAATGTTAGCAAATGTCGGACCGAAATTGTAGCTCATATAAAAAGGAATATTATTGGAAAGTTTCATTGCATTTGAAGAAGTAGAAGTATTTTATTTTATTTTTTGAAAGTCGCATGCAAAATGCCGAGATCGTTGAAATTTGATTCCCGCATGCGCAAATTAATTACGAAATGCCATATAAGGTCAGTGTTGATTGCTATAAACCAATGAAAATCCGCCATCTAGGCAATTAAATCACGCGGGATCGATTGCCGGTACTTTCAATACGCTAGGATGCAAAGCCGCGGATATTTAGCTTCCGAAGTTGCCCGAGCGTGCGCCGACAAAACCGGGATTTCGCAATAAAGACGGGATTTTCACGAGAAAAGTCGAGAATTGTCATAAAATGGCTAGTTTATTTAGTATATTTATTTAAATACATCCTTTCGAACAGGATTTTCAAGAGCTATCCAATGGTCACACTTAGGAGTTTGTAGCGTGTAAACCAAAGGTAGGAAAGCGAAATGAATATATAATTAGTTTGTATTATTGTTAATTTGTAAACAATACAAAGTTCAGAGGTGTTTGCAAGGGGCTAAATTGGCCGCGTAGCATTGTAAACAAACACAATTTACTTCGCTAAAGACATCGTAAAACGCTGAAGCGAACGGTGGTATTTTCATCTACATAGCATGCACTGAACCGAAGATATGAAAACTGCAAAAGTAAGACGATATCGTCTTACTTTAGTCAGCACCAAACAATAAGGAGGGGTTGCAAGAAGGATTTTGGTTCCAATCATACTACCGATTAAACTACGGCGTGGTCGATTCATGATCTTATTCTCCTCGGCATATGACTTCATGTATTCACCAATATCATCTCGGGATATCTCAATGTTTTTGAAAATGGGACACATTTCGCGAAAGTGTTCTCGTAGATGTCCCGGAACGTGAATCTCGCACTCAACACACCCGAATAACGTCTCGTTCTTGACAGCAGTCACAATACTATCCATGGTCATCGTTTTCACTTTGTCTAAGGGTCTGCGAAGTTGTGTCGCGATGAAGCGTTGGAGGTCTTTGTTGGTCTTTTTCATCTCACGCCACTCGCATTCCCAACACTCGACCAGATTAAAACCCTGCTTACGGATATAAGCGCTGTTTTTTCTAGTCTCGACTAGCAACTCTTTCATGGGTTTGTCCCGCTTCGTGTTGCCTTCCACACCCTCGTTTAGGTGGCAATCGTGGCCATGCCACCAACAACCTAATAAGAAAAACCAGAAAATTACAAACCTACAAATATGAATTTAAGTAAGGCATAACCACTTCCTACAAAAAAGGAATGTTAGACATCCCACGCAACTGCTAAAAAGCAATTAAGCATTAAAAAGTACAAATTGAGTACATCCCACCGATTTGGCAAAAACCAATTAGGCTAATCCTACACAATTTAAGCTTAGGCCCACGCAATTAAGCTAATCCTACGAAAAAATCAACCACACTTATATTTTACCTTGACATTGACAAGTTTTTGATATAGCTGAAATGGCTCCGGTAAGAGATTCAAGTACATGGAATTGGCATAGGCACGGTGTGATCGCTGGATGAGCTGAGCCACAATTTCAGTCTTGTCATTTTCTTCGTTGTCAAGTTCCACAAGACGATACACGTATATATTAAGTTCGAATAATTTTTCAATGTCAATTCTTCATCACACCAGTGTCACACCAGTGTCACACCATCAAACTCATCGCTCTCAACGTACCGTTCATAATAATGTCGTGTATCGCGTTCTAAATTATGGGGGTGACATCCACGGTGCATAGCCAAACAACGGAAGAAACACAATTTGTCCTCGTAAGGTAGGCCAGTTTGTTCGTTACAATCTAATGACGCGACAGCACGATTTTCCAATAGGTATTTAGGTAAACGTACACTTCGTCCTATGGGGTGATCACGTAGTTTCGTTATATAAAACGTAGCGTTTGTGATATCTGCCACGATCCATTTAGAATTAAGTCGTTGTTGTCGAGCCCATTCGAAGATATCCAAGTTTTGTAAAGCTTCACGAACTTGATTTAAATCCTCGAGGTTACGTATTTGGAACGGTACCTCAAATACACGACTATTGTTGATAGAGGAATGGTGGTACTGCATTTGTTCCGTCTCGTTGTTGAACAATACGAATCCAAATGATAAATTCAACTTGAAAACAGTGGTTTGGTCATGGAATATATAATCTACATATTGTACAAGTTGACTCGTATCCATGGAGTTCAGACGATAATTATACCAGTCTTGGACTCGGTTGCCACGACTTTGACGGGTTCGAATAGCACGCCAATGTTGTCGGTGTAATTGAGAGGGGAGATTAGCTGGTGGTATAATTGGGTCTTCGGGAAATCGGTTGGGTTGGGCAGTAGATGTCGAAGCTCCTTGAAAAGGAAATTAATCTCAATTATTAGATAACAAACACATAAGTCTAACACCTTTAACGATTATAGCAGTATACTGCATAAGTATATTAAATCTTTATAAAAGAAACTATATGTGACTTGGTAAAAACACACTACGAACAGCGAAACATAAAAAGTTAATTACTTCTTAACGACTCTTTTCGCGGATTAGTGATATTCAAATTACACTTAGCAACGTTAGGATAGCAACCATGTTAAAATATTCAAGTCAAACTTTTCTACCTTCGTTAACAACTGTAGACGTTGAGGCTCCGTCGTTCACAGCCGTAGACGTCGAGGCTCCTTCATTCACAGGTGTATAATCCGTCGTCTTTGCTCGCTTCCCTTTGCTTGCTGTGGGACCACGCTTACGTTTCCCACCGCCGAGTGGAGTGTGATGTGCTTGGAGTGGGAAAATGTTGCGAAACGTCTCGCCACAAACATTACACGTATACTCCCGTTCGTTCGTGCAGCACCCCTTCGTTCGTGCATTTTCATATGTCTACTGAGTTTATCCTTGAAAAACACATATATACGTTATACTATATTACTATAATAAGTGATATAACTCTTTTAATTACATACCCTTCGATGAAATTTTTTGTGACATTTCGGGCACTCGTAAACTCTCTCCTGGTGGATTTTCTAGTGGCGTTTCAATGTATCACTGGAGGCAAAACACTTATTGCAATTATCACACGGAAACGATCTCTCCCCGGTATGTACTCGTTTGACATGACGTTTGAGATTGCTGGAACGCCTAGCGACCATATCTTCAACCGCCAACGAACAAAGCTGACGATTAATCTCTTCATCCTCCAGATCAGCCATGAACTGATCTCTCCATACATTAGAAATTGTATTAACAAGATTGTATAAACAAGACTTGAAACTACATATGTCAACTTACCAAATATTTTCTTGCTGTTCTTGAGCCATTGTAAACTTTCAGATACAGATTTCAGAATTTTCAGATGTAGAAAATTTCACCAAACCAATCTTAGGCAGAAAGATGTTGTGATCGTTGTCGAAACGGACTGTGTTTGGAACACTACGCTTGTGAACTTTCTACGGACGCTTAGCTATTGTGCTGAGTTCAGCTTAATGACTGTTTCGCCCAAACAAGCCTTTTGACTTAATCCCTTAATGACTTAAGCTATTGTGTCTATAGTTTACATTAGCAACAAATGCATCTAAATATTTATGTTTCTAACGCCAAAACGACAATCAGGATTAACTCTTTTTGTGACGAAAATGCTGAGCTCAGCTTAATGACTGTTTTGCCCAAACTCACCTTGCATATCATTATGACGTCAATATATAATTAATGTTTATGTTAATTAATTTTTAATGATGTGCTCCCCCCTTGCTCATCTCTGTTAATGACGCTGATCCCCCTGTATGTTAATGTACCATATGCTAATGATGTTTGAATTTTCAATGATGTGCCCCCCCTTGCTCCCCCCTGCTCCACCGTGCTCCACCCTGCTCTACCCTGCTCCACCCCCAAAAAGAGGGTTTAACGGCCCCTATATTACTACTAGGAGGTGTTTTGTTGGACGCAAGGCCGAAATGGTTGTTTTGGTTTTCACATTTTTTGTTTTTAAGAAAGAAATTAGCTTTCCTTAACTATTGTTATGATACAAAAGTTATATATTAATTACTCTCCAAATATATAACTTTTGTATCATAACAATAGTTATATAAGCATGTTTATATAACCATATATTTTATTGTTTTTAGAATTGCAAATTTTGGTCATAGTGAATATGTAAATTTTAACATTTGTCAGTAATTAGGTATATAAGGAACCGAATATTACTTGTAGTTAGTCCACTGAAGAAGCCTTAACCGGAGAAACGTTTGGACATTCAATATTTTTAACCTTTTATTTAATTCATTGTCTGAAGAAGAAATACCAATCGCTCATTAATTACCAGACATGATACTTCAAACACCTTCATATATATATATATAATGCAAAAAGCTCACTTCCCTTGTGGTCGTTTGAGCACTCTGGCCCCAAGACACTTCACGCATGTCTGGATGTCTGTCTGAGTATGTGTCTACATGCATGGTGAGGCAGAAGAGTGGGGTATGTATATGGTGAATTCGCATCTAGACTGCGTTATAAGCTGCACTGTTAGACTGTGAGTTGCCAAAAGAATGCATGTCTGCAGATTTGACTATATATATATATATATATATATATATATACGTGTAGGTTTAGGTCTACGAAACGCAAAGAGTGCTCGACAACATAAATTATAGATTTTCGCTTACCTCAAAACTTGTCTGCTTTTAAAATTTTTTTTCAACAGGCTGTTTCATCTGTAAAAGAATCATCAGGCAGTTTACAAGTATCGAAAGAAATGACTGCTTATATACTTCCTGCCGGGGCGTGGGGGTGTGTGTGGGAGACAATGTGTGCATGCATGGCTTTGTTTGCGTTGTTTATGCGAAATTTGTTACGATGACGACATCGTGAAATTATTTCAGCTCTTTTGTTGAGTAAACAATCCTTGTTTTTTTCTTTCAAAATACAAAATTTTTCTTCTAAACATAAATTGCATCGTTTTGATCCTCCCGTATACGAAATAGAATGTTTTAAAATTTGCCAATTAATACTGAAATCCTTATTGTTTTCTTTCAATGTCCAAATATATTTCGAAAGTTCCGTGTCAATTGCATGCTTTTTATGCTGAAAAGATTTAGTGTGGTTGGCCAATCGCTCTTTGAATGTGGTTGCAGTCATGCCAATGTAATTTTTGATCGTGTTTGTGTTGCTTACTGTGACTGTTGCTTTGTATACTATGTCCCTAGTCATGCATTGTTTTTGAAGCGGGCAAATGGTGTTTTTTCTACAACTGCAATTGGTAGTGTCCCTCTCCTGTGGCTTGTTATTTCTATAAGATATGCGTGCATTGTGTTTAGTGATTACTGACTTAATATTGTTCATGCAGCTATAGCTTACTTTAACTGTATTTCTGTTAAAACTTTTATGTAGCTTGTGGTGCGGTGGAAAATGCTTGTCAATTAGACTAAGGAAATTACGTCCCATGTTTGTGCTAACACTCTTGCTAAATGGTGGGTTGAACCAAATGATGTTGCGTTGCCTATTCCTGCGTTGTTTTTGCGGTGTGCGAAAATCTATATATATATATATATATGAATTAGGCTAATTTATCTGATGAGTGCCACATCTTGTGGTACGAAACTAAATAGTAATAAAGATGCCTAGTAAAATTTCTTGAGTAGTTGAATCTTAATATAATTATGCTCTGGATATCCATTGAGCACTCTGCCAAAAGTTTATATAATCAACGAAACCAAATTATATATATATATATATATATATATATATATATATATATAGTCAAATCTGCAGACATGCATGTTTCGCCGTTCAACGGCTCGTCAGTGCAGCTTGTAACGCAGTCTAGATGTGAGTGACTTCGTATTTATACACCATACTCTTGCTCTCACCAAGCGCATGTGGTACAATACTCAGACACATGCGCATCCAGACATGCGTGAAGTGTCTTGGGGCCAGAGTGCTCAAACGACCACAAGGGAAGTGAGCTTTTGCATTATTGCTTATAGCCACCATTGTTGTATCTCAACAATGACTTCTTCCTATGCCTACATGATGATACGAGTTCGTTCCTTTTGTTAAGTGTACATCGGTATGGCTGGTAAATAATGACATATTTCTCTCTAAGGCACAAATTACATCGTTTGCTTGCACTGTTGTAAGATTTTGCTTTCGAAATAATTTGCCACGAAATTGCGTGGTTTACATTATTGTCTTTGAGAGTCCAAACGTGTTTGCTCAGTTCTGTTGAGTTTCTCAAAGATGGGTTCCGGAATGAGGCGGTGTGGTTTCTGTATCTAGTTTTAAATTCATTATCAGTGAGGCCTACGTATGTTTCACACGTGTTGTTATCTTTGCGTTTTACACATTCTTGATATACCACAGCCGATTGAAGGCATTTTCCGCGAAGGGGGCATTTCTTCTTGTCACGGCATGTTGATGCATGCGGGTATATTTTTGATGATAGAAGGCGGATGGTTGCTCTGTCGGTGTACATATAGCGGTGTGTTGTTGGGTTTTGCATAGGGGCTAGCACTGTCTGATAGAAATTATGGAAGTACTTATTTATTTATATATATATATATATATATATATATATATATATATATATATATAAAAAGTGCTCAATGCCTTTTGCAGCAAAGCGAGTTATACTCAAAGATCTTTACTGAAAATATGTATTGCTACTTTAATTTTCACGCATTACAACGATCATCAGGCAACTAGTACAAATCCACTTAAACTAGACCTTTAGCTATATATCAACTGTTCCTAAAATTAAGTAAACAATTACGTAATAGCTTTGTTGGAGGAGTTCCGTAAATAGAATTTGTTTGCGTGTCGGCATTTTTAAATTAATTCAGTTCTTTTGTTAAGAAGAGTCCTTTTGTCTGCCTTAATGATCTGCAGATTTTCTTCTATACAAAGGGGGCATATTCTTGATCCGTTCCGGAATGCAGGCGTTTTCTTAATAACAGACCATTTGATGGTAAATTTTTTCTTTTTTCTTTTTAAATTCTAAATATACTTTGAGAGCTCCGTTTCGTTTTCATATTTTCCATCTCGGAAAGATTTCGTGTGGTAGCGTTCCTTGAATTCGTTTGCAGTCATCCCAATGTAACATTTGGTGCATAACCATTTCCCACATAACCACCCCCTTCTTAAAATATTTAAACGGAACTCAGTCAAAATCAGTTACAGTTGCATGCCAAATATTAAATCCATTATCAGCAACCACAACAACCACATAATTGTATAGAAGAAAAGCTGCAGATTATTAAAAAGGACTCTTCTTAACAAAATAACTGAATTAATCTCAAAATGCCGACACACAAACAAATTCTATTTACGGAACTCCTCCAACAAAGCTATTACGTAATTGTTTACTTAATTTTAGGAACAGTTCATATATAAAGGTCTAGTTTAAGTGGATTTGTATTAGTTGCGTGATGATCGTTGTAATGCGATCAAGATCTTCAGTAAAGATCTTTGAGTATATATATATATATATATAATTTAATTTAATTGTTTGCTTTGTTGCGTATAATACGAAAAGTGCTCAATACATTGGAGCAGAGCAAATTTAAAATATTTAATAAATCAAAATTATACAAACATTTGTTAACTACTTAAAGTTTCATGCCTGGTCAAGGCAATCATCAGGTTAACACAGGATTTTACCGTTAAAGTTCAAACTGTTTTTGACGCGAGCGGCTCTCGTCAGCTTGGTGGCGTAGTGTTGATTTGCGCGCGCTCGTAATTTCCCGCCAAAAATTTCCTCTCATGACAGCATTTTGAGAAAATTTCAGTTCTCTTGTTTAGGAGCGTACTCTATCACTTTTCAGGATGTGGAGCTTCTCGTAGATGCACAAATTGCATTGTTTACTCCCCGATCTGTACGACTTGGCACGCTTTAGAATTGACCAAGTGATTTTGAACAATCGACCGTTTCTCTTCAAGCCCCAAACATATTTTGACAGCTCAGTATCGTTAGAATATATCTGGTTCTTGAAGGATTTTTTATGGTTTCTAAAGCGTTCCTTGAACGTAGTTGCTGTCATGCCAATGTATTTCTTTGTTTCGTTGTCTTCCGTAGTCACCTTTGCCTGGTACACGATGTTGTTCACCATACATTTGCCTTCCAAAGGACACTCTTTCTTTTTCTGGCAATTGCACGTCTGCTCTTCTTTGCTTCTCGGTGTTTTCTTCGAAAGAGTTGGTAGATTTTTCGAAAGCACTTTTGCGTTGTGACTGGAAATTACGCTTTTAACGTTTGGCATGCAGCTATAACTAATACGTACGTAATTCTCTTGTTTAGTACGCTCCTAAACAAGAGAACTGAAATTTTCTCAAAATGCTGTCATGAGAGGAAATTTTTGGCGGGAAATTACGAGCGCGCGCAAATCAACACTACGCCACCAAGCTGACGAGAGCCGCTCGCGTCAAAAACAGTTTGAACTTTAACGGTAAAATCCTGTGTTAACCTGATGATTGCCTTGACCAGGCATGAAACTTAAGTAGTTAACAAATGTTTGTATAATTTTGATTTATTAAATATTATATATATATATATATATATATATATATAGTCAAATCTGCAGACATGCATGTTTCGCCGTTCAACGGCTCGTCAGTGCAGCTTGTAACGCCGTCTAGATGCGAGTGACTTCGTATTTATACACCATACTCTTGCCCTCACCAAGCGCATGTGGTACAATACTCAGACACATGCGCATCCAGACATGCGTGAAGTGTCTTGGGGCCAGAGTGCTCAAACGACCACAAGGGAAGTGAGCTTTTGCATTATAGCTTATAGCCACCAATTGTAGTAGGTTTACGAAACGCAAAGAGTGCTCGACAACATATAGTTAGAGCAAATTAGAGATTTTCGCTTCCCTCAAAACTTGTCTGCAACAGGCTGTTTCATCTGTAAAAGATTCATCAGGCAGTTTACAAGCATAGAAAGAAATGACCGCTTAAGAGGCTCTCTCCATAAAAAACTCCTGGTCAATATTTGGCTCAAAAATAGATTTCTCTCATACTCTGGTGTTTTGAAGGTCTATCCTTGGGAACAACTAAAATCGATTTCATTTGACTCAAATTTCTGTTAAATTATTTTTGGGGGCGATTGATGTTCGACGGCTGGTGACCAACTTGAACTCCGAATGAGGCAAAATATCGACACATTTTCAGTGCTATTTTTTTAAATCAAATTCATACCTAAATTTTAATATTTTTGCACAGAAATATGGACTTATCCTTCTATTTTCGTTGGTGATATGACTTAGATAATTATTCTTTTGTATAAAATAGAATACAGCGCAGTTATTGACCCTCCTGCACGGATAACGGATATCATCTCAAAATATACCAATTTTGAAAGCTTATTTCAAAATCGTGGCACTTGATTGGCACATGACCTTAGCTTTTCTATAAACTACTAACATTAGTCAACACAAATTGCTAATAAAATCTTTCTGCTTTAGCATTTGACAAAAATGACAAGCGCTCAAACTTTGTAAAATTTGAAAATGTGTCGAAATCGAGCATATTTAACAGTAAACCTAATTATTGATATTAACAGATAAAATCACCTTACACTACACGGAATGAAGGTTGATTATGTAAATATATGTCGTTCATCATTATTCTTTGGCTTTGCGCTTGAAAAAAATTGTTTGAGTACAGTTTCAACTTTGACTTAAAGGATAGAGTCATTCAATGCCAGCGTCTTCTGCGCGCATCACTGCCATTAGAGGCCTGATTGTCACTTCGCTTTGTTCGCTTTGTGTATTTACCTCCTGTAAATAAAAAATCTATGTGTCTTGGGGGTTATTGACAATGTTCAATCAAATTAGAAAATTCAGAATTAGTCATAATACAGAGTTTTCATCTGTTTGTTTACGTTAAATTGTTAAAGTTTCGTTAGAATGTACTAATTAAATCTCGCGGGAAACCCCTGGCCGAAAGAAATGTACTCGCTGTGCGTAAACATGTCAATCAACACGATGAAATGTGTCGTTACTCTCTGGCTTCTCATTCTTCGTATTGCATTAAATAGTAGTCTTAGTATTGCACCAGGTTTTTGAGACTGAAACTGAAAAGGGAAAGGGCCACCAGTCATGGTGAAGTAGCAGGGGGAAAAATGACGAATCAAGATGTGAATGCATAAATTTTCTTTTCATTAAAAGCGCCTGGGTAACGAGGCTGATAAAATCTACTGTCTGCCGAAATCGCTTAGGTTTACCTAACGTTGCGTGATCACCAATTACGGCTGTAGTCAGGGCCGGATTAACCACGTGGCAGATGCGGCATATGCCGCGGACCTCGCGCTTATGGGGGCCTCACTCTCTCCTCCGCAGAGGTTATTTATTATATCGTATTTATTATCTTGAAATCTTATATTAAGTTTCTTGTGAGGGGTGCTGTACAAAAATAACGAAGGCGCGGAAAACGGAAGCGAAGGGAGAATATAACCTCTGCCATATTTCTGTCGGTTTCTTGTACAAAGTGTCGTTTTCTTGTACATAGTGGTTGAACTACTTTATGTAAGTAGAATATAATATTTGATATTTTCCCGCGCTTACACTAGGTTACCTTGGTTACTGTACAAAGTACAATGTAAATTACATATGAAAATACAAAATAAGCTATATAGTTTTTCCAAGTATAGTTTTTACAGAAAATTCTAACCCCCCTGATGCCACCATTTTGGATGAGAAATATGGCAGAAGTTATATTCTCCCTTCGCTTCCGTTTTCCGCGCCTTCGTTATTTTTGTACAGCACCCCTCACAAGAAACTTAATATAAGATTTCAAGATAATAAATACGATATAATAAATAACCTCTGCGGAGGAGAGAGGGGGCCTCACGCTTTACTGTGCCACGCCCATTTTTACGAGAACACGCCCATTTATTATTATTATTTTCTATTGGGACACGCCCATTTTAGGTGCCTCGCGAGTTTAGATGCCTCGCGAATTTAGGGGCCTCGCGAATTTAGGGACAATTTTAGGCCCCCTAGGTTGGCAGTTGGCCCCAGCGAAATTGCGGTGATTCGCTTTTTTGTGTCTTTGAATTCAAAGGTTTTCATAACGAGGGGGGTTGAGGTTGGGGTTGGGGGCCTCGCGCTGAAAATCTGCCACGGGCCTCGCGCGACGTTAATCCGGCCCTGGCTGCAGTAATAGTGAACACTATATGAATGAGTACAGGAAAAACAATATTGTAGACACAAGAACCTGGTGCAATACTAAGACTACTATTTAATGCCATACGAAGAAAGAGAAGCCAGAGAGCAACGAAAATTTCATCTTGTTGATTGACATGTTTATGCACAGCGAGTACATTTCGAACGAAATTTTAACAGTTTAACGTAAACAAACAGATGAAAACTCTGTATTATGACTAATTCCGAGTTTTCTAATTTGATTGGACATTGTTAATAAACCCCCAAGACACATAGACATTTTATTTACAGGAGGTAAACAAAGCGAACAAAGCGAAGTTCGTATGTGACAATCAGGCCTCTAATGGCAGTGATGCGCGCAGAAGACACTGGCATTGAATGACTCTATCCTGCAAGCCAAACTGTACTCAAACAATTTTTCAAGCGCAAAGCCAAAGAATAATGATGAACGACATACATTTACATAATCAAGCTTCATTCCGCGTAGTGTAAGGTGATTTTATCTGTCAATATCAATAATTAGGTTTACCGTTAAATATGCTCAATTTGGACACATTTTCAAATTTTACAAAGTTCGAGCGCATGTCATTTTTGTCAAATGCTGAAGCAGAAAGATTTTATTAGCAGTTTGTGTTAACTAATGTTAGTAGTTTATAGAAAAGCTAAGGTCATGTGCCAATCAAGTGCCACGATTTTGAAATAAGGTTTCAAAGTTGGTATATTTTGAGACGATATCCGTTATCCGTGCAGGAGGGTCAATAATTGCGCTGTTTTCTATTTTATACAAAAGAATATTATCTAAGTCGTATCACCAACGAAAATAGAAGGATAAGTCCATATTTCTGTGCAAAAATATTAAAATTTAGGTATGAATTTGTTTTTAGAAAATAGATGTGAAAATGTGTCGATATTTTGCCTCATTCAAGTTGGTCACCAGCCGATCGAACATCAATCGCCCCCAAAATAATTTAACAGAAATTTGAGTCAAATGAAATCGATTTTAGTTGTTCCCAAGGATAGACCTTCAAAACACCAGAGTATGAGAAAAATCTATTTTTGAGCCACATATTGACCAGGAGAATTTTACGGAGACAGCCTCTTAAGGTTTAATCGGCATAGCTAAGGTCTTATAGAGCAATACAAATATATGTTTGCCAAGCGATTGTTAAAGGGATTTAAACCTTACCAAGTTTCAAGCGTTTAGAAGTAGCAGAGGAGCAGTGATTTTTAAGCGAGATTTACGAGCATATACAAACATTGTATGTAAACACAATTCTATGCGGTTTGTGAGTCATTTGCAAATCGTTAACAGCGATTTGAATAAATTTAGAATATATCATTATAGGACGGGAAAATATTGTACAATGTACACACACAGAATTCGTTTTAAAACATATTTATTGCTTAACATTTATTTTACAACGTTAGTAAGGTCTATATTCTTGTCTGTCTTCGGGTGATAATCTTACTATATCCTCCGCTTTCATAGGAATATATTTTGGTCTCTCGTGAAGCAGTCTTTGTTCGTAACCTTCTCGTTGCTCTGGAGTCATCATTACTAAATCTTTAGGTCTCCAATCAGCCGAGTCTACCCAATTGTGGAAAAAGTTGTGTTTGAGTTTGGGTCGTTCTCCTTGTGTTGGTGGTGGTGTGAGAAAGCCAGGTTTCGGAGTAGCAGGCACAGGTTGTGTCATCTCGATAGATCTAGGAGTGGTTGGTTGTGTTATCTCGATAGGTTCAGGAGCGGTTGGTGGTTCAACAATATCTGGGGTTACAACAATTGGAGGATGATGGACTGGAATATCCATCTTGTTTTTAAAAGTTAGAAATCGATTTAGTTGGTCAGAAAACAGCTTGCTTTTTTCAACCGCGGTAAGCTGTGGTGCTTTAATGATCTCTTGCATTAGCTGCTCGGTGGTATACATTGCATTTACAAGGGGTGGTTGACGATAGGACTGTTTCCGTACATATTCGACTAAAGCCTCGTCTGGCAACACATTTGTTTTGAGTCGCTGTTGATCATCCGTTTTTGGTTTTAAATCCAACATTAAATACCCATGAGGACGTAAATTCTCATAAATTCTTCCACTTTGGCAGGATGAATCTGTCTTGCAAGCATAGAGATTTGTTGCCTATCTCTTGGTGACTTAAACAACACAATATAATGGGCGTTGAGACTAATATTTCTCATCTCTTTCCCCTGATGAAATATATTTTGGACAATGTAGATGACGGACAAATTTCTGTGATGACTCCCTTTTGTGAAAAGATCAGCTATACGTTTGTCCTTGCCCGATTGTGCCATAAGATCATCTAGTACGATCAAATTGCGTTGTGACACATCCAGGTAACTTGCTTTGTCGATATCTTCAGGTATTCCTTCATTGAATTCTATTCCAGGCATTGTTCCCATGATATCAAAATAAGATGGCTGCCATTGACCATAACACCAGATGATACGTTAGGGTTAGAGTTAGAGGAAGAGTTGGGGTGAGAGAGTGGGATAGGGTTAGATTGAATCATTGAATCCTAAGATTGAATCATTGAATCCTAAGAGTGAATCATTGAGTCATAAGAATGAATCATTGAATCCTAAGATTGAATCATTGAATCCTAAGATTGAATCATTGAATCCTATGATTGAATCATTGAATCCTAAGATTGAATCATTGAATCGTAAGAGTGAATCATTGAATCCTAAGATTTTTGCAGACATCCACATCTTTTTTCCTGCTGCGCTTGCGCAGTTCACTCTTGGTACTTCGTCACCAGCAGCTGCGTACTGTGATTTTCTTCTCTTGCTGCTCTCTTCGGAGGCAGTTTGGCTGCTAGCCCGTCCCTCGGGTCGAGGCTAGTGGTCGTTTTCTACGTGTGTCCGACTAACGGGCCACGTTTAGCTTAAGGCGCTTTTAACTACTGAAGGTTTTTTAAGGAGGTCACTTTGTTTTTGGTATTTAGTGTTGTTTCCGGTGTTGTGTCCTGTTTGAGAGGCCCGAAAAAAGGGTCGCTCTAGGGACGGTTTGTCTTTTTCGTTTTCCGTCGCATTAGTTGTGGTCTGAGGTCTTGGACCGACGATCGCCTCCCTAAGCTTTGTTTGTTTTATCTTTGGTGTTTCCTGGTGTTTGACACGGTAGTTCCAGTGAGCGTCCTACCTACGTCTTGTCAAACACCAAATAATTATTGTATATTTGTGACTGTTTTGTCACTATTTTGAAGCGTTTTCTCGCTTCCTTGAGCGTTTATTTATATATTATTGCTGTTTGTCTACTTTGTAGACGTTGTTCTATAAGGTTATAGCTTTTAGTTGGCTATAACCGCGGCTATTTGAAGCTCTACTACGCTTCGCTTAGCTTTGTTATTGTTCGTCTATTATAGACGGTTTATTATATTGAAGCTATTTCTTGCTTCTTTGTATTTATTGCTGTTTGTCTACTTTGTAGACGTTATATTATAAGGTTATAGCTTTCAGTTGGCTATAACCGCTGCTATTTGAAGCTCTACTACGCTTCTCTTAGCTTTGTTATTGTTAAGTCTATTTTTATAGACTCGTTATTATATTATATTGAAGCTATTTCTTGCTTCTTTGAACGTTTCTTTATAATATTGCTGTTTGTCTACTTTGTAGACGTTTGTATTCTAAGGTTATAGCCTTTAGTTGGCTGTAGCCGTGTTATTCTATTTCACGTACGTATTTGTACGTCGTTAAAATTTAAGCACTTCACGCTTGCTTAACTTCTATTGTTAATTATTCAAATCATGACTTGCCCTAATTTCACTGCGGAGGATTTCGCCATGTGGAACAAGACTGCGTCTTGTTTCCGGGTTCCGAAGCAGCTGACGCCAAATGAAAACATCAGGCAAGTTAGGGTAGCTTTAATTCAGGCCATAGGGCAGTCTCTTGTTTCTGCCGTACAGGCATTACCAGACTTTCGCTACCGGATTGAATTTGTGTCAGTCTCGGTCAAGCTACAACATGACATCTATGGTCTTGAGTTTCGTGGGGTCAACATCTCGCCCACGCCGGCATATGAGCAGTTGGTGCAGGTCTTTGTGGATCGCGCACCGCTCCGTATGCCGGATAATTACTTTACGGCTTCTTTGGAGCCTTATGGTAGGGTTGTCAAGGTCGACAATCTGCGGGTTCGCGGGTTCAAAACCATCCGAACCGGAACCCGTATGATAACAATGTCGGTCCTTCGCCCTATCCCTTCGGAGCTGTCTATAGCATCTTTTAAATGCTCCGTAAGGTACCGTGGCCAACCAAAGTACTGCTTTGGTTGTAAGGGCTTTGGGCACCTTTCATATCGGTGTCCCACTGGTGATTCTAGGCGCAAGAGCTCCGATTCTGCGCAGAACCCCAAGCCCATGGAGTCCTCTGAGACTCCTAAATCTTTTGCTCAGGCCGCTGCTGGAAGCCCAGTTAATGTCGATGCGTCGACATCTGGCGCTTTCCCTCAGTCTTCGGTAGTTGTAGCAACCAACACCATCACCGCAACTACCGCAGTGGTTTCTGAGCCTTCCCCTACTACAGACGTGGTTACGTCGCTTGACTCCGCTGTTCGGTCGTCCGATCAGTTGGAGATGGAAATCAGTGAGTTTAATGAGCTGATTTCCTCTGCAGATCCATTTTCTTGCCAGCGACGAGTGGCCATAAAGCGTACCGCAAGTAGGGAGATGAAGCGGCTACAGCGTTCGCCATCCTCTGTAGGCGCTAAGAGGGCATCACGTGCTGTGAGCCCTTCTCTACATTTTGCCTCATTGGGAAGTCCTGCCTCCGTGCAGGTTAACGAGCACACACTTCCCGCATCTGCCGTCCCTGAACCTGCTCTACCTGCCATCGTAGAGTGCAAGGACACTTTTTCGGGGAAAATTTGTGTGAAGCGATACGTTCGTTCCGCGCGCACGCACGTCTACTCCAAGACCACGCTTGGATTTAAGTCGTCGCTCGGGACGCGTATCACGTCCACACAAATTGACAAACTTTTGTCCAAAGCGGCACTTTCAGAGGCTCTCCCTCCGGTTCCTACTTGGAACCGTTTCCAACTTTTGCCCGACGAGGCAAACGATTTGGACGATCTGGCTGGATCCGTCATCGATCCCATTGCCAGTCCTTCCGTTGCAGCTACACCCTCTGCATCCATAGGTTCTGGTGATCAGCCAGGTGTCCACACACCGCAGTGCAAAACCCCGCCTGCACACATTCCCGATTCTGTCCAGGGAGATGTCGATCTTTCTCCCTCGGAATTTTCTCCTCCGCCCAGCTTAACCAGACGGCCGCTCGGTCCATCTTCGGCTCTGGTTCCTGCTAGTGGTGCGCTTGCGGAGAAAGTTCTCCAGCCTCCTTCCACCGAGGTAGCACTTGCTCCAACTAGTGCTCCTTTCACTTCGGATAATCCCCTCTCTGCCTCATCCTCTGGGTTTGAGCTGCAGCTGTTGGATTTGTCCCTGCCTGACTCCCCTGATCTGTTTTCAGACATCCCTCGGAGCAGGCATTTAGAAGGGCATTTAACAACGCCTTCTTTTACTGGTGTGTCTGGCACGTCTTCGCCCGTGTCCGTCGCATCATTTTACTCTCGTTCGCTCGACCCTTCCTTCCAAGAAGGCAGCGATCACGAGTTT
The DNA here is from genome assembly GCA_016169945.1 of Trachythela sp. YZ-2020. Classification (NCBI taxonomy): domain Eukaryota; kingdom Metazoa; phylum Cnidaria; class Anthozoa; order Malacalcyonacea; family Clavulariidae; genus Trachythela; species Trachythela sp. YZ-2020. The sequence continues at coordinate 43,755 of JADLSH010000154.1, read as the reverse complement.
TTGGATGGTTCTGAACCTTCACCATCTTTTAACCTGGCTGTCTCTCTTTCGGGCGAGCAACAGGTCAACTTAGCTGATCAGTCTGCGTCGCTGGTCAGTGTGACAGAACATCGGCCTCCCGATGTTTAATTTATTATCGCTGAACATAAATGGTCTTAATGACCATCTCAAACGAACCGCCTTTATCGACTGGCTTAATTGTATGAAGGCAGACATCGTCTGTCTTCAGGAGACACACGCTTCGTGTCACAGCACGATGCAAGGTTGGTTTCGTAATTCAGCTTTTTATGTTGCGTCCTCATCAATTTCACACAAACGATGCGGGACGGCAATTTTAGTTAGGAAAATTTTTTCAATTACATCAATTAGTCGGGACGATGAAGGTCGATTCTTGCAGGTCGAGGTCGACCTTCAGGGTGACAAACTGCGTTTTGTCTCCTTATATGCGCCAAATAGAAATCCGGCGCGCAACGCCTTTCTAACGTCGTTGCCCGACTTTGTGGACCTTGCGTGTCCGACGTTTCTCTGTGGGGATTTTAATGCTGTCCTCGATCCAGCCTTGGACAGACGGCACCGCACATCGTACGCCGGTCCCTCGCAGTCATCTCGGTATCGAGAAAGCGTTGCGGCTTTGCAATCGCTGCTCGCTGCTACCCAAACATTTCCCGTTTGGCGTACCAGGCACCCCACCGATACCATTTATTCATGGGACCATGGTTCGGGTGAGTTCTCGTCGCGCATTGATATGATCTGGGCCCCAACGCTACTTGAGCAGGCCATCATTGCGTGCGATTACCATCTGTCATTCTTTTCCGACCATAGGTATATGTTACTTCAATTCACTATTGGCGATGCTTTCGCCAGAGGTCCTGGTGTCTGGAAATTCAACGTGTCTCTTCTTGACGATCCCGATTATCAGGCACTAGTTTCCTCCTTCTGGTCATTTTGGCGTACCCAAAATGATCCGGAACTTTTTTCCACCCTGCCCGATTGGTGGGATCAAGGAAAATTTTATTTGCGCGAGGTCACTCGTTGCTTCGCTCGGGCCCGTGCGGCAGAGCGGTCGAAAGAGAAGGTCGAGCTTGAACGACAACTGCGGCTCCTCCAACGCCGCTTTGACGAGGGTGATCCCTCGGCCTTTTCCTTTCTTTGCACCATCCAGGAGCAACTTCGCGCCATCCATCTTCGCGAAGCAAAGGCTTCCCAGATCCGGGCTCGGTGTAGGTGGGCTGAGGAAGGCGAAATGTCATCTGCGTACTTCCTCAGTTTGGAGAAACAGCATAGGCTAAAGCAGTCCATCACCTCCATTCGCGACTCGGCGTCGGGGCTCGTGCACCACGACCCCTTCGAGATTTTAGGTACCTGGCGGAGGTACTACGACAATCTCTTTACGGCAGATGTCTGCAACGTGCCGGCGCAGGACGCCATCTTAGGCAAGCTCACTAAGACCTTGAGCAAGGCCGAGATGGAGTCATGTGAAGGACATCTGTCCTTTCAAGCATGTCACCAGGCACTTTTGGGCATGTCTCGTGGTAAGACCCCCGGCTCGGACGGGTTCCCCATGGAGTTCTACGTTACTTTCTGGAACATCCTTGGGGAGGACCTTGTCCGTGTCCTGAACATCGCCTACGACGAAGGTAGGCTGTCCGTCTCTCAGCGTCGTGGACTTATCATCGTCCTCTATAAGAAAGGCGACCGCTTGGAGACGAAGAATTACCGACCGATTAGCCTTCTGAACGTCGATTATAAAATTGCGACGCGGGCTATTTCTGGCCGTCTCTTAGGTGTTATTGGCTCTGTAGTTGGTTCCGACCAAACGTGTGGCATCCCTGGTCGGACCATCTCGGAGAATATTAGCCTTTTAAGAGACTTGATAGAATATGCGGACAGAGGTGATGTTCCCCTTGCCATTCTGTCGCTCGATCAGGAAAAAGCTTTCGATCGGGTAGACTGGGGCTTCCTTCAGCGTATTTTATCTAAGTTTGGGTTTGGAGAATCCTTCCGCCGATGGATTTCTTTATTTTACACTGAGGTCGAGTCCGCCGTCGTCATTAACGGTTGGACTTCTTCCTTTTTTAAGCCTTCTCGGGGTGTCCGTCAAGGCTGTCCACTATCTCCATTACTCTACGTTCTCTGTATTGAAGTGCTGGCGTGTTCGATCAGTGCGTCCCCTACCATCACGGGCGTCACTTTGCCAGGCACCGACCGTCCCTTTAAGTGTTCGGGCTATGCGGACGACACGTCCATCGCCGTCACCACGGACGAGTCAATGGTGGAAGTATTTCGCACTTACGGCACCTACGAGCAAGCTTCCGGCGCGAAGCTTAATCGGGGCAAGTCGAAAGGCTTGTGGCTCGGTGCGTGGAAAGATCGCCAGGATACCCCGCACGGCATCTCGTGGGTGAAGGAGCTTCCTTGCCTCGGCACTACGCTGAGTGCCGGTGACTATTCAAAGTCCACTTGGGAGCCGCCTGTCGCCAAATTAGAGCATAGACTGTCGTCTTGGAAGGGTCGTCAGCTAACCCTCCAGGGTAAGGCGACCGTGATCAACACGTTGGCCCTCTCTCAGATATGGCATTTATGCCATGTCTTTCCTATTCCTGAGTGGGCCATCGCCCGTATAAAGAAGGCAGTCTGGAGCTTTTTCTGGTCGGGCAAGAAAGAGCTTGTCGCCAGACGTTCGGTCTGCTTGCCAAAGGCCCAGGGGGGATTTGGCGTAGTGGATTTTGAACTGAAGTCGAAGGCATTTGCCATTCAGTGGGTCCGTCGTTACTTTACGGTCCCACACACGAAATGGAAATCCTTCTTGAGTTTTTATTGTTTGTCGTGCCTCTCGCTCACACCTGTCGAGGCCTTTTCTATATCAAACTTACCCCGCAATCTCGTTGCTCTCCTCCCGCCTTTTTATCAGCATTTGATGCGGGCGTGGCACGAGTTTGGTGGGGGCATTCATAATAACTTTTTGTCCCTCGACGTCTCGTCCGACGCGCCGAAGCGTTTGGGGGAGCTCACGTCGCACTCGGCCTATGTAATCGGTCGCCGACTCCGGCACCATCAGCCACATTGCATCGCGAAATTCCTTCCCATCTACGGTCCGCTCTATTGGTCCCAGACTTGGGATCAAATCCATTTGACATCTTTGGATAGGGCCGTAGTGGATACCAATTGGAAAATCGCGCATGGCGTCCTGTATACTGCCTCCCGCCTCGTCAACTCTTTCGGGATGGCCAACATCGAGCTGGACTGCCATTGTGGCGCCGGGGAGGAAACGCCGGAACATTTGTTCCACGGCTGCGTCTATGCGGAGTTTCTAGTGGGTTGGGTGCACCATCAGCTTCGTTTTTTCGACGCTGGTGCCGCTCCCTTTACGGTGCAGGAGGTCCTTTTTGGTTTCTCGCCGCCTCGCCGCCGGCACATCCCATCCATATTCATCTGGATGTTGCAGGTGGTGAAGCATCGTCTCTGGTTGGTGCGGTGCGATTTTCGTTTTCGTGCGGCATCGCACACCGAGGCGGATGCTTTGAGGTTGGTCGTGGCGCGGGTGAAGTTCGTTCTTGGGGTGTTGGCTGGTCGTTGTCGTTCTCCTGGGCAGGTGGAGGTTTTTGAGAGGCAATGGTTGGCCAATAAAACCTTAGGGCGTTTTATTGGAGAGAAGCTGGTCTTCTCTTTTTAGTTTTTTAACCTAGTTTAGTTCTTTTAGTTTATCTAGTTTATTTAGTTTAGAATTTAGGGTTAACCGGTCTTTTTAAGTTTTAAATATACCAATGCAGCGTCAGAATAATAAAGAATTGCGGTATATTTAAAGAGGTGGTGGTATCTCTCCCTCCCTAGTCGTGCGTGTGCCTTTGCCTTCCTTGAATTGAATCAAATAATCCATTGCACTTTTAATGGGATGGATCTCTTCTCAAAAAAAAAATGCACATTATATGCTCACAAAATCTACACAAATGAGAAATTCCCATATATCCTTGCATATGCTCACAAAATATACAAAAATGAGAAATTCGGACATGGGACGCCCCTATACAGTTGCATATGCTCACAAAATATACACAAATGAGAAATTCGGACACCGGGCGCCCTTAAATACTTGCATATGCTCAGAAAATATACACAAATGAGAAATTCGGAGATGGGTCGCCCCTATATACTTGAATATGCTCACAAAATATACACAAATGAGAAATTCGGACATGGGGCGCCCTATATGCTTGCATATGCTCACAAAATATACACAAATGAGAAATTCGGAGACCAGGCGCCACTATATACTTGCATATGCTCAGGAAATACACACAACTGAGAAATTCGAAAATTGGCGCCCCTATATACTTGCATATGCTCACAAAATATAGTCAAATGACAAATTCGGACATGGGGCGCCCCTATATAGTTGCATATGCTCACAAAATATACACAAATGAGAAATTCGGACATGGGGCGCCCTATATACTTGCATATGCTCACAAAATATACACAAATGAGAAATTTGGACATGGGGCGGCCCTATATACTTGCATATGCTCACAAAATATACACAAATGAGAAATTCGGACATGGGGCGCCCTTATATACTTGCATATGCTCACAAAATATACACAAATGAGAAATTCGGAGATGGGGTGCCCCAATCTACTTGCATATGCTCACAAAATATACACAAATGAGAAATTCGGACATGGAGCTCCCCTAAATAGTTGCATATGCCAACAAAATATACACAAATGAGAAATTCGGACATGGGGCGCCCCTGTATACTTGCATATGCTCACAAAATATACACAAGTGAGAAATTCGGACATGGGGCTCCCCTATATACTTGCATATGCTCACAAAATATACAAAAATGAGAAATTCGGACATGGGTGCTCCTATATATTTGCATATGCTCACAAAATATACACAAATGAGAAATTCGGACATGGGGCTCCCCTATATACTTGCATATGCTCACAAAATATACACAAATGAGAAATTCGGACATGGGGCGCCCATATACTTGCATATGCTCACAAAATATACACAAATGAGAAATTCGGACATGGGGCGCCTATATACTTGCATATGCTCACAAAATATACACAAATGAGAAATTTGGACATGGGGCGCCCTATATACTTGCATATGCTCACAAAATATACACAAATGAGAAATTCGGACATGGGGCGCCCTATATACTTGCATATGCTCACAAAATATACACAAATGAGAAATTCGGACATGGGGCGCCCCTATATACTTGCATATGCTCACAAAATATACACAAATGAGAAATTCGGACATGGGGCTCCCCTATATACTTGCATATGCTCACAAAATATACACAAATGAGAAATTCGGACATGGGTGCTCCTATATATTTGCATATGCTCACAAAATATACACAAATGAGAAATTTGGACATGGGGCGCCCTATATACTTGCATATGCTCACAAAATATACACAAATGAGAAATTCGGACATGGGCGCCTATATACTTGCATATGCTCACAAAATATACACAAATGAGAAATTCGGACATGGGGCGCCCCTATATACTTGCATATGCTCACAAAATATACACAAATGAGAAATTCGGACATGGGGCGCCCCTATATAGTTGCATATGCTCACAAAATATACACAAATGAGAAATTCGGACATGGGGGCGCACCTGTATACTTGCATATGCTCACAAAATATACACAAATGAGAAATTTGGACATGGGGCGCCCCAATATACTTGCATATGCTCAGGAAATACACACAACTGAGAAATTCGGACATGGGCGCCCAAATATACTTGCATATGCTCACAAAATATAGTCAAATGACAAATTCGGACATGGGGCGCCCCTATATCGTTGCATATGCCCACAAAATATACACGTATGAGAAATTCGGACATGGGGCGCCCCTGTATACTTGCATATGCCCACAAAATATACCCAAGTGAGAAATTCGGACATGGGGCTCCCCTATATACTTGCATATGCTCACAAAATATACAAAAATGAGAAATTCGGACACCGGGCGCCCCTATATGCTTGCATATGCTCAGAAAATATACACAAGTGAGAAATTCGGACATGGGTCGCCCCTATATACTTGAAAATGCTCACAAAATATACACAAATGAGAAATTCGGACATGGGGCGCCCTATATGCTTGCATATGCTCACAAAATATACACAAATGAGAAATTCGGACACCGGGCGCCCCTATATACTCGCTTATGCTCAGGAAATACACACAACTGAGAAATTCGGACATGGGCGCCCCTATATACTTGCATATGCTCACAAAATATAGTCAAATGACAAATTCGGACATGGGGCCCCCTATATAGTTGCATATGCCCACAAAATATACACAAGTGAGAAATTCGGACATGGGGCGCCCCTGTATACTTGCATATGCACACAAAATATACACAAATGAGAAATTTGGACATGGAACGCCCCTATATACTTGCATATGCTCACAAAATATACACAAATGAGAAATCCGGACATGGGGCGCCCTTATATACTTGCATATGCTCACAAAATATACACAAATGAGAAATTCGGAGATGGGGTGCCCCAATCTACTTGCATATGCTCACAAAATATACACAAATGAGAAATTCGGACATGGGGCTCCCCTATATACTTGCATATGCTCACAAAATATACACAAATGAGAAATTCGGACATGGGGCGCCCTATATGCTTGCATATGCTCACAAATACGGTTACGGATGCCCTATCAAAGCTATTAATTGATAAAATGGCAAAGAAATCGGCCGAGAAATCTTAACACACTACTGATGACCACGTGGACGCCACAACAACAACAACAACCGCCAACGTCAACGGAGAATGCAATAATTGTAATTCTGGAAACGCTGAAATATCTAGTTTGAAAGAAGAAATAACGAGAATGAACAATCTTATCGTTGAGATGGCGAAGAAACAACAGGAAAGTGAATCTAAAACGGAAAAGAACATAGTGGACTTAACAAAAAACAACAACAAAATGGCCGACGAGATCGACACGCTCAAAAATGTTATTGAGCAAATCTCGAGTGAAAATGATCAAGTGAAAAATGTTTTGGATATGAAACAAAATGACTGGATCACAATTGAAAAGAAAACGTCTTCAAACACGATCAAGACTCCAACCTCTGCACCGAATAGCTATGCAGCTATAGTTTCAAACAGCTTCTCAACCCTTCAGGATCACACATCAGACGAGTCGGCTAATATTTCAGATCAAGTATCATCGGAAAGAAATATTACAACAGCGGAAAACAGTTCTAACGCAAATTCTGATGAACACGGGATTAATGTTATCAACAAGTCAAGCAACAACAAGAAACACAATGACACACAAGCCAAAGCAAGACAAGCCGGATCTATAAAGGATGGACCGGTTTGATTGGTAATCGGAGACTCCATGACCAAACATATTAGCAATGACAAACTTTCATATGCAGCAAAAGCAAAAACTGCCTGCAAGACGTATCGTGGTGCAAAGATCAAGGAAGTGCAAGAAAATCTACCAAAGGAATGCGGCGAAGGTAAACTACAGAGCATCATTCTCCATGTGGGTACCAACAACCTAGTATCAGATGATGCAAAAGTGGCGGCAGAACAAATGGAAGAACTAATTGTCGAAGCAAAGAGCAAAGCTGAAAATGTTGCTGTCTCAAGCATTATTAAAAGGTATGACAATAGGGTTCAGCATTCGCAAATTTTAGAATTCAATGATCTTGTTCATGAATTGTGTAAGAAACACAATATAACATTCATTGACAATAGCAACATTGACAAAACCATGTTGAACAGATCAAACCTTCACCTAAATTATAATGGTGATAGGGCACTTGGTAAGACATTGTGTTCTTACCTAAGATCTGTAAGATCTGAAAACCCTAATAATAATTGTCAGTATTTTCGTCAAGACAGGCGACAATCGAGTCGCCGAAAGGACTGGACAACATGCCTAACTTACTTAGCACATGTTGCCAAAATGATTCAACAGTAACTAATAGTTGTTTACATAATACAACAAAAACGAGTAGTGATTTCTCTGATACAATTAATTGTCTTCCCAATCAGCGCGGGTTCAAAATGGCCTTTTTGAATATAGTAAGCTTGCCAAAAAGATTTGATGAAATTAATTTCACTATGTCAAACAAATTATTAGATATAATGTCCTTTAGCGAAACCAGACTTAATTCAACAATACCTGATAGCATGATTCGTATAGATGGCTATGAAATCATACGAAAAGATAGGTCTAGAAATGGTGGTGGTGTCTGCATTTACCTCCGTAGTTCTATAAATTACCAAATCAGACATGATCTCATACCACCTGATTTAGAAGCCATATGCATAGAAATAACTAAACCACATAGTCGACCTTTTGTGGTTGTTACAGTTTATAGACCCCCAGATGCATCACCTGATTTTTTTATCCATCTTGAAAATTTATTTAAAAAGATTGATAATGAAAATAAGGAGATCTATATTCTGGGTGATCTTAACTGTGATCTCATTAAGCCAAATCCTGAACATCCAACAAAGAAACTTAAGTCCTTACTCGAAATTTAACAATTATCCCAATTAATAGATGAAGCAACAAGGATAACTATCTCTTCCTCTACTCTTATTGACCATTTTATTACCAATGAACCAGGGAAAATTTCCAAATATGGTGTAATTCACACTGGAATCAGTGATCACAGTCTTATTTATGGCATAAGAAAGATTAATATAAGCCATAAAGATAATGAAAATATTATTGAAATTAGGAACATGAAAAAATTCAGTGAAGAAAAGTTTTTGCATGATTTAGGAACTCAATCGTGGGAGCATGTCTACTTTTTTGCAGACAATCCTAGCACTATGTGGGAAATTTGGAAAGATCTATTCTTACAAGTCCTAGATAAACATGCCCCTCTTCAAAGCACAAAATCAAATCTAAAATATCTCCTTGGATTAGTAGTCATATAAGACATTTAATGATTTCAAGAGATAACTTGAAAAGAAAAGCAATCATTACTAAACTTGAAACAGATTGGGAAAACTATAAAAAAGTCAGAAATGAAACAAATATTCTACTAAGACAAGCAAAAAGAGACTATTACTCCAAAAAAATCTCTGCAGAAAAGCAAAATCCCAAAGCTGCTTGGAAGACAATTAATACTTTGCTTGGCAAACATAACCAACCAACTAGAGTAAATGAATTAAACGTAAATGATATGAAATTGACCAGCCCCAATGATATTGCCGAGGGTTTCAATACCTTCTTCTCAAATATTGGACCAAATTTAGCTGAAGAAATTGGTACAACAGAATACCATTTCAAAGACTACCTTGACAAAACTAATTCTGAATTTACTGCATTCAAATCAGTTACTGTAAACCATGTTTGTCTTTTACTACGTGAACTATCTGGTAGCAAAGCTACTGGCCTAGATAAAATATCAAGCAAGATAATTAAAATTGCAGCACCATTGATTTCTGATTCATTGACTTACATTTTTAATCAAGCAATTACCTATGTACTTTTCCACACGAGTGGAAGATTGCAAGAGTAATTCCTTTTTAAGAATGGCAAACGCAACTTGCCAGGAAATTATCGACCAATTTCTGTCTTGCCTGCCATTAGTAAAGTTATGGAACGTATCTTATATACTCAACTTTATGAATATTTGTCCGTAAACAACATACTTTCTGAGCATCAATTTGGTTTCAGAAAATTTCATTCAACTGCTTCAGCTTTACTTGATTGTACGAATGATTGGTACATAAACATGGACAGGAAATTGTTCAATTTGGTTGTATTTATAGACTTAAAAAAAGCCTTTGATACTGTTAACCATGAAATCTTATTGCAAAAACTAATGCAAGTTGGAATCACAGGAAATGCATTTCTACTGCTTAAATCTTATTTAACTGACCGTACCCAAAGATGTGAAGTCAATGGCTCTATTTCAAGTGAAAATGGTGTAAAATGTGGTGTGCCCCAAGGGTCTATATTAGGACCACTGTTCTTTTTACTGTATATTAATGATTTACCTGCATGCCTGAATAAAACAAAACCCCGGCTGTTTGCTGATGACACAAATATCACAGCAGCTGGTGGGTGTTTAAGTGATATTGAAGATGCAGTAAATTTGGATTTAGAAAACCTTCGGAAATGGCTCATGGCAAACAAGCTGAGCTTGAACATGCGAAAACTGAATATCAAATTATTGGTACTAAACCAATGCTAAAAAGCTTCTGCTCAACAGCTTAGAATTCATATTCAAAACAAACCAATAAAGCAAGTTTTTCAATGCAAAACGCTAGGTGTGACTCTTGATGAAAATCTGTGTTGGAAAAGTAATACAGACACTATTTGTAAAAAGATTTCATCTGGCATTTATGCTATCAAACGCATTAAAGAGTATGTTGATAAAAAACACTCATTTCTGTGTACAATGCTATAATTCAACCCTATTTCAGCTACTGTTGTGAAGTTTGGAATGTATTTGGTGAAACTCAATCAACACGTCTGCAAAAACTTCACAACAGAGCTGCTCGTATTATAGCACATGTGCCAAATGAGGTAGGTCTACAAACTGTACTGAATATATTAGGATGGGAACCACTCAAAGAACAAAGAGTGAAAGCCAAGGCAAAAATAATGTTTAAAACGCTCAATAACATGGGGCCAAACTCGCTAAGAGAATTATTTACTTTCAAAACGGAAATATTAGATCACAGTCTTCGTGACAGCTCAAGTTCAATACGCTTGCCAAAGCCAAATACGAACAACATGAAGAAAAGTTTCATGTACGATGGAGCTTCCATATGGAACTCCCTACCAGAAAATATAAGAGAAATTAAATCAATCTCAAGTTTTAAAAGAAAAATCGCTACTCTTAACTTATAAAATCACATGATTCTTAATGTAAATAGATACTTAATATTTGTATATTTGTAACTGCATGATATTTTTTTATTTTTTATTTACTTGTAACTATTTGTTAATATTTTACACGCCCATTGTGGAAACCAGCTTTAGCTGACAATGTTAGCGTGGTTAAATAAAGTTATCATCATCATCATCACAAATGTGAAATTCGGACACCGGGCGCCCTGATATACTTGCATATGCTCAGGAAATACACACAGCTGAGAAATTCGGACATGGGCGCCCAAATATACTTGTATATGCCCACAAAATATAGTCAAATGACAAATTCGGACATGGGGCGCCCTATATACTTGAATATGCTCACAAAATATACACAAATGAGAAATTCGGACATGGGGCGCCCTATATGCTTGCATATGCTCACAAAATATACACAAATGAGAAATTCGGACACCGGGCGCCCCGATATACTTGCATATGCTCAGGAAATACACACAACTGAGAAATTCGGACATGGGCGCCCTAATATACTTGTATATGCCCACAAAATATAGTCAAATGACAAATTCGGACATGGGGCGCCCTATATACTTGAATATGCTCACAAAATATACACAAATGAGAAATTTGGACATGGGGCGTCCTATATACTTGAATATGCTCACAAAATATACACAAATGAGAAATTCGGACATGGGGCGCCCTATATGCTTGCATATGCTCACAAAATATACACAAATGACAAATTCGGACATGGTGCGCCCCTGTATACTTGCATATTATGCTCACAAAATATACACAAATAAGAAATTCGGACATGGGGCTCCCCTATATACTTGCATATGCTCACAAAATATACAAAAATGAGAAATTCGGACATGGGGCGCCCCTATATAGTTGCATATGCTCACAAAATATACACAAATTAGAAATTCGGACACCGGGCGCCCCTATATACTTGCATATGCTCAGGAAATACACACAACTGAGAAATTCGGACATGGGCGCCCCTACATACTTGCATATGCTCACAAAATATAGTCAAATGACAAATTCGGACATGGGGCGCCCCTATATAGTTGCATATGCCCACAAAATATACACAAATGAGAAATCGGACATGGGGCGCCCCTGTATACTTGCATATGCTCACAAAATATACACAAATGAGAAATTTGGACATGGGGCGCCCCTATATACTTGCATATGCTCACAAAATATACACAAATGAGAAATTCGGACACCGGGCGCCCCAATATACTTGCATATGCTCAGGAAATACACACAACTGAGAAATTCGGACATGGGCGCCCAAATATACTTGCATATGCTCACAAAATATAGTCAAATGACAAATTCGGACATGGGGCGCCCCTATATACTTGCATATGCCCACAAAATATACCCAAGTGAGAAATTCGGACATGGGGCTCCCCTATATGCTTGCATATGCTCACAAAATATACACAAATGACAAATTCGGACATGGTGCGCCCCTGTATACTTGCATATTATGCTCACAAAATATACACAAATGAGAAATTCGGACATGGGGCTCCCCTATATACTTGCATATGCTCACAAAATATACAAAAATGAGAAATTCGGACATGGGGCGCCCCTATATAGTTGCATATGCTCACAAAATATACACAAGTTAGAAATTCGGACACCGGGCGCCCCTATATACTTGCATATGCTCAGGAAATACACACAACTGAGAAATTCGGACATGGGCGCCCCTATATACTTGCATATGCTCACAAAATATAGTCAAATGACAAATTCGGACATGGGGCGCCCCTATATAGTTGCATATGCCCACAAAATATACACAAATGAGAAATTCGGACATGGGGCGCCCCTGTATACTTGCATATGCTCACAAAATATACACAAATGAGAAATTTGGACATGGGGCGCCCCTATATACTTGCATATGCTCACAAAATATACACAAATGAGAAATTCGGACACCGGGCGCCCCAATATACTTGCATATGCTCAGGAAATACACACAACTGAGAAATTCGGACATGGGCGCCCAAATATACTTGCATATGCTCACAAAATATAGTCAAATGACAAATTCGGACATGGGGCGCCTATATACTTGAATATGCTCACAAAATATACACAAATGAGAAATTCGGACATGGGCGCCCAAATATACTTGCATATGCTCACAAAATATAGTCAAATGACAAATTCGGACATGGGGCGCCCCTATATCGTTGCATATGCCCACAAAATATACACGTATGAGAAATTCGGACATGGGGCGCCCCTGTATACTTGCATATGCCCACAAAATATACCCAAGTGAGAAATTCGGACATGGGGCTCCCCTATATACTTGCATATGCTCACAAAATATACAAAAATGAGAAATTCGGACACCGGGCGCCCCTATATGCTTGCATATGCTCAGAAAATATACACAAGTGAGAAATTCGGACATGGGTCGCCCCTATATACTTGAAAATGCTCACAAAATATACACAAATGAGAAATTCGGACATGGGGCGCCCTATATGCTTGCATATGCTCACAAAATATACACAAATGAGAAATTCGGACACCGGGCGCCCCTATATACTTGCATATGCTCAGGAAATACACACAACTGAGAAATTCGGACATGGGCGCCCCTATATACTTGCATATGCTCACAAAATATACACAAATGAGAAATTCGGACATGGGGCCCCTATATACTTGCATATGCTCACAAAATATACACAAATGAGAAATTCGGACATGGGGCGCCCCTGTATACTTGCATATGCTCACAAAATATACACAAATGAGAAATTTGGAGATGGGGCGCCCCTATATACTTGCATATGCTCACAAAATATACACAAATGAGAAATTCGTACATGGGGCGTCCTTATATACTTGCATATGCTCACAAAATATACACAAATGAGAAATTCGGACATGGCACACCCCTGTATACTTGCATATGCTCACAAAATATATACAAATGAGAAATTCGGACATGGGGCGCCCTATATACTTGCATATGCTCACAAAATATACACAAATGAGAAATTCGGACATGGGGCGCCCTATATACTTGCATATGCTCACAAAATATACACAAATGAGAAATTCGGACACGAGGCGCCCCTATATACTTGCATATGCTCACAAAATACACACAACTGAGAAATTCGGACATGGGCGCCCAAATATACTTGTATATGCCCACAAAATATAGTCAAATGACAAATTCGGACATGGGGCGCCCTATATACTTGAATATGCTCACAAAATATACACAAATGAGAAATTTGGACATGGGGCGCCCTATATACTTGCATATGCTCACAAAATATACACAAATGAGAAATTCGGACATGGGGCGCCCTATATACTTGCATATGCTCACAAAATATACACAAATGAGAAATTCGGACATGGGCGCCCTGTATACTTGCATATGCTCACAAAATATACACAAATGAGAAATTCGGACATGGGGCTCCCTATATACTTGCATATGCTCACAAAATATACACAAATGAGAAATTCGGACATGGGGCGCCCTATATACTTGCATATGCTCACAAAATATACACAAATGAGAAATTCGGACATGGGGCGCCCCTATATACTTGCATATGCTCACAAAATACACACAACTGAGAAATTCGGACATGAGGCACCCCTATATACTTGCATATGCTCACAAAATATAGTCAAATGACAAATTCGGACATGGGGCGCCCTATATACTTGCATATGCTCACAAAATATACACAAATGAGAAATTCGGACATGGGGCGCCCCTATATACTTGCATATGCTCACAAAATATACACAAATGAGAAATTTGGACATGGGGCGCCCTATATACTTGCATACGCTCGCAAAATATACACAAATGAGAATTTCGGAAACGAGCGGCCCCTATGTACTTGCATATGCTCACAAAATACACACAACTGAGAAATTCGGACATGAGGCGCCCCAATATACTTGCATATGCTCACAAAATATAGTCAAATGAGAAATTCGGACATGGGGCGCCTTATATACTTGCATATGCTCACAAAATATACACAAATGAGAAATTCGGACATGGGGCGCCCTATATGCTTGCATATGCTAACAAAATATACACAAATGAGAAATTCGGACATGGGGCGCCCTATATACTTGCATATGCTCACAAAATATACACAAATGAGAAATTCGGACATGGTGCCCCTATATACTTGCATATGCTCACAAAATATACACAAATGAGAAATTCGGACATGGGGCGCACCTATATACTTGCATATGCTCACAAAATATACACAAAATGAGAAATTCGGACATGGGGCGCCCCTATATACTTGCATATGCTCACAAAATATACACAAATGAGAAATTCGGACATGTTGCGCCACTATATATACTTGCATATTCTCACAAAATATACACAAATGAGAAATTCGGACATGGGCGCCCTATATACTTGCATATGCTCACAAAATATACACAAATGAGAAATTCGGACATGGGGCGCCCCTATATACTTGCATATGCTCACAAAATATACACAAATGAGAAATTCGGACATGGGGCGCCCCTATATACTTGCATATGCTCACAAAATATACACAAATGAGAAATTTGGACATGGGGCGCCCCTATATACTTGCATATGCTCACAAAATATACACAAATGAGAAATTCGGACACCGGGCGCCCTGATATACTTGCATATGCTCAGGAAATACACACAGCTGAGAAATTCGGATATGGGCGCCCATATATTCTTGTATATGCCCACAAAATATAGTCAAATGACAAATTCGGACATGGGGCGCCTATATACTTGCATATGCTCACAAAATATACACAAATGAGAAATTCGGACATGGGGCGCCCATATACTTGCATATGCTCACAAAATATACACAAATGAGAAATTCGGACATGGGGCGCCCCTATATACTTGCATATGCTCACAAAATATACACAAATGAGAAATTCGGACATGGGGCGCCCCTGTATACTTGCATATGCTCACAAAATATACACAAATGAGAAATTCGGACATGGGGCTCCTATATACTTGCATATGCTCACAAAATATACACAAATGAGAAATTCGGACATGGGGCGCCCTATATACTTGCATATGCTCACAAAATATACACAAATGAGAAATTCGGACATGGGGCGCCCTATATACTTGCATATGCTCACAAAATATACACAAATGAGAAATTCGGACATGGGGCGCCCTATATACTTGCATATGCTCACAAAATATACACAAATGAGAAATTCGGACACCGGGCGCCCCTATATACTTGCATATGCTCAGGAAATACACACAACTGAGAAATTCGGACATGGGCGCCCCTATATACTTGCATATGCTCACAAAATATAGTCAAATGACAAATTCGGACATGGGGCGCCCCTATATACTTGCATATGCCCACAAAATATACACAAATGAGAAATTCGGACATGGGGCGCCCCTGTATACTTGCATATGCTCACAAAATATACACAAATGAGAAATTTGGACATGGGGCGCCCCTATATACTTGCATATGCTCACAAAATATACACAAATGAGAAATTCGGACATGGGCGCCCTATATACTTGCATATGCTCACAAAATATACACAAATGAGAAATTCGGACATGGGGCGCCCCTATATACTTGCATATGCTCACAAAATATACACAAATGAGAAATTCGGACATGGGGCGCCCCTATATACTTGCATATGCTCACAAAATATACACAAATGAGAAATTCGGACATGGGGCGCCCTATATACTTGCATATGCTCACAAAATATACACAAATGAGAAATTCGAACATGGGCGCCCTATATACTTGCATATGCTCACAAAATATACACAAATGAGAAATTCGGACATGGGGCGCCCTAATATACTTGCATATGCTCACAAAATATACACAAATGAGAAATTCGGACATGGGGCCCCCGTATATACTTGCATATGCCCGCAAAATATACACAAATGAGAAATTCGGACATGGCTCCCTATATACTTGCATATGCTCACAAAATATACACAAATGAGAAATTCGGACATGGGGCGCCCTATATACTTGCATATGCTCACAAAATATACACAAATGAGAAATTCGGACATGGGGCGCCCCTATATACTTGCATATGCTCACAAAATATACACAAATGAGAAATTCGGACATGGGCGCCCCTATATACTTGCATATGCTCACAAAATATACACAAATGAGAAATTCGGACATGGGGCGCTCCTATATACTTACATATGCTCACAAAATATACACAAATGAGAAATTCGGACATGGGGCTCCCCCTATATACTTGCATATGCTCACAAAATACACACAACTGAGAAATTCGGACATGGGCGCCCCTATATACTTGCATATGCTCACAAAATATACTCAAATGACAAATTCGGACATGGGCCGCCCCTATATACTTGCATATGCTCATAAAATATACACAAATGAGAAATTCGGACATGGGGCGCCCCTATATACTTGCATATGCTCACAAAATATACACAAATGAGAAATTCGGACATGAAGCGCCACTGTATACTTGCATATGCTCACAAAATATACACAAATGAGAAATTGGAACATGGTGCGCCCCTGTATACTTGCATATGCTCACAAAATATACACAAATGAGAAATTCGGACATGGGGCGCCCTATATACTTGCATATGCTCACAAAATATACAAAAATGAGAAATTCGGACATGGGGCGCCCTATATACTTGCATATGCTCACAAAATATACACAAATGAGAAATTCGGACATGGGGCGCCCCTATATACTTGCATATGCTCACAAAATATACACAACTGAGAAATTCGGACATGGCGCGCCCTATATACTTGCATATGCTCACAAAATATACTCAAATGAGAAATTCGGACATGGGGCGCCCCTATATACTTGCATATGCTCACAAAATATACACAAATGAGAAAATCGGACATGGGGCGCCCCTATATACTTGCATATGCTCACAAAATATACACAAGTGAGAAATAAGAACATGGGGCGCCCCTATATACTTGCATATGCTCACAAAATATACACAAATGAGAAATTCGGACATGGGCGCCCCTATATACTTGCATATGCTCACAAAATATACACAAATGAGAAATTCGGACATGGGGCGCCTATATACTTGCATATGCTCACAAAATATACACAAATGAGAAATTCGGACATGGGCGCCCATATACTTGCATATGCTCACAAAATATACACAAATGAGAAATTCGGACATGGGGCGCCCCTATATTGTTGCATATGCTCACAAAATATACACAAATGAGAAATTCGGACATGGGGCGCCCCTATATACTTGCATATGCTCACAAAATATACACAAATGAGAAATTCGGACATGGGGCTCCCTATATACTTGCATATGCTCACAAAATATACAAATGAGAAATTCGGACATGGCGCCCCTATATACTTGCATATGCTCACAAAATATACACAAATGAGAAATTCGGACATGGGTCGCCCTATATACTTGCATATGCTCACAAAATATACACAAATGAGAAATTCGGACATGGGGCGCCCTATATACTTGCATATGCTCACAAAATATACACAAATGAGAAATTCGGACATGGGGCGCCCCTATATACTTGCATATGCTCACAAAATATACACAAATGAGAAATTCGGACATGGGCGCCCCTATATACTTGCATATGCTCACAAAATATACAAATGAGAAATTCGGACATGGGGCGCCCTATATACTTGCATATGCTCACAAAATATACACAAATGAGAAATTCGGACATGGGGCGCCCCTATATACTTGCATATGCTCACAAAATATACACAAATGAGAAATTTGGACATGGGGCGCCCCTATATACTTGCATATGCTCACAAAATATACACAAATGAGAAATTCGGACATGGGCGCCACTATATACTTGCATATGCTCACAAAATATACACAAATGAGAAATTCGGACATGGGGCCCCCTATATACTTGCATATGCTCACAAAATATACACAAATGAGAAATTCGGACATGGGGCGCCCCTATATACTTGCATATGCTCACAAAATATACACAAATGAGAAATTCGGACATGGGGCGCCCCTATATACTTGCATATGCTCACAAAATATACACAAATGAGAAATTCGGACATGGGGCGCCCCTATATACTTGCATATGCTCACAAAATATACACAAATGAGAAACTCGGATACGTGGCGCCCTATATACTTGCATATGCTCACAAAATATACAAAAATGAGAAATTTGGACATGGGCGCCCCTATATACTTGCATATACTCACAAAATATACACAAATGAGAAACTCGGCTATGGGGCGCCCCTATATACTTGCATATGCTCACAAAATATACACAAATGAGAAATTCGGACATGGGGCGCCCTATATACTTGCATATGCTCACAAAATATACACAAATGAGAAATTCGGACATGGGGCGCCCTATATACTTGCATATGCTCACAAAATATACACAAATGAGAAATTCGGACATGGGGCCCCTATATACTTGCATATGCTCACAAAATATACACAAATGAGAAATTCGGACATCGGGCGCCCCTATATACTTGCATATGCTCACAAAATACACACAAGTGAGAAATTTGGACATGGGCGCCCCTATATACTTGCATATGCTCACAAAATATACTCAAATGACAAATTCGGACATGGGCCGCCCCTATATACTTGCATATGCTCACAAAATATACACAAATGAGAAATTCGGACATGGGGCGCCCCTATATACTTGCATATGCTCACAAAATATACACAAATGAGAAATTCGGACATGGGGCGCCCTATATACTTGCATATGCTCACAAAATATACACAAATGAGAAATTCGGACACCGGGCGCCCCAATATACTTGCATATGCTCAGGAAATACACACAACTGAGAAATTCGGACATGGGCGCCCAAATACTTGCATATGCTCACAAAATATACTCAAA
Organism: Trachythela sp. YZ-2020; assembly: GCA_016169945.1. Classification (NCBI taxonomy): domain Eukaryota; kingdom Metazoa; phylum Cnidaria; class Anthozoa; order Malacalcyonacea; family Clavulariidae; genus Trachythela; species Trachythela sp. YZ-2020. Next base: position 23,841 of record JADLSH010000154.1, on the reverse strand, counting down.
TGACAAATTCGGACATGGGGCGCCCCTATATAGTTGCATATGCTCACAAAATATACACAAATGAGAAATTCGGACATGGGGCGCCCCTATATACTTGCATATGCTCACAAAATATACACAAATGAGAAATTCGGACATGGGGCGCCCCTATATACTTGCATATGCTCACAAAATATACACAAATGAGAAATTCGGACATGGGCGCCCCTATACTTGCATATGCTCACAAAATAAACACAAATGAGAAATTCGTACATGGGGCGCCACTATATACTTGCATATGCTCACAAAATATACACAAATGAGAAATTCAGACATGGGCGCGCCTATATACTTGCATATGCTCACAAATATACACAAATGAGAAATTAGGACATGGGCGCCCTATATACTTGCATATGCTCACAAAATATACACAAATGAGAAATTCGGACATGGGGCGCCCCTATATACTTGCATATGCTCACAAAATATACACAAATGAGAAATTCGGACATGAGGCGCCCCTATATACTTGCATATGCTCACAAAATATACACAAATGAGAAATTCGGACATGGGGCGCCCCTATATACTTGCATATGCTCACAAAATATACACAAATCAGAAACTTGGATACGGGGGGCCCTATATACTTGCATATGCTCAGGAAATACACACAAGTGAGTAATTCGGATATGGGGCGCCCCTATATACTTGCATATGCTCACAAAATGTACACAAATGAGAAATTCGGACATGGGGCGCCCCTATATACTTGCATATGCTCACAAAATATACACAAATGAGAAATTCGGACATGGGCGCCCTGTATACTTGCATATGCTCACAAAATATACACAAATGAGAAATTCGGACATGGGGCTCCCCTATATACTTGCATATGCTCACAAAATATACACAAATGAGAAATTCGGACATGGGTGCCCCTATATACTTGCATATGCTCACAAAATATACACAAATGAGAAATTCGGACATGGGGCGCCCTATATACTTGCATATGCTCACAAAATATACACAAATGAGAAATTCGGACATGGGCGCCCCTATATACTTGCATATGCTCACAAAATATACACAAATGAGAAATTCGGACATGGGCGCCTATATACTTGCATATGCTCACAAAATATACACAAATGAGAAATTCGGACATGGGGCGCCCTATATACTTGCATATGCTCACAAAATATACACAAATGAGAAATTCGGACATGGGGCGCCCTATATACTTGCATATGCTCACAAAATATACACAAATGAGAAATTCGGACATGGGGCGCCCTATATACTTGCATATGCTCACAAAATAAACAGAAATGAGAAATTCGGACATGGGGCGCCCTATATACTTGCATATGCTCAAAAATAGCCACAAATGAGAAATTCGGACATGGGCGCCCTATATACTTGCATATGCTCACAAAATATACACAAATGAGAAATTCGGACATGGGGCGCCCTATATACTTGCATATGCTCACAAAATATACACAAATGAGAAATTCGGACATGGGGCGCCCTGTATACTTGCATATGCTCACAAAATATACACAAATGAGAAATTCGGACATGGGGCGCCCCTATATACTTGCATATGCTCACAAAATATACACAAATGAGAAATTCGGACAGGAGGCGCCCCTATATACTTGCATATGCTCACAAAATATACACAAATGAGAAATCCGGTCATGGGCGCCCGTATATACTTGCATATGCTCACAAAATATAGCAAATGAGAAATTCGGACATGGCGCGCCCTTATACTTGCATATGCTCACAAAATATAAACAAATGAGAAATTCGGACATGGGGCGCCCCATATACTTGCATATGCTCACAAAATATACACAAATGAGAAATTCGGACATGGGGCGCCCTATATACTTGCATATGCTCACAAAATATACACAAATGAGAAATTCGGACATGGGGCCCCGTATATACTTGCATATGCTCACAAAATATACATAATGAGAAATTCGGACATGGGCGCCCATATACTTGCATATGCTCACAAAATATACACAAATGAGAAATTCGGACATGGGGCGCCCCTATATACTTGCATATGCTCACAAAATATACACAAATGAGAAATTCGGACATGGGGCCCCTATATACTTGCATATGCTCACAAAATATACACAAATGAGAAATTCGGACATGGGGCCCCTATTTACTTGCATACGCTCACAAAATATACAAATGAGAAATTCGGACATGGGCGCCCTATATACTTGCATATGCTCACAAAATATACACAAATGAGAAATTCGGACATGGGGCGCCCTATATACTTGCATATGCTCACAAAATATACACAAATGAGAAATTCGGACATGGGGCGCCCCTATATACTTGCATATGCTCACAAAATATACACAAATGAGAAATTCGGACATGGGGCCCTATATACTTGCATATGCTCAGAAAATATGCACAAATGAGAAATTCCGACATGTGGCGCCCCCTTACGATAGCATATGCTCACAAAATCTACACAAATGAGAAATTTGGACATGGGCGTCCCTATATACTTGCATATGCTCACAAAATATACACAATGAGAAATTAGGACATGGGCGCCCTATATACTTGCATATGCTCACAAAATATACACAAATGAGAAATTCGGACATGGGCTCCCCTATATACTTGCATATGCTCACAAAATATACACAAATGAGAAATTCGGACATGGGGCGCCCTATATACTTGCATATGCTCACAAAATATGCACAAATGAGAAATTCGGACATGGGGCGCGCCTATATACTTGCATATGCTGACAAAATATACACAAATGAGAAATTCGGACACCTGGCCCCCCTATACACTTGCATATCCTCGCAAAATATACACAAATGAGAAATTAGGACATGGGGCAGCCCTATATACTTGAATATGCTCACAAAATATACACAAATGAGAAATTGGGACATGGGGCGCCCTATATACTTGCATATGCTCACAAAATATACACAAATGAGAAATTCGGACATGGGGCGCCCTATATACTTGCATATGCTCACAAAATATACACAAATGAGAAATTCGGACATGGGGCGCCCTATATACTTGCATATGCTCACAAAATATACACAAATGACAAATTCGGACACCGGGCGCCCCAATATACTTGCATATGCTCACAAAATACACAAATGAGAAATCCGGTCATGGGCGCCCGTATATACTTGCATATGCTCACAAAATATAGCAAATGAGAAATTCGGACATGGCGCGCCCCTATATACTTGCATATGCTCACAAAATATACACAAATGAGAAATTCGGACATGGGGCGCCCCTATATACTTGCATATGCTCACAAAATATACACAAATGAGAAATTCGGTCATGGGCGCCCGTATATACTTGCATATGCTCACAAAATATACACAAATGAGAAATTCGGACATGGGGCCCCTATATACTTGCATATGCTCACAAAATATACACAAATGAGAAATTCGGACATGGGGCGCCCCTATATACTTGCATATGCTCACAAAATATACACAAATGAGAAATTCGGACATGGGGCGCCCTATATACTTGCATATGCTCACAAAATATACACAAATGAGAAATTCGGACATGGGGCGCCCCTATATACTTGCATATGCTCACAAAATATACACAAATGAGAAATTCGGACATGGGGCGCCCTATATACTTGCATATGCTCACAAAATATACACAAATGAGAAATTCGGACATGGGGCGCCCCTATATACTTGCATATGCTCACAAAATATACACAAATGAGAAATTCGGACATGGCGCCCCTATATCCTTGCATATGCTCACAAAATATACACAAATGAGAAATTCGGACATTGGGCGCTCCTATATACTTGCATATGCTCACAAAATATACACAAATGAGAAATTCGGACATGGGGCGCCCTATATACTTGCATATGCTCACAAAATATACACAAATGAGAAATTCGGACATGGGGCGCCCTATATACTTGCATATGCTCACAAAATATACACAAATGAGAAATTCGGACATGGGGCGCCCCTATATACTTGCATATGCTCACAAAATATACACAAATGAGAAATTCGGACATGGGGCGCCCCTATATACTTGCATATGCTCACAAAATATACACAAATGAGAAATTCGGACATGGGCGCCCTATATACTTGCATATGCTCACAAAATATACACAAATGAGAAATTCGAACATGGGCGCCCCTATATACTTGCATATGCTCACAAAATATACACAAATGAGAAATTCGGACATGAGGCGCCCTATATACTTGCATATGCTCACAAAATATACACAAATGAGAAATTCGGACATGGGGCGCCCCTATATACTTGCATATGCTCACAAAATATACACAAATGAGAAATTCGGACATGGGGCGCCCCTATATACTTGCATATGCTCACAAAATACACAAATGAGAAATTCGGACATGGGCCGCCCCTATATACTTGCATATGCTCACAAAATATACACAAATGAGAAATTCGGACATGGGGCGCCCCTATATACTTGCATATGCTCACAAAATATACACAAATGAGAAATTCGGACATGGGGCGCCTATATACTTGCATATGCTCACAAAATATACACAAATGATAAATTCGGACAGGAGGCGCCCCTATATACTTGCATATGCTCACAAAATATACACAAATGAGAAATTTGGACATGGGCGCCCCTATATACTTGCATATGCTCACAAAATATACACAAATGAGAAATTTGGACATGGGCGCCCCTATATACTTGCATATGCTCACAAAATATACTCAAATGAGAAATTCGGACATGGGCGCCCCTATATACTTGCATATGCTCACAAAATATACACAAATGAGAAATTCGGACATGGGGCGCCCCTATACTTGCATATGCTCACAAAATATACACAAATCAGAAATTCGGACATGGGGCGCCCCTATATACTTGCATATGCTCACAAAATATACACAAATCAGAAACTTGGATACTGGGCGCCCCTATATACTTGCATATGCTCAGGAAATACACACAAATGAGAAATTCGGACATGGGGCGCCCCTATATATTTGCCTATGCTCACAAATTATACAGAAATGAGAAATTCGGACATGGGGCGCCCCTATTTACTTGCATATGCTCACAAAATATACACAAATGAGAAATTCGGACAGGAGGCGCCCCTATATACTTGCATATGCTCACAAAATATACACAAATGAGAAATTCGGACATGGGCGCCCTATATACTTGCATATGCTCACAAAATATACACAAATGAGAAATTCGGACATCTGGCGCCCCTATATACTTGCATATGCTCACAAAATATACACAAATGAGAAATTCGGACATTGGGGGGGCCTATATACTTGCATATGCTCACAAAATATACACAAATGAGAAATTCCGACATGTGGCGCCCCTATACGCTTGCATATGCTCACAAAATATACACAAGTGAGAAATTCGGACATGAGCCGCCTCTATATACTTGTATATGATCACAAAATATACACAAATGAGAAATTCGGACATGGGGGGCCATATACTTGCATATGCTCACAAAATATACACAAATGAGAAATTCGGACATGGGCGCCCCTATATACTTGCATATGCTCACAAAATATACACAAATGAGAAATTCGGACATGGGCGCCCCTATATACTTGCATATGCTCACAAAATATACACAAATGAGAAATTCGGACATGGGGCGCCCTATATACTTGCATATGCTCACAAAATATACACAAATGAGAAATTCGGACTTGAGCCGCACCTATACTTGCATATGCTCACAAAATATACACAAATGAGAAATTCGGACATGGGGCGCCCTATATACTTGCATATGCTCACAAAATATACACAAATGAGAAATTCGGACATGGGGCGCCCCTATATACTTGCATATGCTCACAAAATATACACAAATGAGAAATTCGGACATGAGCGCCCCTATATACTTGCATATGCTCACAAAATATACACAAATGAGAAATTCGGACATGGGCGCCCTATATACTTGCATATGCTCACAAAATATACACAAATGAGAAATTCGGACATGGGGCGCCCCTATATACTTGCATATGCTCACAAAATATACACAAATGAGAAATTCGGACATGGGGCGCCCTATATACTTGCATATGCTCACAAAATATACACAAATGAGAAATTCGGACATGGGGCGCCCCTATATACTTGCATATGCTCACAAAATATACACAAATGAAATTCGGACATGGGCGCCCCTATATACTTGCATATGCTCACAAAATATACACAAATGAGAAATTCGGACATGGGGCGCCCCTATATACTTGCATATGCTCACAAAATATACACAAATGAGAAATTCGGACATGGGGCGCCCTATATACTTGCATATGCTCACAAAATATACACAAATGAGAAATTCGGACATGGGGCGCCCCTATATACTTGCATATGCTCACAAAATATACACAAATGAGAAATTCGGACATGGGGGCCCTATATACTTGCATATGCTCACAAAATATACACAAATGAGAAATTCGGACATGGGGCGCCCCTATATACTTGCATATGCTCACAAAATATACACAAATGAGAAATTCGGACATGGGCGCCCTATATACTTGCATATGCTCACAAAATATACACAAATGAGAAATGCGGACATGGGGCGCCCTATATACTTGCATATGCTCACAAAATATACACAAATGAGAAATTCGGACATGGGGCGCCCCTATATACTTGCATATGCTCACAAAATATACACAAATGAGAAATTCGGACATGGGGCGCCCCTATATACTTGCATATGCTCACAAAATATACACAAATCAGAAACTTGGATACTGGGCGCCCCTATATACTTGCATATGCTCAGGAAATACACACAATTGAGAAATTCGGACATGGGGCGCCCCTATATACTTGCATATGCTCACAAAATATAGTCAAATGACAAATTCGGACATGGGGCGCCCCTATATACTTGCATATGCTCACAAAATATACACAAATGAGAAATTCGGACATGGGGCGCCCTATATACTTGCATATGCTCACAAAATATACACAAATGAGAAATTCGGACATGGGGCGCCCTATATACTTGCATATGCTCACAAAATATACACAAATGAGAAATTCGGACTTGGGGCGCCCTATATACTTGCATATGCTCACAAAATATACGCAAATGAGAAATTCGGACACGGGCGCCCCTATATACTTGCATATGCTCACAAAATATACACAAATGAGAAATTCGGACATGGGCGCCCCTATATACTTGCATATGCTCACAAAATATACACAAATGAGAAATTCGGACATGGGGCGCCCCTATATACTTGCATATGCTCACAAAATATACACAAATGAGAAATTCGGACATGGGCCCTCTATACTTGCATATGCTCACAAAATATACACAAATGAGAAATTCGGACATGGGTCGCCCTATATACTTGCATATGCTCACAAAATATACACAAATGAGAAATTCGGACATGGGCGCCCCTATATACTTGCATATGCTCACAAAATATACACAAATGAGAAATTCGGACATGGGGCGCCACTATATACTTGCATATGCTCACATAATATCTCACATAATATGCACAAATGAGAAATTCGGATATGGCACGCCCCTACATAATTGCATATGCTCACAAAATATACACAAATGAGAAATTCGGACATGGGGCGCCCCTATATACTTGCATATGCTCACAAAATATACACAAATGAGAAATTCGGACATGGGCGCCCCTATATACTTGCATATGCTCACAAAATATACACAAATGAGAAATTCGGACATGGGCGCCCCTATATACTTGCATATGCTCACAAAATATACACAAATGAGAAATTCGGACATGGGGCGCCCTATATACTTGCATATGCTCACAAAATATACACAAATGAGAAATTCGGACAGGGGGCGCCCTATACTTGCATATGCTCACAAAATATACACAAATGAGAAATTCGGACATGGGGCGCCCTATATACTTGCATATGCTCACAAAATATACACAAATGAGAAATTCGGACATGGGCGCCCCTATATACTTGCATATGCTCACAAAATATACACAAATGAGAAATTCGGACATGGGGCGCCCCTATATACTTGCATATGCTCACAAAATATACACAAATGAGAAATTCGGACATGGGGCGCCCTATATACTTGCATATGCTCACAAAATATACACAAATGAGAAATTCGGACATGGGGCGCCCTATATACTTGCATATGCTCACAAAATATACACAAATGAGAAATTCGGACATGGGGCGCCCCTATATACTTGCATATGCTCACAAAATATACACAAATGAGAAATTCGGACATGGGGCGCCCCTATATACTTGCATATGCTCACAAAATATACACAAATGAGAAATTCGGACATGGCGCCCCTATATACTTGCATATGCTCACAAAATATACACAAATGAGAAATTCGGACATGGGGCGCCCTATATACTTGCATATGCTCACAAAATATACACAAATGAGAAATTCGGACATGGGGCGCCCCTATATACTTGCATATGCTCACAAAATATACACAAATGAGAAATTCGGACATGGGCGCCCCTATATACTTGAATATGCTCACAAAATATACAAATGAGAAATTCGGACATGGGGCGCCCCTATATACTTGCATATGCTCACAAAATATACACAAATGAGAAATTCGGACATGGGGCGCCCCTATATACTTGCATATGCTCACAAAATATACACAAATGAGAAATTCGGACATGGGCGCCCCTATATACTTGCATATGCTCACAAAATATACACAAATGAGAAATTCGGACATGGGGCGCCCTATATACTTGCATATGCTCACAAAATATACACAAATGAGAAATTCGGACATGGGCGCCCCTATATACTTGCATATGCTCACAAAATATACACAAATGAGAAATTCGGACATGGGGCGCCCCTATATACTTGCATATGCTCACAAAATATACACAAATGAGAAATTCGGACATGGGGCGCCCCTATATACTTGCATATGCTCACAAAATATACACAAATGAGAAATTCGGACATGGGCGCCCCTATATACTTGCATATGCTCACAAAATATACACAAATGAGAAATTCGGACATAGGGCGCCCTATATACTTGCATATGCTCACAAAATATACACAAATGAGAAATTCGGACATGGGGCGCCCTATATACTTGCATATGCTCACAAAATATACACAAATGAGAAATTCGGACATGAGCGGCCCCTATATACTTGCATATGCTCACAAAATATACACAAATGAGAAATTCGGACATGGGGCGCCCTATATACTTGCATATGCTCACAAAATATACACAAATGAGAAATTCGGACATGGGGCGCCCCTATATACTTGCATATGCTCACAAAATATACACAAATGAGAAATTCGGACATGGGGCGCCCTATATACTTGCATATGCTCACAAAATATACACAAATGAGAAATTCGGACATGGGGCGCCCTATATACTTGCATATGCTCACAAAATATACACAAATGAGAAATTCGGACATGGGCGCCTATATACTTGCATATGCTCACAAAATATACACAAATGAGAAATTCGGACATGGGGCGCCCCTATATACTTGCATATGCTCACAAAATATACACAAATGAGAAATTCGGACATGGGGCCCCTATATACTTGCATATGCTCACAAAATATACACAAATGAGAAATTCGGACATGAGGCGCCCCTATATACTTGCATATGCTCACAAAATATACACAAATGAGAAATTCGGACATGAGGCGCCCCTATATACTTGCATATGCTCACAAAATATACACAAATGAGAAATTCGGACATGGGGCGCCCTATATACTTGCATATGCTCACAAAATATACACAAATGAGAAATTCGGACATGGGGCGCCCCTATATACTTGCATATGCTCACAAAATATACACAAATGAGAAATTCGGACATGGGCGCCCCTATATACTTGCATATGCTCACAAAATATACACAAATGAGAAATTCGGACATGGGCGCCCCTATATACTTGCATATGCTCACAAAATATACACAAATGAGAAATTCGGACATGGGGCGCCCTATATACTTGCATATGCTCACAAAATATACACAAATGAGAAATTCGGACATGGGGCGCCCTATATACTTGCATATGCTCACAAAATATACACAAATGAGAAATTCGGACATGGGGCGCCCTATATACTTGCATATGCTCACAAAATATACACAAATGAGAAATTCGGACATGGGGCGCCCCTATATACTTGCATATGCTCACAAAATATACACAAATGAGAAATTCGGACATGGGGCGCGCCTATATACTTGCATATGCTGACAAAATATACACAAATGAGAAATTCGGACACCTGGCCCCCCTATACACTTGCATAACCTCGCAAAATATACACAAATGAGAAATTCGGACACGGGGCAGCCCTATATACTTGCATATGCTCACAAAATATACACAAATGAGAAATTCGGACATGGGGCGCCCTATATACTTGCATATGCTCACAAAATATACACAAATGAGAAATTCGGACATAGGGCGCCCCTATATACTTGCATATGCTCACAAAATATACACAAATGAGAAATTCGGACATGGGGCGCCCTATATACTTGCATATGCTCACAAAATATACACAAATGAGAAATTCGGACATGGGGCGCCCTATATACTTGCATATGCTCACAAATATACACAAATGAGAAATTCGGACATGGGGCGCCCTATATATACTTGCATATGCTCACAAAATATACACAAATGAGAAATTCGGACATGGGGCGCCCTATATACTTGCATATGCTCACAAAATATACACAAATGAGAAATTCGGACATGGGGCGCCCCTATATACTTGCATATGCTCACAAAATATACACAAATGAGAAATTCGGACATGGGGCGCCCCATATACTTGCATATGCTCACAAAATATACACAAATGAGAAATGCGGACTTGGGGCGCCCTATATACTTGCATATGCTCACAAAATATACACAAATGAGAAATGCGGACTTGGGGCGCCCTATATACTTGCATATGCTCACAAAATATACGCAAATGAGAAATTCGGACATGGGCGCCACTATATATACTTGCATATGCTCACAAAATATACACAAATGAGAAATTCGGACATGGGGCGCCCTATATACTTGCATATGCTCACAAAATATACACAAACGAGAAATTCGGACATGGGGCGCCCTATATACTTGCATATGCTCACAAAATATACACAAATGAGAAATTCGGACATGGGGCGCCCTATATACTTGCATATGCTCACAAAATATACACAAATGAGAAATTCGGACATGGGCGCCCAAATATACTTGCATATGCTCACAAAATATACACAAATGAGAAATTCGGACATGGGGCGCCTATATACTTGCATATGCTCACAAAATATACACAAATGAGAAATTCGGACATGGGGCGCCCCTATATACTTGCATATGCTCACAAAATATACACAAATGAGAAATTCGGACATGGGCGCCCTATATACTTGCATATGCTCACAAAATATACACAAATGAGAAATTCGGACATGGGGGCCCCTATATACTTGCATATGCTCACAAAATATACACAAATGAGAAATTCGGACATGGGGCGCCCTATATACTTGCATATGCTCACAAAATATACACAAATGAGAAATTCGGACATGGGGCGCCCCTATATACTTGCATATGCTCACAAAATATACACAAATGAGAAATTCGGACATGGGGCCCCATTATATACTTGAATATGCTCACAAAATATACACAAATGAGAAATTCGGACATGGGGCGCCCCTATATACTTGCATATGCTCACAAAATATACACAAATGAGAAATTCGGACATGGGCGCCCTATATACTTGCATATGCTCACAAAATATACACAAATGAGAAATTCGGACATGGCGCCCCTATATACTTGCATATGCTCACAAAATATACACAAATGAGAAATTCGGACATGGCGCCCCTATATACTTGCATATGCTCACAAAATATACACAAATGAGAAATTCGGACAAGGCCGTCCTATATACTTGCATATGCTCACAAAATATACACAAATGAGAAATTCGGACATGGGGCGCCCTATATACTTGCATATGCTCACAAAATATACACAAATGAGAAATTCGGACATGGGGCGCCCCTATATACTTGCATATGCTCACAAAATATACACAAATGAGAAATTCGGACATGGGGCGCCCTATATACTTGCATATGCTCACAAAATATACACAAATGAGAAATTCGGACATGGGGCGCCCCTATATACTTGCATATGCTCACAAAATATACACAAATGAGAAATTCGGACATGGGCGCCCCTATATACTTGCATATGCTCACAAAATATACACAAATGAGAAATTCGGACATGGGGCGCCCCTATATACTTGCATATGCTCACAAAATATACACAAATGAGAAATTCGGACATGGAGCGCCCTATATACTTGCATATGCTCACAAAATATACACAAATGAGAAATTCGGACATGGGCGCCCCTATATACTTGCATATGCTCGCAAAATATACACAAATGAGAAATTCGGACATATGGCGCCCTATATACTTGCATATGCTCACAAAATATACACTAATGAGAAATTAGGATATGTTGCGCCACTATATATACTTGCATATGCTCACAAAATATACACAAATGAGAAATTCGGACATGTGGCGCCCTATATACTTGCATATGCTCACAAAATATACACAAATGAGAAATTCGGACATGGGGCGCCCTATATACTTGCATATGCTCACAAAATATACACAAATGAGAAATGCGGACTTGGGGCGCCCTATATACTTGCATATGCTCACAAAATATACACAAATGAGAAATTCGGACATGGGCGCCCCTATATACTTGCATATGCTCACAAAATATACACAAATGAGAAATTCGGACATGGGGCGCCTATATACTTGATTATTCTCACAAAATATACACAAATGAGAAATTCGGACATGGGGCGCCCTATATACTTGCATATGCTCACAAAATATACACAAATGAGAAATGCGGACTTGGGGCGCCCTATATACTTGCATATGCTCACAAAATATACACAAATGAGAAATGCGGACTTGGGGCGCCCTATATACTTGCATATGCTCACAAAATATACGCAAATGAGAAATTCGGACATGGGGCTCCCTATATACTTGCATATGCTCACAAAATATACACAAATGAGAAATTCGGACATGGGCGCCCCTATATACTTGCATATGCTCACAAAATATACACAAATGAGAAATTCGGACATGGGCGCCCCTATATACTTGCATATGCTCACAAAATATACACAAATGAGAAATTCGGACATGGGGCGCCCTATATACTTGCATATGCTCACAAAATATACACAAATGAGAAATTCGGACATGGGGCGCCCCTATATACTTGCATATGCTCACAAAATATACACAAATGAGAAATTCGGACATGGGGCGCCCTATATACTTGAATATGCTCACAAAATATACACAAATGAGAAATGCGGACTTGGGGCGCCCTATATACTTGCATATGCTCACAAAATATACGCAAATGAGAAATTCGGACACGGGGCATCCTTATATACTTGCATATGCTCACAAAATATACAGAAATGAATTCGGACATGGGGCGCCCCTATATACTTGTATATGCTCACAAAACATACGCAAATAAGAAATTCGGACATGGGGCGCCCCTATATACTTGCATATGCTCACAAAATATACCGAAATGAGAAATTCGGACATGGGGCTACCTTATATGCTTGCATATGCTCACAAAATATACAAAATGAGAAATTCGGACATGGGGCGCCCCTATATACTTGCATATGCTCAGAAAATATACACAAGTGAGAAATTCGGACATGGGTCGCCCCTATATACTTGCATATGCTCACAAAATATACACAAATGAGAAATTCGGACATGGGGCGCCCCTATATACTTGCATATGCTCACAAAATATACACAAATGAGAAATTCGGACATGGGGCGCCCCTATATACTTGCATATGCTCAGGAAATACACACAAATGAGAAATTCGGACATGGGGCGCCCCTATATACTTGCATATGCTCACAAAATATACACAAATGAGAAATTCGGACATGGGCGCCCCTATATACTTGCATATGCTCACAAAATATACACAAATGAGAAATTCGGACATGGGGCGCCCTGTATACTTGCATATGCTCACAAAATATACACAAATGAGAAATTCGGACATGGGGCGCCCTATATACTTGCATATGCTCACAAAATATACACAAATGAGAAATTCGGACATGGGCGCCCCTATATACTTGCATATGCTCACAAAATATACACAAATGAGAAATTCGGACATGGGGCCCCTATATACTTGCATATGCTCACAAAATATACACAAATGAGAAATTCGGACATGGGCGCCCCTATATACTTGCATATGCTCACAAAATATACACAAATGAGAAATTCGGACATGGGGCGCCCCTATATACTTGCATATGCTCACAAAATATACACAAATGAGAAATTCGGACATGGGGCGCCCCTATATACTTGCATATGCTCACAAAATATACACAAATGAGAAATTCGGACATGGGGCGCCCCTATATACTTGCATATGCTCACAAAATATACACAAATGAGAAATTCGGACATGGGGCGCCCCTATATACTTGCATATGCTCACAAAATATACACAAATGAGAAATTCGGACATGGGGCGCCCTATATACTTGCATATGCTCACAAAATATACACAAATGATAAATTCGGACATGGGCCGGCCCTATATACTTGCATATGCACACAAAATATACACAAATGAGAAATTCGGACATGGGGCCCCTATATACTTGCATATGCTCACAAAATATACACAAATGAGAAATTCGGACATGGGGCGCCCTATATACTTGCATATGCTCACAAAATATACACAAATGAGAAATTCGGACATGGGGCGCCCCTATATACTTGCATATGCTCACAAAATATACACAAATGAGAAATTCGGACATGGGGCGCCCCTATATACTTGCATATGCTCACAAAATATACACAAATGAGAAATTCGGACATGGGGCGGCCTATATACTTGCATATGCTCACAAAATATACACAAATGAGAAATTCGGACATGGGCGCCTTATATACTTGCATATGCTCACAAATATACACAAATGAGAAATATGGATTTGGGGCGGGCCTATATACTTGCATATGCTCACAAAATATACACAAATGAGAAATTCGGACATGGGGCGCCCCTATATACTTGCATATGCTCACAAAATATACACAAATGAGAAATTCGGACATGGGCGCCCTATATACTTGCATATGCTCACAAAATATACACAAATGAGAAATTCGGACATGGGGCGCCCCTATATACTTGCATATGCTCACAAAATATACACAAATGAGAAATTCGGACATGGGGCCCCTATATACTTGCATATGCTCACAAAATATACACAAATGAGAAATTCGGACATGGGGCGCCCCTATATACTTGCATATGCTCACAAAATATACACAAATGAGAAATTCGGACATGGGCGCCCCTATATACTTGCATATGCTCACAAAATATACACAAATGACAAATTCGGACATGGGGCCCCTATATACTTGCATATGCTCACAAAATATACACAAATGAGAAATTCGGACATGGGGCGCCCTATATACTTGCATATGCTCACAAAATATACACAAATGAGAAATTCGGACATGGGGCGCCCCTATATACTTGCATATGCTCACAAAATATACACAAATGAGAAATTCGGACATGGGGCGCCCTTATATACTTGCATATGCTCACAAAATATACACAAATGAGAAATTCGGACATGGGTGCCCCTATATACTTGCATATGCTCACAAAATATACACAAA
Source organism: Trachythela sp. YZ-2020 (assembly GCA_016169945.1). Lineage (NCBI taxonomy): Eukaryota > Metazoa > Cnidaria > Anthozoa > Malacalcyonacea > Clavulariidae > Trachythela > Trachythela sp. YZ-2020. Next base: position 7,828 of record JADLSH010000154.1, on the reverse strand, counting down.
TGAGAAATTCGGACATGGGGCCCTATATACTTGCATATGCTCACAAAATATACACAAATGAGAAATTCGGACATGGGGCGCCCCTATATACTTGCATATGCTCACAAAATATACACAAATGAGAAATTCGGACATGGGCGCCCCTATATACTTGCATATGCTCACAAAATATACACAAATGAGAAATTCGGACATGGGGCCCCTATATACTTGCATATGCTCACAAAATATACACAAATGAGAAATTCGGACATGGGGCGCCCTATATACTTGCATATGCTCACAAAATATACACAAATGAGAAATTCGGACATGGGGCGCCCCTATATACTTGCATATGCTCACAAAATATACACAAATGAGAAATTCGGACATGGGGCGCCCTATATACTTGCATATGCTCACAAAATATACACAAATGAGAAATTCGGACATGGGCGCCCTATATACTTGCATATGCTCACAAAATATACACAAATGAGAAATTCGGACACGGGGGGCCCTATATACTTGCATATGCTCAGGAAATACACACAAATGAGAAATTCGGACATGGGCGCCCAAATATACTTGCATATGCCCACAAAATATAGTCAAATGACAAATTCGGACATGGGGCGCCCTATATACTTGCATATGCTCACAAAATATACACAAATGAGAAATTCGGACATGGGCGCCCCTATATACTTGCATATGCTCACAAAATATACACAAATGAGAAATTCGGACATGGGGCGCCCATATATAATTGCATATGCTCACAAAATATAACAAATGAGAAATTCGGACATGGTGCGCCCCTGTATACTTGCATATTATGCTCACAAAATATACACAAATGAGAAATTCGGACATGGGGCTCCCCTATATACTTGCATATGCTCACAAAATATACACAAATGAGAAATTCGGACATGGGGCGCCCCTATATACTTGCATATGCTCACAAAATATACACAAATTAGAAATTCGGACAGGAGGCGCCCCTATATACTTGCATATGCTCACAAAATACACACAAGTGAGAAATTCGGACATGGGCGCCCCTATATACTTGCATATGCTCACAAAATATACTCAAATGACAAATTCGGACATGGGGCGCCCCTATATAGTTGCATATGCTCACAAAATATACACAAATGAGAAATTCGGACATGGGGCGCCCTATATACTTGCATATGCTCACAAAATATACACAAATGAGAAATTTGGACATGGGGCCCTATATACTTGCATATGCTCACAAAATATACACAAATGAGAAATTCGGACATGGGGCGCCCTTATATACTTGCATATGCTCACAAAATATACACAAATGAGAAATTCGGACATGGGGTGCCTATATACTTGCATATGCTCACAAAATATACACAAATGAGAAATTCGGACATGGAGCGCCCTATATACTTGCATATGCTCACAAAATATACACAAATGAGAAATTCGGACATGGGGCCCCTATATACTTGCATATGCTCACAAAATATACACAATGAGAAATTCGGACATGGGGCGCCCCTATATACTTGCATATGCTCACAAAATATACACAAATGAGAAATTCGGACATGGGGCGCCCCTATATACTTGCATATGCTCACAAAATATACACAAATGAGAAATTCGGACATGAGGCGCCCCTATATACTTGCATATGCTCACAAAATATACACAAATGAGAAATTCGGACATGGGGCGCCCTATATACTTGCATATGCTCACAAAATACACAAATGAGAAATTCGGACATGGGGCGCTCCTATATACTTGCATATGCTCACAAAATATACACAAATGAGAAATTCGGACATGGGCGCCCTATATACTTGCATATGCTCACAAAATATACACAAATGAGAAATTCGGACATGGGGCGCCCCTATATACTTGCATATGCTCACAAAATATACACAAATGAGAAATTCGGACATGGGCGCCCCTATATACTTGCATATGCTCAAAAATATACACAAATGAGAAATTCGGACATGGGGCGCCCATATATACTTGCATATGCTCACAAAATATACACAAATGAGAAATTCGGACATGGGGCGCCCCTATATACTTGCATATGCTCACAAAATATACACAAATGAGAAATTCGGACATGGGGCGCCCCTATATACTTGCATATGCTCACAAAATATACACAAATGAGAAATTCGGACATGGGACGCCCCTATATACTTGCATATGCTCACAAAATATACACAAATGAGAAATTCGGACATGGGGCGCCCTTATATACTTGCATATGCTCACAAAATATACACAAATGAGAAATTCGGACATGGGGCGCCCCTATATACTTGCATATGCTCACAAAATATACACAAATGAGAAATTCGGACATGGGGCGCCCTATATACTTGCATATGCTCACAAAATATACACAAATGAGAAATTCGGACACGAGGCCCCTATATACATGCATATGCTCAGGAAATACACACAATTGAGAAATTCGGACATGGGGCGCCCCTATATACTTGCATATGCTCACAAAATATACGCAAATGAGAAATTCGGACATGGGGCGCCCCTATATACTTGCATATGCTCACAAAATATACACAAATGAGAAATTCGGACATGGCGCCCTATATACTTGCATATGCTCACAAAATATACACAAATGAGAAATTTGGACATGGGGCGCCCTATATACTTGCATATGCTCACAAAATATACACAAATGAGAAATTCGGACATGGGGCGCCCTTATATACTTGCATATGCTCACAAAATATACACAAATGAGAAATTCGGACATGGGGCGCCCCTATATACTTGCATATGCTCACAAAATATACACAAATGAGAAATTCGGACATGGAGCTCCCTATATACTTGCATATGCTCACAAAATATACACAAATGAGAAATTCGGACATGGGGCGCCCTATATACTTGCATATGCTCACAAAATATACACAAATGAGAAATTCGGACATGGGGCTCCCCTATATACTTGCATATGCTCACAAAATATACAAAAATGAGAAATTCGGACATGGGTGCCCTATATACTTGCATATGCTCACAAAATATACACAAATGAGAAATTCGGACATGGGCGCCTATATACTTGCATATGCTCACAAAATATACACAAATGAGAAATTCGGACATGGGGCGCCCTATATACTTGCATATGCTCACAAAATATACACAAATGAGAAATTCGGACACGAGGCGCCCCTATATACTTGCATATGCTCACAAAATACACACAAATGAGAAATTCGGACATGGGCGCCCAAATATTCTTGTATATGCCCACAAAATATAGTCAAATGACAAATTCGGACATGGGGCGCCTATATACTTGAATATGCTCACAAAATATACACAAATGAGAAATTCGGACATGGGCGCCCTATATACTTGCATATGCTCACAAAATATACACAAATGAGAAATTCGGACATGGGGCGCCCTATATGCTTGCATATGCTCACAAAATATACACAAATGAGAAATTCGGACATGGGGCGCCCCTATATACTTGCATATATGCTCACAAAATATACACAAATGAGAAATTCGGACATGGGGCTCCCTATATACTTGCATATGCTCACAAAATATACACAAATGAGAAATTCGGACATGGGTGCCCCTATATACTTGCATATGCTCACAAAATATACACAAATGAGAAATTCGGACATGGGGCGCCCTATATACTTGCATATGCTCACAAAATATACACAAATGAGAAATTCGGACACCGGGCGCCCTATATACTTGCATATGCTCACAAAATATACACAAATGAGAAATTTGGACATGGGCGCCCTATATACTTGCATATGCTCACAAAATATACTCAAATGACAAATTCGGACATGGGCGCCCCTATATACTTGCATATGCTCACAAAATATACACAAATGAGAAATTCGGACATGGGGCGCCCCTGTATACTTGCATATGCTCACAAAATATACACAAATGAGAAATTTGGACATGGGGCGCCCCTATATACTTGCATATGCTCACAAAATATACACAAATGAGAAATTCGGACATGGGCGCCCCAATATACTTGCATATGCTCAGGAAATACACACAACTGAGAAATTCGGACATGGGCGCCCAAATATACTTGCATATGCTCACAAAATATAGTCAAATGACAAATTCGGACATGGGGCGCCCCTATATCGTTGCATATGCCCACAAAATATACACAAATGAGAAATTCGGACATGGGGCGCTCCTGTATACTTGCATATGCCCACAAAATATACCCAAGTGAGAAATTCGGACATGGGGCTCCCCTATATACTTGCATATGCTCACAAAATATACAAAAATGAGAAATTCGGACACCGGGCGCCCCTATATGCTTGCATATGCTCAGAAAATATACACAAGTGAGAAATTCGGACATGGGTCGCCCCTATATACTTGAATATGCTCACAAAATATACACAAATGAGAAATTCGGACATGGGGCGCCCTATATGCTTGCATATGCTCACAAAATATACACAAATGAGAAATTCGGACACCGGGCGCCCCTATATACTTGCATATGCTCAGGAAATACACACAACTGAGAAATTCGGACATGGGCGCCCCTATATACTTGCATATGCTCACAAAATATAGTCAAATGACAAATTCGGACATGGGGCGCCCCTATATAGTTGCATATGCCCACAAAATATACACAAATGAGAAATTCGGACATGGGGCGCCCCTGTATACTTGCATATGCTCACAAAATATACACAAATGAGAAATTCGGACATGGGGCTCCCCTATATACTTGCATATGCTCACAAAATATACACAAATGACAAATTCGGACATGGTGCGCCCCTATACTTGCATATGCTCACAAAATATACACAAATGAGAAATTCGGACATGGGTCGCCCTATATACTTGCATATGCTCACAAAATATACACAAATGAGAAATTCGGACATGGGGCGCCCTATATACTTGCATATGCTCACAAAATATACACAAATGAGAAATTCGGACATGGGGCGCCCCTATATACTTGCATATGCTCACAAAATACACACAAATGAGAAATTCGGACATGGGCGTCCCTATATACTTGCATATGCTCACAAAATATAGTCAAATGACAAATTCGGACATGGGGCCCCTATATACTTGCATATGCTCACAAAATATACACAAATGAGAAATTCGGACATGGGGCGCCCTATATACTTGCATATGCTCACAAAATATACACAAATGAGAAATTCGGACATGGAACGCCCCTATATACTTGCATATGCTCACAAAATATACACAAATGAGAAATTCGGACATGGAACGCCCTATATACTTGCATATGCTCACAAAATATACACAAATGAGAAATTCGGACATGGGGCGCCCCTATATACTTGCATATGCTCACAAAATATACACAAATGAGAAATTCGGACATGGGCGCCATATAGTTGCATATGCTCACAAAATATACACAAATGAGAAATTCGGACATGGGCGCCCCTATATACTTGCATATGCTCACAAAATATACACAAATGAGAAATTTGGACATGGGGCGCCCTATATACTTGCATATGCTCACAAAATATACACAAATGAGAAATTCGGACATGAGGCGCCCTAATATACTTGCATATGCTCAGGAAATACACACAACTGAGAAATTCGGACATGGGCGCCCAAATATACTTGCATATGCTCACAAAATATAGTCAAATGACAAATTCGGACATGGGGCCCCTATATACTTGCATATGCCCACAAAATATACACAAATGAGAAATTCGGACATGGGCGCCCCTGTATACTTGCATATGCTCACAAAATATACACAAATGAGAAATTCGGACATGGGGCGCCCTATATACTTGCATATGCTCACAAAATATACACAAATGAGAAATTCGGACATGGGGCGCCCTTATATACTTGCATATGCTCACAAAATATACACAAATGAGAAATTCGGACATGGGGCGCCCCTATATACTTGCATATGCTCACAAAATATACACAAATGAGAAATTCGGACATGGGGCTCCCTATATACTTGCATATGCTCACAAAATATACACAAATGAGAAATTCGGACATGGGGCGCCCTATATACTTGCATATGCTCACGAATACGGTTACGGATGCCCTATCAAAGCTATTAATTGATAAAATGGCAAAGAAATCGGCCGAGAAATCTTCACACACTACTGATGACCACGTGGACGCCACAACAACAACAACAACCGCCAACGTCAACGGAGAATGCAATAATTGTAATTCTGGAAACGCTGAAATATCTAGTTTGAAAGAAGAAATAACGAGAATGAACAATCTTATCGTTGAGATGGCGAAGAAACAACAGGAAAGTGAATCTAAAACGGAAAAGAACATAGTGGACTTAACAAAAAACAACAACAAAATGGCCGACGAGATCGACACGCTCAAAAATGTTATTGAGCAAATCTCGAGTGAAAATGATCAAGTGAAAAATGTTTTGGATATGAAACAAAATGACTGGATCACAATTGAAAAGAAAACGTCTTCAAACACGACCAAGACTCCAACCTCTGCACCGAATAGCTATGCAGCTATAGTTTCAAACAGCTTCTCAACCCTTCAGGATCACACATCAGACGAGTCGGCTAATATTTCAGATCAAGTATCATCGGAAAGAAATATTACAACAGCGGAAAACAGTTCTAACGCAAATTCTGATGAACACGGGATTAATGTTATCAACAAGTCAAGCAACAACAAGAAACACAATGACACACAAGCCAAAGCAAGACAAGCCGGATCTATAAAGGATGGACCGGTTTGATTGGTAATCGGAGACTTCATGACCAAACCTATTAGCAATGACAAACTTTCATATGCAGCAAAAGCAAAAACTGCCTGCAAGACGTATCGTGGTGCAAAGATCAAGGAAGTGCAAGAAAATCTACCAAAGGAATGCGGCGAAGGTAAACTACAGAGCATCATTCTCCATGTGGGTACCAACAACCTAGTATCAGATGATGCAAAAGTGGCGGCAGAACAAATGGAAGAACTAATTGTCAGCTAAAGAGCAAAGCTGAAAATGTTGCTGTCTCAAGCATTATTAAAAGGTATGACAATAAGGTTCAGCATTCGCAAATTTTAGAATTCAATGATCTTGTTCATGAATTGTGTAAGAAACACAATATAACATTCATTGACAATAGCAACATTGACAAAACCATGTTGAACAGATCAAACCTTCACCTAAATTATAATGGTGATAGGGCACTTGGTAAGACATTGTGTTCTTACCTAAGATCTGTAAGATCTGAAAACCCTAATAATAATTGTCAGTATTTTCGTCAAGACAGGCGACAATCGAGTCGCCGAAAGGACTGACAACATGCCTAACTTACTTAGCACATGTTGCCAAAATGATTCAACAGTAACTAATAGTTGTTTACATAATACAACAAAAACGAGTAGTGATTTCTCTGATACAATTAATTGTCTTCCCAATCAGCGCTGGTTCAAAATGGCCTTTTTGAATATTGTAAGCTTGCCAAAAAGATTTGATGAAATTAATTTCACTATGTCAAACAAATTATTAGATATAATGTCCTTTAGCGAAACCAGACTTAATTCAACAATACCTGATAGCATGATTCGTATAGATGGCTATGAAATCATACGAAAAGATAGGTCTAGAAATGGTGGTGGTGTCTGCATTTACCTCCGTAGTTCTATAAATTACCAAATCAGACATGATCTCATACCACCTGATTTAGAATATATGCATAGAAATAACTAAACCACATAGTCGACCTTTGTGGTTGTTACAGTTTATAGA